>NC_069490.1:2523515-2543515 GCF_026875155.1 Cherax quadricarinatus | reverse complement strand
AAGTTATGTTGTCAGCAGCACCACTACTGTGTTAGCAGCACCACTACTGTGTTACTCCAGCACCACCACAAACTTGACACTGGCTCTGAAGCGACCAGAACTACATCTCTACCTTGTTGTTCTTGAGTGGCTATAGAAGTTATGTTGTCAGCAGCACCACTACTGTGTTAGCAGCACCACTACTGTGTTACTGCCAGCACCACCACTACTTGACACTGGCTCTGAAGCGACCAGAACTACATCTCTACCTGTGTTGTTCTTGAGTGGCTATAGAAGTTATGTTGTCAGCAGCACCACTACTGTGTTAGCAGCACCACTACTGTGTTACTGCCAGCACCACCACTACTTGACACTGGCTCTGAAGCGACCAGAACTACAATCTCTACCTGTGTTGTTCTTGAGTGGCTATAAAAGTTAGTTGTCACAGCACCACTACTGTGTTAGCAGCACCACTACTGTGTTACTGCCAGCACCACCACTACTTGACACTGGCTCTGAAGCGACCAGAACTACATCTCTACCTGTGTTGTTCTTGAGTGGCTATAGAAGTTATCTTGTCAGCAGCACCACTACTGTGTTACTGTCAGCACCACCACTACTGTGTTAGCACCACCACTACTGTGTTACTGTCAGCACCACCACTACTGTGTTACTGTCAGCACCACCACTACTGTGTTAGCACCACCACTACTGTGTTACTGTCAGCACCACCACTACTGTGTTACTGTCAGCACCACCACTACTGTGTTACTGTCAGCACCACCACTACTGTATTAGCACCATCACTACTGGTTACTCCCAAAGCACCACCACTACTGTGTTACTGCAGCACCACCACTACTGTTTTTACTGCCAGCACCACCAACTACTGTGTTACTGTCAGCACCACCACTACTGTGTTACTGCCAGCACCACCACTACTGTGTTACTGCCAGCACCACCACTACTGTGTTACTGCCAGCACACCCTACTGTTTTTACTGTCAGCACCACTACTGGTTAGCACCACCACTACTGTTGTTACTGTCAGCACCACCACTACTGTGTTACTGTCAGCACCACCACTACTGTGTTAGCACCACCACTACTGTGTTACTGTCAGCACCACCACTACTGTGTTACTGTCAGCACCACCATTACTGTGTTACTGTCAGCACCACCACTACTGTGTTAGCACCACACTACTGTGTTACTGTCAGCACCACCACTACTCTGCGTTAGCAACCACCACTACTGTGTTACGGTCAGCACCACTACTGTGTTACTGCCAAGCACCACACTACTGTGTTACTGTCAGAAACCACCACTACTGTGTTAGCACCACCACTACTGTGTTACTGTCAGCACCACCACTACTGTGTTAGCACCACCACTACTGTGTTACTGTCAGCACCACCACTACTGCATTAGCACCACCACTACTGTGTTACTGTCAGCACCACCACTACTGTGTTACTGTCAGCACCACCACTACTGTGTTACTGTCAGCACCACCACTACTGTGTTACTGTCAGCACCACCACTACTGTGTTACTGTCAGCACCACCACTACTGTGTTACTGTCAGCATCACCACTACTGTTACTGTCAGCACCACCACTACTGTGTTACTGTCAGCACCACCACTACTGTGTTACTGTCAGCACCACTACTACTGTGTTACTGTCAGCACCACCACTACTGTTACTGTCAGCACCACCATTACTGTGTTACTGTCAGCACCACCACTACTGTGTTACTGTCAGCACCACCACTACTGTGTTAGCACCACCACTTCTGTGTTACTGTCAGCACCACCACTACTGTGTTACTGTCAGCACCACCACTACTGTGTTACTGTCAGCACCACCACTACTGTTACTGTCAGCACCACCACTACTGTGTTACTGTCAGCACCACCACTACTGTTTTAAACTGTCAGCATCACCACTACTGTTACTGTCAGAAACCACCACTACTGTGTTACTGTCAGCACCACCACATACTGTGTTACTGTCAGCACCACTACTACTGTGTTTACTGTCAGCACCACCACTACTGTTACTGTCAGCACCACCATTACTGTGTTACTGTCAGAAACCACCACTACTGTGTTACTGTCAGCACCACCATTACTGTGTTACTGTCAGCACCACCACTACTGTGTTACGTCAGCACCACCATTACTGTTTTTACTGTCAGCACCACCACTACTGTGTTACTGTCAGCACCACCACTACTGTGTTACGTCACCCACCCCCACTACTGTTACTGTCAGCACCACCACTACTGTTTACTGTCAGCACCACCACTACTGTGTTTACTGTCAGCACCACCCCTACTGTGTTACTGTCACACCACCACTACTTGTTACTGTCAGCACCACCACTACTGTTACGTCAGCACCACCACTACTGTGTTACTGTCAGCACCACCACACTGTGTTACTGTCAGCACCACCACTACTATGTTATGTCAGCACCACCACTACTGTGTTACTGTCAGCACCACCACTACTGTGTTACTGTCAGCACCACCACTACTGTGTTACTGTCAGCACCACCACTACTGTGTTACTGTCAGCACCACCACTACTGTGTTACTGTCAGCACCACCACTACTGTGTTACTGTCAGCACCACCACTACTGTGTTACTGTCAGCACCACCACTACTGTGTTACTGTCACACCACCACTACTGTTTTTACTGTCAGAAACCACCACTATTTGTGTTACGGGTCAGCACCACCACTACTGTGTACTGCAGCTCCACCACTACTGTGTTACTGTCAGCACCACCACTACTGTGTTACTGTCAGCACCACCACTACTGTGTTACTGTCAGCACCACCACTACTGTGTTACTGTCAGCACCACCACTACTGTGTTACTGTCAGCACCACCACTGTTATGTCAGCACCACCACTACTATGTTACTGTCAGCACCACCACTACTGTGTTACTGTCAGCACCAACACTACTGTGTTACTGTCAGCACCAACACTACTGTGTTAAACTGTCAGCACCACCACTACTGTGTTACTGTCAGCACCACCACTACTGTGTTACTGTCAGCACCCACCACTACTGTGTTACTGTCAGCAACCCCACTACTGTGTTACTGTCAGCCCCAAACACTACTGTGTTTCTGTCAGCACCACCACTACTGTGTTACGGGTCAGCACCAACACTACTGTGTTACTGTCAGCACCACCACTACTGTGTTACTGTCAGCACCAACACTACTGTGTTACTGTCAGCACCACCACTACTGTGTTACTGTCAGCACCAACACTACTGTGTACTGTCAGCACCCCCACTACTGTGTTACTGTCAGCACCACCACTACTGGTTACTGCCCAGCACCAACACACTGTTTTACTGTCAGCACCACCCCACTACTGGTGTTACTGTCAGCACCAACACTACTGTGTTACTGTCAGCACCAACACTACTGTGTTACTGTCAGCACCACCACTACTGTGTTACTGTCAGCACCAACACTACTGTGTTACTGTCAGCACCAACACTACTGTGTTACTGTCAGCACCACCACTACTGTGTTACTGCCCAGCACCACCACTACTGTGTTAACTGTCAGCACCACCACTACTGTGTTACTGTCAGCACCACCACACTGTGTTACTGTCAGCACCAACACTACTGTGTTACTGCAGCCCCAACACTACGTGTTACTGTCAGCACCACCACTACTGTGTTACTGTCAGCAACCACCACTACTTGTTACTGTCAGCACCAACACTACTGTGTTACTGTCAGCACCACCACTACTGTGTTACTGTCAGCACCACCACTACTGGTTACTGTCAGCACCACCAAAACTGTGTTACTGTCAGCACCAACACTACTGTGTTACTGTCAGCACCACCACTACTGTGTTTACTGTCAGCACCACCACTACTGTGTTACGTCAGAAACCAACACTACTGTGTTACTGTCAGCACCACCACTACTGTTACTGTCAGCACCAAACACTACTGTGTTACTGTCAGCCCCAACAACTACTGTTTACTGTCAGCACCAACACACGGTGTTACTGTCAGCACCAACACTACTGTGTTACTGTCAGCACCAACACTACTGTGTTACTGTCAGCACCAACACTACTGTGTTACTGCACACCACCACTACTGTGTTACTGTCAGCACCACCATACTGTGTTACTGTCAGCCCCAACACTACTGTGTTACTGTCAGCACCACCACTACTGTTTACTGTCAGCACCAACACTACTGTTTACTGTCAGCACCACCACTACTGTGTTACTGTCAGCAACCCCCACTACTGTTTTTACTGTCAGCACCACCACTACTATGTTACTGTCAGCACCACCACTACTGTGTACTGTCAGCACCACCACTACTTTTGTTACGTCAGCACCACCACTACTGTGTTACTGTCAGCCACCAACACAAACTGTGTTTACTGTCAGCACCACCACTACTGTGTTACTGTCAGCACCACCACTACTGTTTTACTGTCAGCACCACCACACTGTTTTTACTGTCAGCACCACCACTACTGTTTTTACTGTCAGAAACCCAAACACTACTGTGTTACTGTCAGCACCAACACTACTGGTTACTGTCATCACCACCACTACTTGGTTACTGTCAGCACCACCACTACTGTGTTACTGTCAGCACCAACACTACTGTTTTTACTGTCAGCAACCAAACACTACTGTGTTACTGTCAGCCCCCACCACTACTGTGTTACTGTCAGCACCACCACTACTGTGTTACTGTCAGCACCACCACACTGTTTTTACTGTCAGCACCACCACTACTGTGTTACTGTCAGCACCACCACTGTTATGTCAGCACCACCACTACTATGTTACTGTCAGCACCACCACTACTGTGTTACTGTCAGCACCAACACTACTGTGTTACTGTCAGCACCACCACTACTGTGTTACTGTCAGCACCAACACTACTGTGTTACTGTCAGCACCACCACTACTGTGTTACTGTCAGCACCAACACTACTGTGTTACTGTCAGCACCACCACTACTGTGTTACTGTCAGCACCAACACTACTGTGTTACTGTCAGCACCACCACTACTGTGGAGTAGAGATCAGGCTTCACAGTACATCATACCTCACCTTCCATTCTTTATATATACAACCAAGTAATTAGAAACAGTTAATTACACGGGGACATACAAGCTACTGTGATGTTCGTCATCACATCCCTGAGGACATGCGCTCAATAATCTCACATTTCTTTCTCTTATAACAGTTTAAGAATCCATCTTAATTATTAATAAAAGAAGAATTTTTTTTATAAGAGTTCTGGAGTGAGCAAAAGTTTAAAGACTGGAAACTGATAATATTGGAACGCAGGAGTATATTAACGCGTTATTTTTCCTGGAGGTATGGAAGGGGAGGGGGGTTATTTTGTACGTAATGAGGCGCTCAACCCGTGTGGGATGATTCAAGACAGGTTGTGGATGCTCGGTCCTCCGTCAGCTAGCATCTCTCAAGGTCGGCCAGGGCTGTTTGATTGATGCTTTCTTAAATAACGTCAAGAGTATTCTTCACCTCCTCTTTTTAACGAGTCTGAACCCCCCATTGTTGGTCTTGTGGTGTTGTTGTTGTGGTCTAGTGTTGGTCTTGTGTTGCAGTGTTGTGGTCTAGTGTTGGTCTTGTGGTCTAGTGTTGGTCTTGTGTTGCAGTGTTGTGGTCTAGTGTTGGTCTTGTGTTTCAGTGTTGTGGTCTAGTGTTGGTCTTGTGTTGCAGTGTTGTTGTGGTCTAAATGTTGGTCTTGTGGTGTTGCATGTTGTTGTGGTCTAGTGTTGGTCTTGTGGTGTTGCAGTGTTGGTCTTGTGGTGTTGCAGTGTTGTTGTGGTCTTGTGGTGTTGCAGTGTTTTTTGTGGTCTAGTGTTGGTCTTGTGGTGTTGCAGTGTTGTTGTGGTCTAGTGTTGGTCTTGTGGTGTTGCAGTGTTTTTTGTGGTCTAGTGTTGGTCCCTTTTGGTGTTGCAGTGTTGTTGTGGTCTAGTGTTGGTCTTGTGGTGTTGTTGTTGTGGTCTAGTGTTGGTCTTGTGGTGTTGTTTTTGTGGTCTGTGTTGGTCTTGTGTGTTTGTTGTTGTGGTCTAGTGTTGGTCCCTTTTGGGGTTGCAGTGTTGTTGTGGTCTAGTGTTGGTCTTGTGATGTTGTTGTTGTGGTCAGTGCGGTCCTTGTGGTGTTGTTGTTGGTCTAGTGTGGTCTTGTGGTGTTGTTGTTGTGGGGCTATTGTTGGTCTTGTGGTGTGTTGTTGTGGTCTAGTGTTGGTCTTGTGGTTTGCGGTGTTGTTGTGGTCTAGTGTGGGCTTGTGGTTTTTGCAGTGTTGTGGTCTGTGTTGGTCTTGTGGGGTTGCAGTGTTGTGATCTAGTGTTGGTCTTGTGGTGTTTCAGGTTGTTGTGGTCTAGTGTTGGTCTTTGTGTTGCAGTGTTGTTTGGGCTAGTGTTGGTCTTGTGGTGTTGCAGTGTTGTGGTCTTTGTGTTGGTCTTGTGGTGTTGCAGTGTTGTGGTCTAGTGTTGGTCTTGTGGTGTTGCAGTGTTGTTGTTGTGGTCTAGTGTTGGGCTTGTGGTGTTGCAGTGTTGTTGTGGTCTATGTTGGTCTTGTGGTGTTGCAGTGTTGTTTGGTCTAGTGTTGGTCTTGTGGTGTTGCAGTGTTGGGGGTCTAGTGTTGGTCTTGTGGTGTTGGCAGTGTTGTGGTCTAGTGTTGGTCTTTGGGGTTGCAGTGTTGTTGTGGTCTAAGTGTTTTGGGCTTGTGGTTTTTGCAGTGTTGTTGTTGTGGTCTAGTGTTGGTCTTGTGGTGTTGCAGTTTTTGGGTTTTGGTCTAGTGTTGGTCTTGTGGTGTTGCAGTGTTGTTGTTGTGGTCCAGTGTTGGTCTTGTGGTGTTGCAGTGTTGTTGTTTTTGTCTAGTGTTGGTCTTATGGTGTTGCAGTGTTGTTGTTGTGGTCAAATGTTGGTCTTTGTGGTGTTGCAGTGTTGTTGTTGTGGTCTAGTGTTGGTCTTTGGTGTTGCAGTGTTGTTGTGGTCTAGTGTTGGTATTGTGGTGTTGCAGTGTTGTTGGTGGTCTAGTGTTGGTCTTGTGTTGCAGTGTTGTAGTCCTAGTGTTGGTCTTGTGGTGTTGCAGTGTTGTGGTCTAGTGTTGTTCTTGTGGTGTTGCAGTGTTGTGGTCTAGTGTTGGTCTTGTGGTGTGCAGTTTTGTGGTCTATGTTGGTCTTGTGGTGTTGCAGTGTTTTTGGTCTAGTGTTGGTCTTGTGGTGTTGCAGTGTTGTGGTCTAGTGTTGGTCTTGTGGTGTTGCAGTGTTGTGGTCTAGTGTTGGTCTTGTGGTGTTGCAGTGTTTGTGGTCTAGGTTGGTCTTGTGGTGTTGCAGTGTTGTGGTCTAGTGTTGGTCTTGTGGTGTTGCAGTGTTGTGGTCTAGTGTTGGTCTTGTGGTGTTGTAGTGTTGTGGTCTAGTGTTGGTCTTGTGGTGTTGCAGTATTGTGGGCTAGTGTTGGTCTTGTGGTGTTGCAGTGTTGTGGTCTAGTGTTGGTCTTGTGGTGTTGCAGTGTTGTGGTCTAGTGTTGGTCTTGTGGTGTTGCAGTGTTGCTCTTGTGATGTTCCAGCCCGGGTCTTGGAAAGAGTTGAAGTCTCCCAGTGATCTGGTCCCTTAATGGGTTGCAGTCGACGAGTGGTCTGTGACCATCAAGGGATTGCATTTCTTAGGGGGCCCAGGCGGTGCACGTGGTCCTCATGGGGGCCCGTGCCGATGGTAACCCGTACTCATGGGGGACCGTGCTCATGGGAGGCCCGTGCTGACTTCGAGGACCCACTCCTCTCTTCTGCACTCAAAGACCACACTTCGAACACCCTTCCAGCGAGCCTCAAGTCCTTCCCTCACTCTTTAATTACTTTCTTTGAACGACGGCTCTTTTAATTAAGTTCTACCAGAAAGGAACCTTAGATGACTAGTGATTAATTGGTTAATTGGGTTGTTTGAGGGGGAGCGGCGGGCGGGGGGTTGCTCGAGGTAATGTTTGGGACAAGTTGAGTGCCTAGTAAACACTGCGGCATGAGTGCCACCACTCGTGGCTATCTCCCGGCCTTCTACCCTGGGCACCAGCCAGTATCAAGGGCTAGGGGGAGAGCCTTGAAGCTGCTGAAAAACTCTTGCTGCGAGGAACTAGAGCTAGCCTTCCCGTTCTAGGATTAAAGTTGATTACCTTCTGTTCTCCAGGCACTTAGGAACCTAGTATTTAATAATAATAATAATAATAATAATAATAATAATAATAATAATAATAATAATGATAATAATAATAATAATGTACCCATGGTTACAACACAGCTACTATCTGTCTGTATAATTAAACGTGAAAATATATTTATATTCTATCATTTTCACTGGGTATCATATATGTTGTGATCATATCTCTCATGAACCTTGGTTCATTTAATGGTGTGATAAACCGTTTGTGTGGTGCTTTCTCGTACCTCACGCCCCTTAAATCTAGAACTTGATTTCATGTAACGCGTCAGACCCGCCTGAGTTTCTGTATATGTTTGTATATAAAGGTGAATCCCACAGCCCCGCCGGTCTGGGAGTCATGTGTAAAACACTGCATTTGTGGTGACAGTGGTGGCCCAGGCTAACCTCCCTATGGTGTATAAATATACCTGGTTTGATGATTTTTATTAGAATCAACTGGCCCAGTGGTTAACACACTGGCCTGCGAGTTTTAGGAGTCTCTCGCCACGAGAGCTGTGTTATTACAATGGTTCTCAGTTCTACTGAATGTTTAGAGCTTACCCTGTTGTTACAAAGGTTCTCACTACTGGATGGTTCAACCACTTCTTCTCTAGCTGGTTCACAAGTATTTCATCCTGGGAACAACTCTCCCCATTGTCATACGGTGTTGGGTTCCTCACACATCTTGTGTCGTTGTGTAAACGGTGTCTCGTTATTCCCCAGCCTCGACACTTAAGATTTTTACTGCAGTTATCCTTAAATGACCCCAGAGTTTTGACACTCTTCTGTAACGCACTTGAGCCTTCACACTGCCACCTGTTACAGTACCTGCCTGCAGGGTTTCCGGGGGGTCAACGCCCCCCCCCCCCCCGGCCCAGTCTCTTACCAGGCTTCAACTCCTTGACAAAACTTAGTCTCTGCTCGAAATTTGGGATTTTTGACCGGAAATATCTTTTAGTGGAGAAATTAAAATGTTCGAAAACGGAAAAAAAAATGAAAAAAATATTTGTAGATGGATGGTTCAGAGAACCGACATGTTGATAAATTAGACACATGTGCAACTCTTGGGTATCTTTATTGAGGAAACGTTTCGCCACACAGTGGCTTCATCAGTCCATATCTATGTTGTTCATTGATACGGAATATTAAACCATACCCCCGGCCGGGATTGAACCCGCGGTCATAGAGTCTCAAAACTCCAGCAATCGTGTCATTACGATTTCTTGAGTCATATGGAGTATTGTTTGCAACACACACCATGGCGCCCATAACACTGGACCAGCGTCTAGGTACCTGTTTGCTGCTAGGTGAACTTAGGAAGCTCAGGGGTCGGTTCATAACTTCTGGTCCGCCTCTTAACTAATATCGGCAGTATTTTTACGGATTTCTGGCCGCCCTCTCTTAATCATACTTGAAAATGTGGATTGTATTTTTTTCCCACCACCTCTTCGTCTAGTGACTAATACCTTCCACTTTCCACAGTGGCAGAGTAAATAATGCTTCCTGACTACGTCCTTACGACTCCTCTGTTGCTTTAGAACATAAGAAAGAAGGAACACTGCAACAGGCCTACTGACCCATGCGGAGCAGGTCCATGTCCCCCCCCATCCTGGATTATCCCAATGACCCACCCCCCGGATTATCCCAATGACCTACCCAGTCTGGTCATCCCCACTCAAGGATGGAGCACTGTACCAGACCCAGCAGCACAAGCTAGTCAGGTCCAACTCACACCCACCCACACCCACTCATGTATTTATCTAACCTATTTTTAAAACTACACAACGTTTTAGCCTCAATAACTGTACTCGAGAGTTTGTTCCACTCATCCACAACTCTATTACCAAACCAGTAATTTCCTATATCCCTTTCCCGAATCTGAATTTTTCCAACTTGAAACCATTGCTGCGAGTCCTGTCTTGGCTGGAAATTTTCAGCACACTAATTTTCATCCTTTATTTATTCCTGTCTTCCATTTATACACCTCAATTTATATCTCCCCTAATTCTACGCCTTTCTAGAGAGTGCAGATTCAGGGCCCTTAGTCTATCCTCATAGGGAAGATTTCTGATACATGGGATCAACTTTGTCATCCTCCTCTGTACGTTTTCCAGAGCATTTATATCCATTCTGTAATACGGTGACCAGAACTGAGCAGCATAGTCTAAATGAGGCCTAACCAAGGATATATAGAGTTGAAGAACAACCTGAGGACTTCTATTATTTATACTTCTAGATATGAAGCCAAGAATTCTGTTATCTTTATTACAAGACAGTGAACAAGTTTCAAGATATTAAAAATATTTTCCAGTGGTCAGTGGAGAATAACAAGATAGTCTTTGGTGACAAGTTCCAGCTGCTTAGATGTTAAAATAATAAACTCAGAAGAGACACTGTATGAAACACAAGGGGATCGCCCAATACAATGAAAGGAACATGTGAATAACCTGGGGGTAATAATGTCAGCTGACCTTTCAAAGAACATAATATGGCATATACATTTAAAGCTAGAAAAATGATGGAGGGGAACGGGGTGTTAATAAGAATTTCCAAAACATGGGAAATAGTGCCAATGGTGACCCTTTTTAAAATCACTTGTGCTCTTTTATCTAAGATGTTGTCCAGGGTTGACGGCTCCATACAGAGCAGCACATATATCAGAGCTGGAACAGATGTAGAGATCATTTACGGTACGTATAGAGACAATAAAGCATTTAAATTAGTGAGAGCGTTTCAGAGACCTAAATATGTACTCCTTGGAGCGGGGGAGAGAGGGATACATGGTAATATGTACTCCTTGGAGCGGGGGAGAGAGAGATACATGGTAATATGTACTCCTTGGAGCGGGGGAGAGAGAGATACATGGTAATATGTACTCCACAAGTACCTCCACCAAGTGCAGCAACAGCCTGGTTAACCAGGCAAGTACCAGACAAGCCTGGCCCTGGAGCAGTATCTCGGCTCTCACAGTCTGATTCTATTAAATTTCTCTTATCTTCTATTTAGTATGTCATAATCATGGCTCACTAATCCTCGCTTGTAATTTTGTTCCTCTAGTCTCTGTAGTCCTTCAGCTCCGGTACCAGTTTTGTTGCAAACCTTTGTATGTTTATCATATGTCTGATCAGGTATTGATGCGACACTGGCGCTGCGTACTCGGGATGGTCCTAACCCATGTTGTGTATGTTCTGAATGATTCTTTGTTAAGGTTGCTGACAGCTGTTCTCAGGTAACTAGTTTCTTGAAGAGTTATTCTGTAAGGTTCTTCTGGTGATATGCTTGGTACAGTGTTTACTCTCAGATCATTCTCCTTGCACGTTATATTCAGCTTCTCTTTCCCAAGTTTTATCCCGTGTCCAGTATGTGTGTACTCACTTATTTGTGCTCACCTGTTTGAGGTTGTAAAGGGTCAATTTACAGCTCCTGGCCCCGCTTCTTCGCTGGCCGTTACTAGGTCCACGCCCTGTTCCAAGAGCTTTATCGTAACTCTTATCTTTGTGTGTGTGTGTGTATGTGTATGTATGTGTGTGTGTGTGTGTGTGTGTGTGTGTGTTGTGTGTGTGTGTTAATCTTTATTACAAATACAAGCCAGACACTGGCTTATCACTACCACTATCACCACCATCACTACCAACCACCCCCCCCACACACCCCCTCCCCCCACACCCCCTCCCCCCACACCCCCTCCCCCCACACCCCCTCCCCCACCTCCCCCCACCTCCCCCCACCTCCCCCCATCTTCCCATGGGAAACATAGACCATTCTCTCCCTCGCCTGTGATGCTCTTTTTGTCTCCTGTCAGATTCAAATTCTATACATGAGAGTCGGAAAGACGATTGGATCTCATTAGTGTGGATTCCCACAGGTGTAGCAGGCAGACTGGCCTGGGGGAAGCAGCAGGGACGAGGAGAAGGTAAATCAGGGAGAAGAAATAGATGAAGAAGAAGAAATAATTAGATAATGAGGGGAGGAGAATCAAAAAAATGTGTTGGAAGCAACACAAACACAACAATAATAGTAGCAGCAGCAACAAGGACAGTAATACTGGTAATTATAGGAACCATGTAATGAATATATAAACACGGGTGAACCGTGTACCTGGACCGTCCTCCGGTCCACCTTCCTGGACCGTGTACCTCGCTTGCTCGCTGGACCGCCTCACTGTGCTAAAAAATAATGTTCTTTTAGAGTGTTAACTGTATAATTCTTTTTATTTTATAATGGTTGCTACTGGTCCAGTGTTCCAGGTGCTGGTCCAGTGTTGCTGTTGCTGGTCCAGTGTTCCTGCTGCTGGTCCAGTCTTGCTGCTGTTTGTCGAGTGTTTTTACTGCTGGTCCATACACAGCTTCAAGAGTAGGTAAAATCAGGCCCTGGAGGCCAGGGTTTAGTAAAACCAGGCTTACAATGTTGGGTGAACAAGTTACGGACGGTCCAATACTTGGGAAATCGACCCCTTTGTAATGCGCCCAAGGCGAGTAATTATTTCCCACTGCAGTTTCCACGAGATCCCTAAACCTTCCCCCACACAGGTCCTGCACCCTCCCACATTCTACCTGCTGGGTTTTGGGATGCTGGGTTGTGGAGGAATGGGTGTGGGGATGCTGTGGTGTGGGTGGCTGGGTGTGGAAATGCTGGGTTGGTGGGAATGCTGGGTGTGGGGTGCCTGGGTGTGGGGTGCTGGGTGTGGGATGCTGGGTGTGGGATGCTGGGTGTGGGATGCTGGTGTGGGTTTGCTGGGTGTGGATGCTGGGTGTGGGATGCTGGGTGTGGGATGCTGGGTGGGGGGCTGGGTGTGGGATGCTGGGTGTGGGATGCTGGGTGTGGGATGCTGGTGTGTGGGATGCTGGGTGGGGGATGCTGGGGGGTGGGATGCTGGGTGTGGGAAATGCTGGGTGTGGGATGCTGGGTGTGGGATGCTGGGTGTGGGATGCTGGGTGTGGGGTGCTGGGTGTGGGAAATGCTGGGTGTGGTGGGATGCTGGGTGTGGGATGCTGGGTGTGGGATGCTGGGTGTGGGGTGCTGGTGTGTGGGATGCTGGGTGTGGGATGCTGGGTGGGGGATGCTGGGTGTGGGATGCTGGGTGTGGGAGTGCTGGGTGTGGGATGCTGGGTGTGGGTGCTGGGTGTGGGGGTGCGGGTGTGGGTGCTGGGTGTGGGATGCTGGGTGTGGGGTGCTGGGTGTGGGATGCTGGGTGTGGGGATGCTGGGTGTGGGATGCTGGTGTGGGGTGCTGGGTGTGGGATGCTGGGTGTGGGATGCTGGGTGTGGGGATGCTGGGTGTGGGATGCTGGTGTGGGATGCTGGTGTGGGATGCTGGGTGTGGGATGCTGGGTGTGGGGTGCTGGGTGTGGGATGCTGGGGTGGGGGTGGTGGGGATGCTGGTGTGGGATGCGGGGTGTGGGGTGCTGGGTGTGGGCGTGCTGGGGTGGAGTGTGGATGCTGGTGTGGGATGCTGGGGTTGTGGGTGTCTGGGTGTGGGATGCTGGGTGTGGGATGCTGGTGTGGGGATGCTGGGTGTGGGGTGCTGGGTGTGGGGATTGCTGGGTGTGGGATGCTGGGTGTGGGATGCTGGGTGTGGGGATGCTGGGTGTGGGATGCTGGTGTGGGATGCTGGGTGTGGGATGCTGGTGGTTGTGTGGGTGCTGGTGTGGGATGCTGGGTGTGGGATGCACTGGGTGTGGGGATGCTGGGTGTGGGAGTGCGGGTGTGGGATGCTGGGTGTGGGGGTGCTGGGTGTGGGATGCTGGGTGTGGTCTGCGGTGGCTGGGTGTGGGATGCTGGGTGTGGGATGCTGGGTGTGGGGATGCGGTGGGGTGTGGGGTGCTGCGGTGTGGGATGCTGGGTGTGGGATGCTGGGTGTGGGGTGCTGGGTGTGGGATGCTGGGTGTGGGGTGCTGGGTGTGGGATGCTGGGTGTGGGGTGATCACAAAAGTCAATAAGCAGTGATTTATGAAGTGGACGATGGTGGTGTAATCCCCGGGTGAGCCTGTGTCTCCAGCACACGATGGATGGTTCTCCAACCTCGGTCAACCATACTGCACTCCAGACCAGTGAGAGAGAGAGAGACGCAGAGGGAATGAGAGAGGGAGAGATGGGAAAGACAGAGGGTAAGGGAGATGAGAAAAAGAATAAGGAAGAAGAGGAGGGAGAGCAATGAGGATAAGGGAGACGGGGAAAGATGGAGAATTAAATGAGGGAGATGAAAAGCGACAGAAATGAAGGAATGATATATAATGAAAGAGAATGAGAGAGGCAGGAGGAGAGAAAGGAGAAAGAGAGAGAGAGAGAGAGAGTTATGATAGGAACTACTTGTGTTGACTGATAGCCAGGCAATTGCTCTGACCACGTCTGCTGGACCTGTTGTGCACCACCAACCTTTCTGCACCGCCAGCCTTCATGCACCACCAGCCTTCCTGCACCACCAGCCTTCCTGCACCACCAGCCTTCCTGCACCACCAACCTTCCTGCACCACCAACCTTCCTGCAACACCAACCTTCCTGCACCACCAACCTTCCTGCAACACCAACCTTCCTGCACTACCAACCTTCCTGCACCACCATCCTTCCTGCACCACCAGCCTTCCTGTACCACCAACCTTCCTGCACCACCATCCTTCCTGCACCACCAACCTTCCTGCAACACCAACCTTCCTGCACTACCAACCTTCCTGCACCACCATCCTTCCTGCACCACCAGCCTTCCTGTACCACCAACCTTCCTGCACCACCATCCTTCCTGCACCACCAACCTTCCTGCACCACCAGCCTTCCTGCACCACCAACCTTCCTGCACCACCAGCCTTCCTGCACCACCAACCTTCCTGCACCACCAACCTTCCTGCACCACCAACCTTCCTGCCCCACCAACCTTCCTGCACCACCATCCTTCCTGCCCCACCAACCTTCCTGCACCACCAACCTTCCTGCACCACCAACCTTCCTGCAACACCAACCTTCCTGCACCACCAACCTTCCTGCAACACCAACCTTCCTGCACCACCAGCCTTCCTGCACCACCATCCTTCCTGCACCACCAACCTTCCTGCAACACCAACCTTCCTGCACCTACCAACCTTCCTGCACCACCATCCTTCCTGCACCACCACCTTCCTGTACCACCAACCTTCCTGCACCACCATCCTTCCTGCACCACCAACCTTCCTGCACCACCAGCCTTCCTGCACCACCAACCTTCCTGCACCACCAGCCTTCCTGCACCACCAACCTTCCTGCACCACCAACCTTCCCTGCACCACCAACCTTCCTGCCCCACCAACCTTCCTGCACCACCACCTTCCTGCACCACCAACCTTCCTGCACCACCATCCTTCCTGCCCCACCAGCCTTCCTGCACCACCAACCTTCCTGCACCACCAACCTTCCTGCACCACCAACCTTCCTGCACCACCAACCTTCCTGCACACCACCAACCTTCCTGCACCACCATCCTTCCTGCACCACCAGCCTTCCTGCACCACCAGCCTTCCTGCACCACCAACCTTCCTGCACCACCACCAACCTTCCTGCAACACCAACCTTCCTGCACCACCAACCTTCCTGCAACACCCAACCTTCCTGCACCACCAGCCTTCCTGCACCACCATCCTTCCTGCACCACCAACCTTCCTGCAACCACCAACCTTCCTGCACTACCAACCTTCCTGCACCACCATCCTTCCTGCACCACCAGCCTTCCTGTACCACCAACCTTCCTGCACCACCATCCTTCCTGCACCACCAACCTTCCGCACCACCATCCTTCCTGCACCACCAACCTTCCTGCACCACCAGCCTTCCTGCACCACCAACCTTCCTGCACCACCAGCCTTCCTGCAACCACCAACCTTCCTGCACCACCAACCTTCCTGCACCACCAACCTTCCTGCCCCACCAACCTTCCTGCACCACCAGCCTTCCTGCACCACCAACCTTCCTGCACCACCATCCTTCCTGCCCCACCAGCCTTCCTGCACCACCAACCTTCCTGCACCACCAGCCTTCCTGCACCACCAACCTTCCTGCACCACATCCTTCCTGCACCACCAACCTTCCTGCACCACCAGCCTTCCTGCACCACCAACCTTCTGCACCACCAGCCTTCCTGCACCACCAACCTTCCTGCACCACCAACCTTCCTGCACCACCAACCTTCCTGCCCCACCACCTTCCTGCACCACCAGCCTTCCTGCACCACCAACCTTCCTGCACCACCATCCTTCCTGCCCCACCAGCCTTCCTGCACCACCAACCTTCCTGCACCACCAACCTTCCTGCACCACCAACCTTCCTGCACCATCAACCTTCCTGCACCACCAACCTTCCTGCACCACCAGCCTTCCTGCACCACCAACCTTCCTGCACCACCAACCTTCCTGCACCACCAGCCTTCCTGCACCACCAACCTTCCTGCACCACCAACCTTCCTGCACCACCAACCTTCCTGCACCACCAACCTTCCTGCACCACCAGCCTTCTGCACCACCAACCTTCCTGCACCACCAACCTTCCTGCACCACCAGCCTTCCTCCACCACCAACCTTCCTGCACCACCAACCTTCCTGCACCACCAACCTTCCTGCACCACCAGCCTTCCTGCACCACCAACCTTCCTGCACCACCAACCTTCCTGCACCACCAACCACCAACCTTCCTGCACCACCAACCTTCCTGCACCACCAACCTTCCTGCACCACCAACCACCAACCTTCCTGCACCACTAACCACCAGCCTTCCTGCACCACCAACCTTCCTGCACCACCAACCTTCCTGCACCACCAACCTTCCTGCACCACCAACCACCAACCTTCCTGCACCACCAACCTTCCTGCACCACCAGCCTTCCTGCACTACCAACCTTCCTGCACCACCAACCTTCCTGCACCACCAACCTTCCTGCACCACCAACCACCAACCTTCCTGCACCACCAACCTTCCTGCACCACCAGCCTTCCTGCACTACCAACCTTCCTGCACCACCAACCACCAACCTTCCTGCACCACCAACCACCAACCTTCCTGCACCATCAACCTTCCTGCACCACCAGCCTTCCAGCACCACCAACCTTCCTGCACCACCAACCACCAGCCTTCCTGCACCACCAACCTTCCTGCACCATCAGCCTTCCTGCACCACCAACCTTCCTGCACCACCAACCTTCCTGCACCACCAACCTTCCTGCACCACCAACCTTCCTGCACCACCATCCTTCCTGCACCACCAGCCTTCCTGCACCACCAACCTTCCTGCACCACCAACCTTCCTGCACCACCATCCTTCCTGCACCACCAACCTTCCTGCACTACCAACCTTCCTGCACCACCAACCTTTCTGCACCACCAGCCTTCCTGCACCACCAACCTTCCTGCACCACCAGCCTTCCTGCACCACCAACCTTCCTGCACCACCAACCTTCCTGCACCACCATCCTTTCCTGCACCACCAGCCTTCTTGCACCACCAACCTTCCTGCACCACCAACCTTCCTGCACCACCATCCTTCTGCACCACCAGCCTTCCTGCACCACCAACCTTCCTGCACCACCACCTTCCTGCACCACCATCCTTCCTGCACCACCACCTTCCTGCACTACCAACCTTCCTGCACCACCAACCTTTCTGCACCACCAGCCTTTCCTGCACCACCAACCTTCCTGCACCACCAGCCTTCCTGCACCACCAACCTTCCTGCACCACCAACCTTCCTGCACCACCAACCTTCCTGCACCACCAACCTTCCTGCACCACCAACCTTCCTGCAACCACCAACCTTCCTGCACCACCAGCTTCCTGCACCACCAACCTCCTGCACCACCAACCTTCCTGCACCACCAACCTTCCTGCACCACCAACCAGGATAAATAATACTAATAATAATACTAAAATATAATAATAATAATAATAATACTAAAATATAATAATAATAATAATAATAATAATAATAATAATAATAGGTGACAAATAGAATTTGAAAATATATTAAAATGCAATAAATGTTAGTGAGAATATGGAATGTGTTAATAAAGGTGATCATCAAGAGGAAATTAGTAGGAAAATCAACTCTGTGATCACTCTACCGTGGAATGTCTAGAATTACCAGCCACTCAACTGTTATACTGTTGTTATTGTTGTTACTGTTATTCTGTTGTTACTGTTATTCTGTTGTTACTGTTATTCTGTTGTTACTGTTACTCTGTTGTTACTTTGCTGTTGTGGTGTTACTGTTTGCTGTTGTGACTGTTACTCTGTTGTTACTGTTACTCTGTTGTTGCTGGTACTCTGTTGTTGCTGTTACTGTTGTTAGTTACTTTGCTGTGTTTACTGCTACTTTGCTGTTGTTACTGTTACTTTGCTGTTGTTACTGTTATTCTGTTTGCTACTCTCTCTCTCTCTCCTCTCTCTCTCTCTCTCTCTCTCTCTCTCTCCTCCTCTCTCTCTCTCTCTCTCTCTCTCTCTCTCTCTCACTGACAAGTGCTCCATCACTGTGTTGACTATTGTCTTACTCACTTATATAATAATATTTTACTACAAGTACACGTACAAGGTATACAAGTACACGTACAAGGTATACAAGTACACGTACAAGGTATACAGACCATAGCTGACATAAACCATACCACGGGCGGAGTTTGAACCCGCGATCAGAGAGACTCAAAACTGACATCAATGACATGCTACTATATAGAAAGCCGCTTGTTATGCTGAGCATTTCCCGCAAATTAGGTCAGTTTTGTCCCCAGGATGCGACCCACACCAGTCCACTAACACCCAGGTACCTATTTTACTGATTTGTGAACATAGACAACCGGTGCACTGAAACACGCCCAATGTTTCTACCCTCGCTGGGAATCGAACGCAGATTCTGGTCGTGTGAAGCGAGAGTTTAGCCACCAGGACACGGGACACCATGACTTTATATCTCACATTACGTGCTAAAGACTTTTATGACTCTAAGCTTAGTATTTGTTATTCTCGCCTGAGTTTGTAGAGGGAGTAGTGAGACGTGTAGGAACCTGGAGGGAGGGAGGGAGGTAGGTAGGTACGCAGGTAGGGAGGTAAGTAGGTGGGTAGGTAGGTAGGGAGGAAGGTAGGTAGGTAGGGAGGTATTTGCTCAGCTGAGACAAACTCGTCCATGTAAACTTCTGACGGTATTTTTAAGCAAATATTGTGTGTGTGTACTCACCTAGTTGAGGTTGCGGGGGTCGAGTCCGAGCTCCTGGCCCCGCCTCTTCACTGATCGCTACTAGGTCACTCTCCCTGAACCATGAGCTTTATCATACCTCTGCTTAGAGCTATGTATGGATCCTGCCTCCACTACATCGCTTCCCAAACTATTCCACTTACTGACTACTCTGTGGCTGAAGAAATACTTCCTAACATCCCTGTGATTCATCTGTGTCTTCAGCTTCCAACTGTGTCCCCTTGTGTGTGTGTGTGTGTGTGTGTGTGTGTGTGTGTGTGTGTGTGTATGGTGTCTGTGTGTGTGTATGTGTGTATGTGTGTGTGTGTGTGTGTGTGTGTGTGTGTGTGTGTGTGTGTCTGTGTGTCTGTGTGTCTGTGTGTGTGTGTGTGTGGTGTGTGTGTGTGTGTGTGTGTGTCTGTGTGTCTGTGTGTGTGTCTGTGTGTGTGTCTGTGTGTGTGTGTGTGGTGTGTGGTGTGTGTGTGTGTGTGTGTGTGTGTGTGTGTATGTACTCACCTAATTGTGGTTGCAGGGGTCGATTACTCAGCTCCTGGCCCCGCCCCTTCATGATGCTCTGGATCCCTTTTCTCTCTCTGGGTTTTC
>NC_069490.1:2465193-2523015 GCF_026875155.1 Cherax quadricarinatus | reverse complement strand
ACTGTGACTCGACCCCTGAACTACTTGCAGGTAGTACAACTGACCCCACAAACCCAACACACACCACACACCACACACACACAACAAAAACACAACACACACACACACACAACCCCACAACACACACCACACTGTGCAGTTCAACAAGTCTTGTATCAACAAACTTGACTCAGTCAACGCTCAAAAATTTAATATTCCAAACATTAAGTAAAAATATTGAATCCCGCTACCAGGAGGAAGATCTCTCTCTCTCTCTCTCCCTCTCTCTCTCTCTCTCTTCTCTCTCTCTCTCCTCTCTCTCTACCCCCCTCTCTCTCTCTCTCTCTCTCTCTCTCTCTCCTCCCTCTTCCCCCATGACAGGAAAATTTTATCCTGTCGTCCTGCCTATTACATCTCGTCCCCTTCCCCTTTTCCCATCTCCTCCTTCCTTCCTTCTCGCCCTCTCCTCCTTCCTTCTCCTCTTCCTCATCCTTCCCCACCCCCTCCCCAGTGACAGTGTTCAGAGGTAGTGAACAAGTTCAGTTGAACAAGTTGAACTCGAGTAAGGAAAGGGAGTGAGCCTGGGGGAGAGGGATGCGCTCTCATCACCTTCCTACCTCTGAGGAGGATGCTGAGGGAGGCTGAGGTAGGGGGGACAGGTCGTTGGTCGTATGGGGGACACCCTGGGGTTGAGACCCAGGGGGAAGGGGGGTGTAACGGGACCAAGGAACAGGGGAAGAAGAGGTAAGAAACACATGGGGAAGCAAAAAAAGAAGAGAGAGAGAGAGAGAAAAGAGAGGAGTGGGAAGATGAAACAACCCGGGATGGGTGGTAATTCAACCATACCCATTGGTTTTGGGTGGTAGTGTTACACCATACCCATGGTGTGGGTGGTAGTGTCACACCATACCAAAGGTGTGGATGGGTATGTCACACCAATACCCAGGTGTGGGTGGTAGTGTCACACCATACCCATGGTGTGGGTGGTAGCGTCCCACACCAAATGGTGTGGGTGGTAGTGTCACACCATACCATGGTGTGGGTGGTATTTGTCACACCAAAACCCATGGTGTGGGTGGTAGTGTCCACCATACCCATGGTGTGGGGGGTAGTTCCCCCAAATACCCCAGGGTGTGGGGAAAAAAAGTGTCACCCTCCCAGAAACACGGAGTAAGCTGGGAGGAAAACTCTTTACAGAAAGGACGCGAAGGTATGGAAACTTCAGATTGCTAAATATCTGGATACACGGAAAGGAGGCGCTGACAGGGAAGTTGGAAAACTATCGAACTTAAGCTAAATGACTCTTACAGGAACCAGGAGAGCAGGTGAGGACTTAAAGCAAAATTAGTGAAATTGAAAGAAATATCCAAAATAAATTTTTTCATAATGCCAAAAATCCAAGGCATAATACCACATCTAGTTATCGGCCCTTACTCTATGACAGGAGGGACTTACACAGATCGACGAACAATGGTTATGAGTGAAATATGAAATCCCAGTCACTCTGTGTTTAGTGAAACACTAATCGTCTGAGGATCGACTGACCCAAATGATTTCTTCAGCATGCTCAAAACTCCATAATGTATGCCAGATTTCCGACATTACCCTACTCCGATAGATTCGAAAAGCCATTGACAACATGCCTATGTCACTCACCCGGCCAGACTCGTGAAACTCTGTTTTCTTAAGAACGCAAGAAACTCCTCTCGCGTTGCCCTAAGTTCACATGGAGGATGACATGGACATGGTGAAATTCACATCACTTAAAACATACGGATATAGCCCACTACATAAAGGTGGCGAAAGCATAGCAAGAACTATAGACCAATAGCTCTGACGTCCACATATAAAAATCTTTGAAAAGTGCTTAAGAAGCAGGATGCAAATCACCTGGATTCACCAAAATCTGCACAATCATGGGCAACATGGGCTCAGGGCAGGTCTTCTGCTCTCACAACTACTGGATCACTAGACATGGCCATGGATGCACTGGAAGAAAATCAGAATGCAAGATGTAATATCACAGACTTGCAAAAGCATTTGACCAATGCATCATGGCGTAATAGCCAAAATATACGTGCAAAGGATAATCTGGGAAGATCTGGAGATGAGGATTCAACTTCTTACAATCGAACCACGAAGAGTATGGTCAACAGAGTTAAATTGGGGCGGAGGCTGCCAAGTGAAGAGCTCGTTCCACAAGGCACAGTACTCCCCCCATCTTATCCTTATCCTCATATCAGACATAAACAGGAGATATACACCACAGCACTGTATCATCTTTGCGGATGATACTAGGATCTGCAGGAGCTGTCATCTGCTGAGGACGCGTAACCTCCAAGAAGATCAAACAAAGTTTTCACGGTGGGCAAGTAAACAAATATGATGTTCAATGAGACAAATTCCAACTACCCGTAGGAAAACGGATGAGATAATACCTTGAACAGGAGTACTACTACATGACTCCGCCATACAAAAGCAGGAAAATGAATAATGTAAGGGACTGGGAGTATAAGTCTGAGGATCTCACTTTCAGGGATCCAACAGTGCATGACGATTCGCAGTGCAAAGAAATTATAGGATGGTAATTGAGAAATCTTCAAACGAGATATGCCAAACCATGATGATCTTTTCAAATCACTTGTTCTCTCTAGGCTAGAATACTGCTGTACATGAACATCCCCATACAAAGCAGGTGGAAATGCGAATCTAGAGAGTGTACAAGATCACCTTACTGCACGAATAAGTTCTGTCAAGCACCTTAACATACTGGGAACGCTTGGAAGCAACTTGCTTGTACCGTTGAACGCAGGAGGAGGAGATATATCCATAATCTCACACCTTGGAAAATCTTGGGGAGGAATGTCCCAAATCGCACACAGAAATCACTCCCTACAAAGTTAAAATGACTGGGCAGGCGTGCAATTTCCCCAATAAAAAGTAAGTGCGCCATTTGGTTAAGTAGGGAAAACACCACAATGTCCGGGGCCCAGAAACTGTTTAAAAGCTCCCATCAATGCATTAGGGTGATATTGCCAAAAACCTAGGCTGCTTCAAGACCCTGGTCAACCTTCAAGAGAGAGCTGGACAGATACCTAAAGTCAGTGCCGGATCAAGCCGGCTGTGGCTCGTAGTTGGAGCTGCTGCGGCCAGCAGTAACACCTATTTGGGGTCAGGCCCTGATCCATCGGGGGCCTGGTCATGGACCCTGGGCCTGCGGGGGCGTTTGATCCCCGATAACCCAGGTAATCCACCAGGTAACACCATAACCTATGGTGTGGGTGGTAGTGTCACACCATACCCATGGTGTGGGTGATAGTGTAACACCATACCCATGGTGTGGGTGGTAGTATCACCATACCCATGGTGTGGGTGGTAGTGTCACACCATACCCATGGTGTGGGTGGTTGTGTCACCATACCCATGGTGTGGATGGTAGTGTCACACCATACCCATGGTGTGGGTGTAGAGGCGTTCCCTACGATCGTATCTGCTGGGACCTTCTCTTTCCTGCAACATTGCAAGCTCCTGATGATGTGTTGATTGCAACACGAAAGGCCTAGAGCTATCGTTCAACTCTCCCCCCCGGTGGTTGTTTTGCATATTACCTTACATTTCAGTAAGGTATTCTTAAATATAAACAGGTTCCAGTGGGTATGAGGTTATTACAGTGGTCAAAGCCAAGGTATTCTTCCAGAGTGGTTGGTAAGATACCACTGTGAAATTCATTAATTCATCTCATTTCCAACACTTAAGTGTTTTCCGTTGCTAGGTTGGTAGCGCACTCAGCTCCACATTGATCTGGGGGTTCAATCCTGGTACGGGTGGTAACATTAGGACGTGTTCCCTTAAGACACCTACTGTCCCTGTTCACCTAGCAATAAAATAGGTACCTGAGTGTTTGTCACCTTACACCTACTATCTATATTCACCTAGCAGTAAAATAGGTACCTGGGTGTTAGTGGACTGGTGTGGGTGGCATCCTGGGGACAAAACTGACCTAAGTTGCAGGAAACGCTCAGCATAACAAGGGACTTTCTATACGGTAATATATATATATATATATATATATATAATATTTATATATATATATATATATATATATATATATATATATATATATATATATTTGCGTGTCCCAGAGTGTTCTCACAACCTTGTCTGTCCGTGTCCTTGTAGCGTGTCCTTGACCTTTTCCCCACTCACCACTCAGAAATGCCCGGTGCCCCAGGAAACTCGCCCCGGGTACTGGCTTGCCCCGGGGCGCTATAAAAGTGCGTGTTATAAGTGGGGAACGAGATTATGAATGTTGTGTAGGTTCCTCCGTGTGTTGTGTAGGTTCCTCCGTGTGTTGTGTAGGTTCCTCCGTGTGTTGTGTAGGTTCCTCCGTGTGTTGTGTAGGTTCCTCCGTGTGTTGTGTAGGTCCTCCGTGTGTTGTTGTAGGTTCCTCCGTGTGTTGTGTAGGTTCCTCTGATGTGTTGTGTAGTTCCTCTGAGTGTTGTGTAGGTTCCTCCGTGTGTTGTGTAGGTTCCTCTGAGTGTTTGTGTAGGTTCCTCGTGTGTTGTGTAGGTCCTCCTGTGTTGTGTAGGTTCCTCCGTGTGTTGTGTAGTTCCTCCGTGTGTTGTGTAGGTTCCTCCGTGTGTTGTGTAGGTTCCTCCGTGTGTTGTGTAGGTTCCTCTGAGTGTTGTGTAGGTTCCTCTGAGTGTTGTGTAGGTTCCTCCGTGTGTTGTGTAGGTTCCTCTGAGTGTTGTGTAGGTTCCTCCGTGTGTTGTGTAGGTTCCTCCGTGTGTTGTGTAGGTTCCTCCGTGTGTTGTGTAGGTTCCTCCGTGTGTTGTGTAGGTTCCTCTGAGTGTTGTGTAGGTTCCTCCGTGTGTTGTGTAGGTTCCTCCGTGTGTTGTGTAGGTTCCTCCGACTGTTGTGTAGGTTCCTCCGTGTGTTGTGTAGGTTCCTCCGACTGTTGTGTAGGTTCTTCCGTGTGTTGTGTAGGTTCCTCCGTGTGTTGTGTAGGTTCCTTCTAGTGTTCCTCGCTTATATGTAGTAATAACTCAACATACAGTACTAAACACTGTATAAGACTTAGTGTAGGTCCTAAGTGCCATGCAATATGTAATGTAATTGAAAACGTGTGACGCCTTTAGACCATACTAAGCCACACAATCCTTTAACAATGGGCAATCCCAAGCCAATGGCTAGATGATGTACCCACCATCGAAGGACATACGGTGGTGTGGACGCCTCTGAGCTAATTTCATTTTACTCCCTGTTTGTGTACTAGTTTAACAAGCAGTATATTATATTATTGTACCCAAGTGGTATTGATCAATAACAACACTGCACTAGCCAAGGAGTCGAACCCATGCTGTTTCGGCCCGCCTGGATGCACCATTGTGTGGTTTTAAGTGGTCTAAAGCGTCATGCTTTTGCTCTGACCATAAGGCGGCCAGAACAGCATGGGTTCGACTCCTTGGCTTGTGCAGTGTTGTTATTGATCAATACCACTTGTTCCGTGGGTACAATTATATAATATTACTGTTTGTTGTAAGTGTTGGTATGCCTACCCTCCCCTCCTCTCCCTCCTAACATCCACCACTTCTCCCTGCTAACCCCTCCCCTCCTCCTACCCTCCTAACATCCACCACTTCTCCCTGCTACCCCTCCCCTCCTCTCCCTCCTAACATCCGCCACTTCTCCCTGCTACCCCTCCCCTCCTCTCCCTCCTAACATCCGCCACTTCTCCCTGCTACCCTCCCCTCCTCTCTCCCCCCCCACCACTAATACTTCTAAATACCCCCTCGTGTGAGTCATCTTTAAAATTCTATTTATTTTCAAGGTTTCCTGACTTTATCTTTGTCTGCCAGAGGCTTCACTTGATGCTTCACTGCCTGCACACACACACACACACACACACACACACAGAGGAGCTGTGAATCGACCCCCGTAACCACAACTAGGTGAGTACACACTCGACCCTTGCAACAACAACATGGTGAGTACAACTACGTGAGTGCACACACACACACACACACACACACACACACACACACACACACACACACACGAAGAAAGGTTGAGGGAAATCGGCCTTACGACACTGGAGGCCAGGAGGGTCAGGGGAGACATGATAACGACATATAAAATACTGCGCATAATAGACGAGGTGGACAAAGACGGGATGTTCCAGAGAAGGGACACAGACACAAGAGGTCACAATTGGAAGTTGAAGACTCAGATGAACAAGGATGTTAGGAAGTATTTCTTCAGTCATAGAGTTATCAGGAAGTGGAACAGTCTGGAAAGTGACGTAGTGGAGGCAGGAACCACGCGTAATTTAAGACGTTGTTTGATAAAGCTCATGGAGCAGGGAGAGAGTGGACCAAGTAGCGACCAGTGAAGAGGCGGGGCCAGGAGCTATGAATCGACCCCTGCAAAACCCCAAATAGGTGAGTTCAGATAGGCAAGAACACACTCAAAGGGATCCGGACAGGTGCAAGCCTGGTCCGACAAACTAACTCCAAGAGTTTAACCCAATCAACTGCAGAGTTATGAAGCGGGGAAAGAAACGAGAAAACCGTAGACGGAGCACTGTCTAAGAGGTCAGAGGCTGTGAAAACCCACTCAAGGAAAAGGATCTTGGGGTGAGTATAATACCGAGCACATCTCCTGAGGCGCACATCAACCAGATAACTGCTGCAGCATTTGGGTGCCTGGCAAACCTGAGAATAGCGTTCCGGTACCTGAGTAAGGAATCGTTCAAGACTCTGTACACCGTGTACGTCAGGCCCATACTGAAGTATGTAGCACCAGTTTGGAACCCACACCTGGTCAAGTATGTCAAGAAATTAGAGAAAGTGTAAAGGTTTGCAACAGGACTAGTCCGGAGAAAAGGGTATGTCCTACGAGGAGAGGTTAAGGGAAATCAACCTGACGACACTGGAGGACAGGAGGATGGGAGGATTGATAACGACATATAAAATACTGAGAGGAACTGACAAGGTGGATAGGGACAGAATGTTTCCCGAGATGTGACACAGCAACAAGAGGTCACAATTGGAAGTTGAAGACTCAGATGATTTACAGGGATGTTTGGAATATTTTTTTCAGCCATAGAGTTGTCAGGAAGTGGAACGTTTGAAGAGTGATGTAGTGGAGGTAGGATCCATACATAGCTTTAAGAAGAGGGATATTAAGCTCATGAAGCAGGGAGAGAGAGGACCTAGTAGCGACCAGCGAAGAGGCGGGGCCAGGAGCTGTGACTTGACCTATGCAACCACAAATAGGTAAGTACACACACACACACACACACACCACACACACCCCACACACACACCACACACACACACACACACTCGAGCTGTAAAAGGTTTGCAACAAGACTATTCCTTTAGCTGAGGAGGAGGAGACATGATCACGACGTGCAAGATACTCAGATTATTGGCCATAACAGTCTGTTTAGAGCCATGAGACACAGGTGCGAGCGGTTTTAACTACAAACACACTTAACTACAGGTGTTGGTGTTATAATTGTGAAATGCGCGAGACAGGTACTTGACCGAGGCAAACACTATACGCGTTTGAAGAGCAGGTACGACACGGCCCAAGAGGCCACGATGCAATAAAACCGGCAAAGTGTTGTTGTAAGAGACGGGGCCAGGAGCTGAAACTCAACCTCAGTACACACAGCTCTGTGATACTCACAGAACACCTGGATGACAGGTGACTGATGACTCACATGACTCACAGAAAAACCGGATGACAGGTGAGTGATGACTCACACTGACTCCCCAGACAGAAAAACCTGGAGACAGGTGACTGAGGGACTTCATAGGAAGTGTCGAGTGGACAAAGACTGGGAGACCGGTACTAACATTTCAGCCACTCTTGTTACAGATCTTGTTACAGATCTTGTTACAGATCTTGTTACAGATCGCTCAGATCCCGTATGAGGATCTGAGCGATCCTCATACTGGTGATGACAGTACCTGTGGTTGGCGCAGTGGGAGGAGCTGTGGGGGTACCTGTGGTGTTCTCAGAAATGATTGGTGATTGAAGTTGCAAATGCAGGTGCAGGTGTAGAATGCAGGTGTAGGAGCAGGTGCAGGTGTAGGAGCAGGTGTAGGAGCAGGTGCAGGAGCAGGTGTAGGAGTAGGTTGCAGGTGTAGGAGCAGGTGCAGGTGTAGGAGCAGGTGTAGAGGGCAAGAAAGGATAATCGTACCTTAAAAACAGAGTGGTAGTGAGAGGCGCTGAAGACAATGTTTTTGCTGGATAACTTTGTGGAGTGGAGGGTGCAGGAGGCTTATATACCTGGAGGAGAGGTTGCCAGGTAGCAGCAGCAGCCAGCAAACAACCTTCCCCCCTCCTCGGACGGCGGAACGGACGGAGGAGGGGAAGGGGAACGTTACCGGGACGATGACCCTAGAGGGAGACCTCCTCCTGTCTTGCAGAGGGAGGGGGAGAGAAGGGGGGGGAAGCCTGTTTTTCTTGTTTCCCCTGCCTTACCACCATCTTCATTTTTCCTCCCCTCTCCCCTTCCCTCCCTGCACACTCCCCGGGGACATCCTGCCCAGGCTTTCGTGCCAGGATAAAGGAATGTTGGGGGTCCGTCGTTCTGACCTGACCTCGTCCGCTGGGATGCTAACGCACCTATTTTGACCCTTCATCATCATAGTTCAATTGGTAGCGTCCTCTTCTTACACACTGGGGGTCGGAGATCGATCCCCGGCACGGGTGAAGCGGTGGATATGGTCCCTTACACCTGCTGCTGTCGTCCCCTGTTTCACCTAAGCAGTAAATAGGTACCTGGTGTTAGTGGAGTGGTGTGGTTGGCATCCTGAGGGACATTGAGTCAGCTATGACCCGTATAAGTTTGTATTGTTGTATTGTGTATTGTGTATATGGCCTTCAATAAGCCTTTGAATAGAGTCCCCATCAGAGACTATTGCGGAAAATTAAGGTACACGAATAGGAGAAATTTTTTTCCAGTTGAGGCATGGTTGACAAATAGGCAGCAGAGAGTTTTGCATAAATGGGGAGAAATCAGAGTGGGGCGTGGGTCACGAGCGGTGTTCCATAGGAGATCAGTGTTGGGCACCCCTTGTTCCACAATCTAACTAAAAACCGACACAAATGCAGGAAAAAGAGCGACAATAAGCAAGTTTGCCGATGACAACCAAAATAGGAGGCCGTCGAATTCATTCTGACGAGGACATTAGAGCATCTGCCAGGAAGAATTTGAATTAGACTAATGCAGTGGTTCCAGACAATGGCAGATGCCAGTTTAATATAGACAAAAGCAAGTTCCTAAACATAGGGACAGGAAAATAACCATGCCACATATAAACTAAATAATGTGGATCTTAATATTACTGATTGCGAAAAGGAATTTGGGTAGTTTCTGGTTAGCAGTAATCTAAAACCCAAGACATCAGTGCATAAGTGTTCGAATAAAGCCCTAACAGAATTATTGGCTTCATATCAAGAAGTAATAAATAATAGAAGTCCTCAGTTGTTCTTCAACTCTAATATATATATACAACAAAAAGGCACAATACCGTCTAGATTATTGTGGCATGCAAAGAGTAAAACGTTTTTTTTCAACCTTTATTCGGCGCATGGACACACCCTCATTTATCAGGCTATCTCCCCAACCACTGAACCAGGTTGCTAAAGTTATGATGGGGCCCCCCATCGTCAACTATGACCAGGGGGGGGTTCTAGCAATAAGAAGGTGGGATTGACAATCGCAGAGGTTATTGTGGAACCGCTCTCTCTGTCTGCCCTTGTCATTCCCCGATTCTAGAGGCTGGTTGAAGCAGGTCTGCTATCTTGTGGTTCTATTTCTGCCTGTGCTTTTACCGTGGATGCAATATATTTATCACTGTACATAGTGTACATTTTGCTGTTATAAATTGGTGAAGGATAAATAAAAGTCTAAATTTTTTCTACTGTTGTTTATTTGCTCTCCATTTACACCTGGGATAACAGGAAGGCCATTTGAAATCACTAGGTTGTAATATGGGGGCCTGTCCGGGAGCTGGACTTTAGAGAAACGGTTGAGCTTAGGGTGAAGCATGTAGCAGGAACATTGTGTAGCTTGCTGTTTCGATTCGCTTTTAACAAATTTTGCGTGTCAGTTGCTTATGATCAGCCTGCTATATTGTTGGTCGTTCAACAGTCGCTACTAGCTTGTTCAGTGTCTTCGCTTCGCTACGGTCAATCTTGTGTGCAGTCGGCTTTGCTTGTATGCGTATTCTGCAATCGTTACTGTGCATTAGCTAAGCGTGTTCTGCAAATTAACATGTTACGTTGGGGTATTCGAACTGTGCAAGCGAATAACTTGATGCCACCTAGACGAGTCAGACCCTGGTGCGGCATATACTTTGCTAACCTACCTAAAATGTCCCTACAGCGTTGTTGGCAAATTGCTCGTTTCCATGGCATTTTCCCTATAAACGCACTCTCAACACAGCTGCGCAACTGCGTTCACTTATTGCTGAATACTTATTGAAGAAGAGATGGCACATCAAACTCCTCCCTCTATACGGGAGCTAGGAAAAAAAACTCTTATGTTTCTCGCATAGGAAGATGATACACCTACGAGGCAAAATGGTCAGTATGGTGGCGCTGGGTTTGTCCTCGAGGTGAAATCAGCGTCGTTGGCACATTGAAGCTGGCAAAGAAACACGCTGGACAAACTAGGGAACAAGAGAGCATCGCAAGGGAAAATTTGATAGGGAAAGAGAAAGGAGCAGTTTTCGCATCTGTAAAAGACGATTTCAGTTTACAAAAAAGCAGTACAAGCTTGTTCCCCGCTCTCAATGAAGGCCGAACCAGAGCAAATTTTTTCGAAAGCTTCCGAAAATCAAGGCTCGAGGCCTTGAGGTGGCCGGAACAGCACTGGCAGCGTTGTTCATACAAGCATTATTGGGTTAAGGCACAGGAATTTACGTCGGTATTACAGACGCATGAGTCTCTGATTATCAAGTAGGAAGCCAACAGTGTTGGGAGCCATATACATGTATCCACCCTCAGCTAAATATCGTAAGACCTTCAAATTGATACAGCGCAGCTTGGTCAATCCCTGGTGGAACTTTGTGAACAGCAAACCAAAGCTTTTACCAGCTGGTATAAAGCGAGTGGGTGTCTCTAACTTGAGGAGCTTGGTGCAGCTTATTCCTGATTGATAACCTGCTGGAGTCTGTGGGACCAGAGGTTCGTGTCTTTTCTGCAGGATCGTGACTTAATCCACTGCATTGGAGGGCGGCCAGGTTGGCTTGATACCGTTCGAAACGAACCGCCGTCCTTGTCCGAGCGGTCCCGTCTCTCTTTTCCAACAGTCTGGCGTGAGCAGAAGATCGACAACATTGGAGAATGAAGTGCCAGCCGGAGGGCGAGCTCTACCGTCATCCAAACCAATCCACCTTGGTGAGCCACGCTTTCTCAACATATGGTCCCCCCTGCGGAGAGGCAAACTACTTTATGGAGCATCTCGACAACAATATCCAGAGAGGCACCAGCACAGAACGGACACCACTTGAACGTCATCAGGGAGTAAAGGGCAAGCCGTCGTCCTGCTTCAGTGCAATAAAGTTGGTCACATTCAGTTTCAACTGGCCCCCAAAAACCCTCAACTCCCATTGGGAAAATCACTATATCCCATAGTAACATGTCCCTAGAGAGTAGAAAAAGGTATGGCCCCTTATTATTGCGAAAGTCTTATTCCCTTCAGTGAAAACTCAGAAACCAACCTAAAGTAAATATACCTTTAAATACTGGAGTCATATTGCTCACATTGTAAGAGGAGGGTATATACCCCTTTCAGAGAATACTCTTTAATTTCTCAGTTTTATGGAAGCCTATGGAGGAGCTATATATTCAGTTCCTTTGCATAAAATTTTATGTACAGTGCGAAATATTACACTGGGTACTTGACTGTAGTATCTCAAAATGTTCCCATAAAAATGGCCATGTTTATTACTGGGTAATAACATTACTACTGTTACTTCGTGTCCTGAACCTATAATGATTAATGCTTCCTCAGTGTTGGCCATAACTCGGGGCAACATCCCAAGGGTTGTCTGGGAGAATGTTGACCTATCCTTGGACGACTCCGACCGGAATAAGCCACGTTTGTTTTATAGACACAAACAAACCGGCCGAGTCCGTAAATCAAGTGAACCAGACCCCCGATACAGCCTTCCCTATTCCCAGGTTGCAGGATTGCCAGATGTCTCTGTTTCCATGCACCGAGGGACTGTTCCCTTCCGGAGGAACAACGAAAGGACCCTTCTTTAAAATTCGCTTTTCAGGCAGCCAAGGGTAAATCCTCGTTGGGTTCATCCAGTCAAGTATGAAGTAAAAATGATTATTTGGTTTTGGCAACAGAGACTGGTAAGGAAGAAAGATGCCGGCAATTAATAATACGACAGGTTAGTGGGTTCAACCAAGTATAGACCTCAGATATTAAATATAGCTCATAATACGTCATCAGGAGGTCACTTAGGAATTACAAAAACCTTGTATAGATCACAATAGAGAATTTTATTGGCCAAAATAAAAGAAAGAAGTGAAGAATCCATATTAGGTGTTGCCGAGAATCAGCAGTTGGCAAACCTGGAACATTCCATTCAACCTTCACCTCTCCAACCCATACCTGCTTATGGAGAACCTTTTGCAGATTTAATTATAGATTTGTGTAGGTCCACTACCTAAGTCAAAAGTCTGGAAATCATATTATTAACAATATAGGATAAAGGAACCAGATATCCTGAAGCGATCCCAATGCGTAGTATCAATACTAAAAGCTACTCTCAAAGCTTTAACAAAAATTCATTTCTTGTTTTGGCATTCCCTAAAACTATACAAAGTGATCAAGTACTTAACTTCACTGCCAAAAAGCATTAGGAAGTATAACTAGTTAGGATAAATCACAACTTATCCAGTGCCTATCACCCTCAGTCCCAAGGCGCCTTGGAAAGATTCCACTCAAACATTAAAAACAATGATGAGGAGTTTTTGCATGGCACTTTCCGACAGATTGGGATGAATCTCTACCGTTGTTGCTGTTCTCGAGTACGAGAGAAACGGAGCAAGAAGTCCTACAGGTTATAGTTCCCGTTTGACGTGATCTTTGGGCACAATGTACGAGGTCCCTCTTCGGGTGCTCAAAGAGGAATGGGGGAGCAACGTAAAGGCTCACACTCTACAACCCGTCTTCAAGGTTGCAGGTGGCACGTGAGTTAGCCACGGCTAACTAAAGATAGCTCCAAAGTAAGATGAAAACAGAGGTATGACAAAAGTGCACAATTCCGCATCCTTCCATCCAGGAGACCAAGGTGTTGTGCAGAACCTATACCTGGCCACACCTTAAAGCTAGATTTACGGACCTATGAGATAGTAATAGATTATCTGATTAAATTATGTGGTAGCTCCCTTGATAAAGACCTCAAAAACAAAAACTGACCCATAAGCATAAATCAAATCAAGGCCTTTCAATACACCAGATAAATCCCCCAGTAATGCCTCTTCCTCTACCTCTGAGGACGACTCTGACTCTTTGCACTCTATCTTCTGAAATTAATACTAAACTTTCAAATTCTGTCCCTCGCTCAAGGTCCAGCCCGTTTAAATGGATGGATTATCTGAAATACAAGCAACCAATTTATCAGAGCTTCTACAGTCATATCCTAATAATATTTTCGATGTGCCGAAAAAATGTACGTTAGGTTACCATGATGTAGATGTGGTAAATCTAAACCATTAAACTCTCCCCCTACAGAGCTAAACCTGAAAAGCAAGAGGCTACTTCAGCAGGAAGTAGACTTCTTGTTAAACATGGATTTAGTGGAGGAGTCATCTAGTCCCATGGGCTTCACCGTGCATACCCTATTAAAAAAGGCTTGATGTGAGGGTTCGTATTGCACAGACAATACCAGTAAAGTGAACGAGGTCACAATCCAATCTACCCTCTTCCTTGTCTGGATGACGTAATTGACTTTGTGGTAAGGCTACTTTGTGTCCAAATAGATCTCCTTAAAGGTTACTATAATGTACCTTTGACAGATAAAGGCGAAGAAATCTCTGCCTACGTGATTCCAGGATGGTCATTACAGTATACAGTTACCCCCTTTACGGAATGAAAAATTCGCCCCTCTTCTTCATTCCAGAAACTCATCCATCAGCTTTTAAAGGACTTGAAAGGCACGGCAGCATAACCTAGATGAAATGTTGTGGGTGTCTGATACATTGGGGATCAACACCTACTTAGACTTAAAGCTCTGTTTGAGACCTTTAAGAATTCCCAATTAACAGTAATTAATTTATCTAAATCTTCCTTTGGCCAGCCACTATCACTTACTAGAGCCATGAAGTAAGTAGTGTAATGTTGCAGACCAAACTTTGCCTAAAGTTCTTTCGATTAAGATTATCCAGTTCCTCATGATAGGAAATCTCTCAACGTTTTCCTAGGCATATAGGATTGTTTACAGAAGAATAAGTAAGAATTTCTCAGATATTTGTAGCCCCTCTTACCTCTCTTACCAGTCATAAAGTTCCTTTAATTGGACGTCAGATTGTAACACTGCTTTTAATAATGCAAAAAAGATTTATTGTGCCTGCACCCATCCTCCTGTCTCCATACTTCTCCGAAACTTTTTCATTACAGTTGATGCCTTGTGAGTTCTGGGGTTGGGGCGTACTATTACAAATCGGAGACAAGTGGAGGTGCAGCCAATCGCATACTTTCAGCTTAAGTTCAGCCACATCAAGAGCTTACTCTACCATTGAAAAAGAAGCCCTCGCAGCTGGTATGAGGCTTTGAGCATTTCGATGTTTATGTGGGCCAGACATCGCAGGTGGTCCACAGTCTACAGTGATCACAACCCATTTTCGTTAGTCTATCCTCCAAGCCATGAAGAATCACAACACAAGGCTTAATGCGTTGGAACGCTCAGGCTGCAGCCCTATAATATAAAAATTAATTACATGCCGGCAAAGAAAATGTGTTGGCAGACTCTTTTGTCAGAGTCTAGTTTAATATTTTATTTAGGTTAGGATGTATTTGTGGGTAACCCCCCTTTCAAGCTCTTTTTTTTATCCCCTGATGTGAGGTTTTATTTAGTGAGGGGATATCGGGCTACCCGTCCCTTGTAATCTTGGGGGGGGGGGGGGGGGGGGGGGGGGGGGGGGGGGGGAAGACCTATGTTGCCTTATCTGACTGCTGTCTCACTCTGAGTTTAGGTTTGCTTTTGTCACTAGGAAAGCTGAGCTCTATCTAAGAGTGGAATGGTGGAGAGGATAGGCGGTCCCATTATTTGGTGCCATGGCGGCACGGTTACCACTGGAGGTGGCAGCCTAATCCTGTCCTTTCGGGGTGGGGGTGTGGCATGCAAAGAGTACGTAACCTTATTCGGCGCTGGACACACCCTCATTTACCAGGCTATCTCCCCCAACCTAGCGACCAGGTTGCTAAGAGTTGATGAAGGGGCCCCATCGTTCACTAGTGACCAGGTTCTAGCCAATAAGAAGTGGGATTGACAATCGCAAGAGGTTATTGTGATACCTCTCTCCTGTTCTGCCCTTGTCATTCCCATTTCTAGAGCTGTTTGAAGCTCGGTCTGCTATCTTGTGGCTTCTATTTCTGCCTTGCTTACCGCGTGGAGTGCACTATATTTATCATCGTTAACAAATAAAAAGTGTACATATTGCTGTTATAAATTGGTGAAGGATAATATAAGTCTAAACTTTTTCTACTGTGTTTATTTGCTCCCATTACACCTGGGATAACAGGCCATTTGAAATCCTAGGTTGTAATAATTATGCTGCTCAGTTTTGGTCACTGTATTACAGAATGGATATAAATGCTCTGGAAAACGTACAGAGGAGGATGACAAAGTTGATCCCATGTATCAGAAATCTTGATAAATTAGACACATGTGCAACTCTTGGGTATCTTGGGTATCAAGAGTTGCACATGTGTCTAATTTATCAACATGTCGGTTCTCTGAACCATTCATCTACAAATCAGAAATCTTCCCTATGAGGATAGACTGAGGCCCTGAATCTGCACTCTCTAGAAAGACGTAGAATTAGGGGGGATATGATTGAGGTGTATAAATGGAAGACAGGAATAAATAAAGGGGATGTAAATAGTGTGCTGAAAATATCTAGCCAAGACAGGACTCGCAGCAATGGTTTTAAATTGGAAAAATTCAGATTCAGGAGGATATAGGAAAGTACTGGTTTTGGTAATAAGCTGTGGATGAGTGGAACAACTCCCCGAGTACAGTTTATTAAGGCTTAAAACGGTGTGTAGTTTTAAAAAATAGGTTAGATAAATACATGAGTGGGGTAGGTGGTGTGAGTTGGAACCTACGAGCTTGTGCTACTAGTGTCAGAGCCGTGCACCTTAAGTGAATGTGACCGACCTGACTAGTGGGCCGGTGGGGGACTTGGACCTGTCCTCGCAAGGGCCAGTAGTGCCTGCTGCAGTGTTCCTTCTTTCTTATGTTTTTTCTGGTAAATTAAAGATTTATTATTATTTATTATTATTTTAATTATTATTATTATTATTATTATTATATCATGATTATTATATATTGTTACTGATGCTTGTCCCGAACCTGCATTTTCACCTGCGCCCTCCTGGCTTCACCTACAGTCAAGTCTGCACCTACAGTCAGTCTGCACCTACATGTCAGCCTGCACCTACAGTCAGTCTGCAACCTAACAGTCAGTCTGCACCTACAGTCAGCCTGCACCTACAGTCAGTCTGCAACCTACATCAGCCTGCACCTACATTCAGTCTGCACCTACAGTCAGACTGGCACCTACAGTCAGCCTGCACCTACAGTCAGTCTGCCACCTACAGTCAGCCTGGCACCTACAGTCAGTCTGCACCTACAGTCCAGAGCCTGCACCTACAGCAGTCTGCACCTACAGTCAGCCTGCACCTACAGTCAGTACCGCAACCTACAGTCAGTCTGCACCTACAAGTCGTCTGCACCTACAGTCAGCCTGCAACTACAGTCAGCCTGCACCTACAGTCAGTCCTGGCACCTAAGCAGTCAGTCTGCACCTACAGTCAGTCACACCTACAGTCTGCCTGGTCTGCCACCTACAGTCAGCCTGCACTCTTCAGTCAGCCTGCACCTACAGTCAGTCTGCACCTACATCATCTGCACCTACAGTCGAGCCTGCACACTACATTCAGTCCTGCACCTACATTCAGCCGTCAACCTACAGTCCAGCCTGCACTACAGTCTCAGCCTGCACATACATCAGTCCTGCAACCTACAGTCATTAGCCACCTACATTCAGCCTGCACCTACAGTCAGCCTGCACCTACAGAACAGTAGTCCTGCACCTACATCAGCCTGCACCTACAGTCAAGCCTGCACCTACAGTCCAGCCTGCATCCTCAGTCAGTCTGCACCTACAGTCCCGTCTGACAACCTACAGTCAAGCCCTGCACGCTACAGTCAGCCTGCACCTACAATCAGCCTGCACCTACAGTCAGCCTGCACCTACAGTCAGTCTGCAACTACAGTCATCCTGCACCTACAGTCAGCCTGCACCTACAGTCAAGCCAGCACCTACAGACAGTCAGTCTGCACCTACAGTCAGTCCTGCACCTACAGTCCCCAGTCTGCACCTACAGTCGCCTGCACCTACAGTCAGCCTGCACCTACAGTCGAGCCTGCACCTACAGTCAGCCTGCACCTACCAGTCAGCCTGCACCTACAGTCATCTGCACCTACAGTACAGCTGCAACCTACAGTCAGTCTGCACCTACAGTAGCCTCACCTAACATTCAGTCTGCATCCAACAGTCAGCCTGCACCTACAGTCAAGTCTGCACCTACAGTCGGCCTGCACCTACAGTCAGCCTGCACCTACAGTCAGCCTGCACCTACAGTCAGCCTGCACCTACTGTCCAGCCTGCAACCTACGTCAGTCTGCACCTACAGTCCCGAGCTGCACCTACATCAGCCTGCACCTACAGTTCAGTCTGCACCTACAGTCAGTCTGCACCTACATCATCTGCACCTACAGTCACCTGCACCTACAGTCAGTGCTGCACTACAGTCAGCCTGCACCTACAGTCAGTCTGCACCTACAGTTAGGTCTGCACCCTACAGTTCAGTCTGCAACCAACAGTCAAGCATGCACCTACAGTCAGCCTGCACCTAACAGTCAGCCTGCACCTACAGTCAGCCTGCACCTTCAAGACTCAGTAAAACCGTCTTCGAACACCAACATTAATAATATATTTCAATGCAAATATATGATATGGTGTATACTGAGAATAATATTATATTGAGTCTGTGATGATGGTATACTGAGGGTGGAGGAGGGGGTGGTGGTGGTGGTGGTGGTGGTGGTTGGTGGAGTGGTGGGTGGTGAGGAGGTGGTGGTGGTGGTGGTGGTGGTGGTGGTGTGGAGGTGTGGTGGGTGGTGGTGGTGGGTGGGGTGGAGGAGGTGTGGTGGTGATGGAGGAGGAGGTGGTGGGGTGGTTGGTGGTGGTGTGGTGGAGGAGGTGGTGGTGGTGGTGGTGTGGTGGTGGTGGTGGTGGTGGAGGAGGTGGTGGTGGTGGTGGTAGGTGGTGTGGTGTGGTGTGGAGTGTGTGGTGGTGGTGGTGGTTGTGGTGGTGGTGGAGGTGGTGGTGGGGTTGGTGGTTGTGGTGGTGGTGGAGGAGGTCGTGTGGTGGTGTGGTGGTGGTGGTGGTGGTGGTGGTGGTGGTGGTGATGGTAGGTGGTGGTGTGGTGGTGGTGGTGTGGTTGGTGGTGGTTGTGGTGGTGGTGTGGTGGTGGTGGTGGAGGAGTGAGTGGTGGGTGGTGGTGGTGGTGGTGGTGGTGGTGGTGGTGGAGGAGGTGGTGGGGTGTGGTGGTGGTGGTGGTGGAGGAGGTGGTGGTGTGGTGGTGGTGGTGTTGGTGGTGATGGTGGTGGTGGTGTGTGTGGTGTGGTGGTGATGGTGGTGGTGGTGTGGTGGTGGTGGTGGGGTGGTGGTGGTAGTGGTGGTGGGATGGTGCTACTGTGATGTGGTGGTGGTGGTGATGTGGTTGGTGGTGATGGTGGTGGTGGTGGTGGTGTGTGATGAGGTGGTGGTGGGGTGGTTGGTGGTGGTGGAGGGTGGTGGTGGTGGATGTGGTGGTGGTGGTGGTGGTGGTGGTGGTGGTGGGTGGAGGTGGGTGGGGTGGTGGGTGGAGGTGGTGGGGTGTGGTGGTGGTGGTGGTGGAGGTGGTGGTGGTGGGGTGAGGTGGTTTGGTGGTGGTGGTGGTGGTGGTGGTGGTGGTGGTGGTGATGGTGATGGTGGTGTGGGTGTTGTGGTGGTGATGGTGGTGGTGGTGGGGGTGGTGGTGGTGGTTGTGGTGTGGGTGGTGGAGGTGAGTGGTGGTGGTGGTGGTGGAGGTTGGTGGTGGTGGTGGTTGGTGGGTGGTGGGGTGGTGGTGGTGGTGGAGGTGGTGGTGGTGGTGTGTGTGGTGGGGTGGTGGAGGTGGGTGGTGGTGTGGTGGAGGGGTGTGGTGTGGTGGTGGTGGTGGTGGTGGTGGTGGTGGTGGAGGTGGTGGTGGTGGTGGTGGTGGTGGTGGTGGTGGTGGAGGTGGTGGTGTGGTGGTGGGTGGTGGTGGTGGTGGAGGAGGTGGTGGTTATGTATTAGGATTGAGGATGTATAGGAGGTTGGGGATCATTGAGTCTGTATTTTTATTTTTGAGTAGGGAGAGTGATGGAGTGTAGGAGGGAGGAGTTGTGTGAGGAGAGTGGTGGAGGTGGAGTATTAGGAGGTGGTGTATTAGTTTTAGGCGGATGTGTGTTGGAGTGATATGAGGTGGTGGAGGAGGTGTGTTGGTAGTAGTTGTAAGGAGTGAGTTGGTGGTTGTGAGGAGGATGAGGTAGGATGTGTGCGTAGTAGTGGATGAGGGATTTTTCTTATAGTTAGTATTACTGAGGTTTGATGTGTAGTATTTTTGTTGATTATGATTATTCTTATGAGTATGTGATTGATGTATGTATGAGGAGGATTAGTGCTTAGTATGGAGCCTTTGTTGTTAGGAGTGTGAGTAATGTAGTGTGTGGTTGTGGAGGAGGAGGTGGGTGGATTGTACCACTTATACAGACCGAAAGCTGACACTCAACTGAACATACTACTAAAAAGTCCCTTGTTATGCAGAGCATTTCCTGCAACTTAAGTTAATTTTGTCCCCCAGGATGCCACCTACACCAGTCCACTAACACTCAGCTACACTATTTTAAAACTACCAGGTGAACATGGACAGCAGGGTCTTAAGGAAAACACGTCCTAATGTTACACCACCCGTAACCGGGGATGAACCCCAGACCTCAGTGTGTGAGTTTTTCTTGGAGTTTTAAGCTGGAGATGGTTTTTCGGGGGTCAACTCCCCCGCGGCCCTGTCTGAGACCAGCCTCATGTGGATCAGGGACTGATCAACCCTCCTGTTCTGCTAGCGGCACGCAAGGAGACGTACGAACCACAGCCTGGTTGTCAGGTACTGACTTTAGGAAGCCTGTCCATTGCCTCTTGAAGAACCAAGTCAGGCCGTCTATTGGCAGTCTCCCTTAGTATCCCTGGGAGGCAAATTGAACAGTCTTGGGCCCCTGGAAACTTACTGTGTTGTCTCTCAGTGTACTCGTGGCACCCCTGCTTTTCATCGGGGGAATGTTGCATCTCCTGCCAAGTCTTTTGCTTTCATTTTGAGTGATTTTCGTGTGCAGATTTGGTACCAATCCCTCCAGGACCTTCCAAGTGTATATTATCATGTATCTCTCTCGCCTGCGTTCCAGGGAATACAGATCAAGGACCTTCAACCGTTCCCAGTAATTTAGGTGCCTTATCGTAATAATATGTGCCGTGAAAGTTCTTTGTACACTCTTCAGGTCAGCAATGTCGCCAGCCTTGAAGTGAGCTACCAACCCAGCTGAAGATAAAGTTGGCTGACAATTAAGATATCTTCTCAAATATAGGTAAGACACGGCTCTCAGCAATGTATTCAGGTTGGACACATTTACAGATAGTGTCCCGTAGCTGGGTTGGTAGCGCACTCAGCTCACACACTGAGGTCTAGGGTTCGATCCCCGGTACGGGTGGCAACATTAGGACATGTGTCCTTAAGACACCTGCTGTCCCTGTTCACCTCGTGGTAAAATAGGTACCTGGGTGTTAGTCACCTTACACCTGCTGTCCATGTTCACCTAGCAGTAAAACGGGTACCCGGGTGTTAGTGGACTGGTGTGGGTGGCATCCTGGGGACAAAACTGACCTAATTTGCGGGAAATGCTCAGCATAACAAGGTACTTTCTATATAGCAGTATGTCATTGGTGTGAACTATGGTCTGTATAAGTTGTATCATCTACTGGTAGAAATAAACATTATTATTATTATTATATAGTAAGGAAGGCTGCAGACAAGCACTTGCTGAGCAGTAAAGGTCTAGATAAGTACAAGAAAGTTCTAAGTAGCTTCACTGAAGCTAGAACTTTGTGTTGGGTTAAAACTAGGTTATATTTATTGAGACAACGTTACACCACACAGTGGCGATAAGTCTCGAGTTTCTGTAGTTTATCAAGTGGTTGTGTGAATTACGGTGTTGTACACAGGCATTCCTTGTGTCGTCAGACCTGTGTACAACACCGTAATTCACACAACCACTTGATAAACTACGGAAACTCAAGACTTATCGCCACAAAAGACAACACTCAATACCGAAGAATCCTGGAATCATCACTTATTTCTATATCCGACAACTTCAACCAGAATAGTGGCTTCTATAACATAGCTGAACCACTTGCCAAGAAACTTCTTCATCGCTATCCCACATAAGAACACTGTAGAAGGTCTGCTCACAAACTTATCCAATCTCCTTTCCAAGCTACCCAAGATTTAAGACTCTATAACCCCACTCGGTCATTCACAGGTCACTTCTGACCACTGAGGAGGGTAATTCACCATTCACAGGTCACTTCTGACCACTGAGGAGGGTAATTCACCATTCACAGGTCACTTCTGACCACTGAGGATGGTAATTCACCATTCACAGGTCACTTCTGACCACTGAGGATGGTAATTCACCATTCACAGGTCACTTCTGACCACTGAGGATGGTAATTCACCATTCACAGGTCACTTCTGACCACTGAGGATGGTAATTCATCATTCACAGGTCACTTCTGACCACTGAGGAGGGGAATTCACCATTCACAGGTCACTTCAAACCACTGAGGATGGTAATTCACCATTCACAGGTCACTTCTGACCACTGAGGAGGGTAATTCACCATTCACAGGTCACTTCTGACCACTGAGGATGGTAATTCACCATTCACAGGTCACTTCTGACCACTGAGGGTGATAATTCACCATTCACAGGTCACTTCTGACCACTGAGGATGGTAATTCACCATTCACAGGTCACTCCTGACAACTGAGCATGGTAATTCACCATTCACAGGTCACTTATGACCATTGAGGATGGTAATTCACCATTCACAGGTCGCTTCTGACCACTGAGGATGGTAATTCACCATTCACAGGTCACTTCTGACCACTGAGGATGGTAATTCACCATTCACAGGTCGCTTCTGACCATTGAGGATGGTAATTCACCATTCAAAGGTCACTTCTGACCACTGAGGATGGTAATTCACCATTCACAGGTCACTTCTGACCACTGAGGATGGTAATTCACCATTCACAGGTCACTTCTGACCACTGAGGATGGTAATTCACTATTCACAGGTCACTCCTGACCACTGAGCATGGTAATTCACCATTCACAGGTCACTTCTGACCATTGAGGATGGTAATTCACCATTCAAAGGTCACTTCTGACCACTGAGGATGGTAATTCACCATTCACAGGTCACTTCTGACCACTGAGGATGGTAATTCACCATTCACAGGTCACTTCTGACCATTGAGGATGGTAATTCACCATTCGCAGGTCACTTCTGACCACTGAGAATGGTAATTCACCATTCACAGGTCACTCCTGACCACTGAGGAGGGTAATTCACCATTCACAGGTCACTTCTGACCACTGAGGAGGGGAATTCACCATTCACAGGTCACTTCAAACCACTGAGGATGGTAATTCACCATTCACAGGTCACTTCTGACCACTGAGGAGGGTAATTCACCATTCACAGGTCACTTCTGACCTCTGAGGATGGTAATTCACCATTCACAGGTCACTTCTGACCACTGAGGGTGATAATTCACCATTCACAGGTCACTTCTGACCACTGAGGATGGTAATTCACCATTCACAGGTCACTCCTGACCACTGAGCATGGTAATTCACCATTCACAGGTCACTTTTGACCATTGAGGATGGTAATTCACCATTCACAGGTCACTTCTGACCACTGAGGATGGTAATTCACCATTCAAAGGTCACTTCTGACCACTGAGAATGGTAATTCACCATTCACAGGTCACTTCTGACCACTGAGGATGGTAATTCACCATTCACAGGTCACTCCTGACCACTGTGGATGGTAATTCACCATTCACAGGTCACTTCTGACCACTGAGGATGGTAATTCACCATTCACAGGTCGCTTCTGACCATTGAGGATGGTAATTCACCATTCACAGGTCACTTCTGACCACTGAGGATGGTAATTCACCATTCACAGGTCACTTCTGACCACTGAGGATGGTAATTCACCATTCACAGGTCACTTCTGACCACTGAGGATGGTAATTCACCATTCACAGGTCAAAGGTGACTTCTTGGAAACTGCTGTCTACTAGCACAGTGTTGTTCTTGACCCTCGAGTGTGTCCACCACACCTAGGCTGGGCTAGGCAGGGCTAGTGGAGGGAGGGCTATTGAATTGTTGTCCCCATAGGTGTGTATGCTCACGTAGTTGTAGTTGCAGGGGTCGATTCACAGCTCCTGGACTCCTTTGTGTGTGTGTGTGTGTGTGTGTGTGTGTGTGTGTGTGTGTGTGTGTGTGTGTGTGTGTGTGTGTATGTGTGTGTGTGTGTGTTTGTGTGTGTTGATGTCCCCAGAGGTGTGTGTGTGTGTGTGTGTGTGTGTGTGTGTTGTGTGTGTGTGTGTGTGTGTTGTCCCCGGAGGTATACAGTGCTCCCACTGTATAAGTGCTAAGGAGAGTACAGTGGTGGTGAGGCATGTACACTGGTGTCCTGGTGTGCACCAAGACACTGCAGGTGGGAGACCTGGAGAACATTGGCTCTGGAAATATCAACAAGGACACTGACACTGCTCCACTGATGAAGCCTTTGTTTACGTCACATGTCCAGCTAGGAAGCCTTTGTTTACGTCACAGGTCCAGCTAGGAAGTCTTTGATTACGTCACAGGTCCAGCTAGAAGCCTTTGTTTACGTCACAGGTCCAGCTAGGAAGCCTTTGTTTACGTCACATGTCCAGCTAGGAAGCCTTTGTTTACGTCACATGTCCAGCTAGGAAGCCTTTGTTTACGTCACAGTTCCAGCTAGGAAGCCTTTGTTTACGTCACAGTCCAGCTAGGAAGCCTTTGTTTACGTCACATGTCCAGCTAGGAAGCCTTTGTTTACGTCACAGGTCCAGCTAGGAAGCCTTTGTTTACGTCACATGTCCAGCTAGGAAACCTTTGTTTACGTCACATGTCCAGCTAGGAAGCCTTTGTTTATGTCACATGTCCAGCTAGGAAACCTTTGTTTACGTCACAGGTCCAGCTAGGAAGCCTTTGTTTATGTCACATGTCCAGCTAGGAAGCCTTTGTTTACGTCACAGGTCCAGCTAGGAAGCCTTTGTTTACGTCACAGATCCAGCTAGGAAGCCTTTGTTTATGTCACATGTCCAGCTATGAAGCCTTTGTTTACGTCACAGGTCCAGCTAGGAATCCTTTGTTTACGTCACAGGTGCAGCTAGGAAGCTTTTGTTTGCGTCACAGGTCCAGCTATGAAGCCTTTGTTTACGTCACAGATCCAGCTAGGAAGCCTTTGTTTACGTCACAGGTCCAGCTAGGAAGCCTTTGCTTATGTCACATGTCCAGCTAGGAGGCCTTTGTTTACGTCACAGGTCCAGCTAGGAAGCCTTTGTTTATGTTACATGTCCAGCTAGGAAGCCTTTGTTTACGTCACAGGTCCAGCTAGGAAGCCTTTGTTTATGTCACATGTCCAGCTAGGAAGCCTTTGTTTACGTCACAGGTCCAGCTAGGAAGCCTTTTACGTTATAGGTCCAGCTAGGAAGCCTTTGTTGACCACAGGTCCGGCTAGGAAGCCTTTTACGTTATAGGTCCAGCTAGGAAGCCTTTGTTGACCACAGGTCCAGCTAGGAAGCTTGTCTACCTGACAGGTCTTGGACCTCCCACAGCGCACAGCTATCCTCGTCTGTGACGTTACCTTGTGGGAACAAAATCTAGTCATGTTACCCCGCCGTATTTTATCACACACGATGTGTTAACCTGACATGGGAGACTTCAGTAGTGTCAACCTGAGATGGGGGACTTCAGTAGTGTCTGCCTAACCTGGGGTACGTCAGTAGTGACTGCCTGACCTAGGAGACTTCAGTAGTATCAGCCTGGTGTAGGAGACTTCAGTAAGTTGATGAGGATGTCATCAGACATTCCACAATGGCTCAGTAGCTACAATAGCTTCAGATATAACCTTCCAGGAGTGCTGGAGTTACTATCTCTTGGGACTCACCATGTCTCAGGATGGTCTGTCCCACACACAGGGCGACAGGAGTGTATAAAGGTGTTATGCTCTGGATATAGGTTTAAATTCAAAGAGACGACAGATGTGTAGTTGGTCCTCCGACTGAGGTCCTGGTCAGATAATAGAGCGGAAATATTGGTGTTAATTTGTGTTTTTTAGATAGCCACACACACACAGAGCACTTTCACGGCGCGCATAACGGAGATAAAACACCTCAATTATTGGGAGCGCTTGAGGTTCCTAAACCTGTATTCCCTGGAACGCAGGAGGGAGAGATACATGATTATATACACCTGGAAAATCCTAGAGGGACTAGTACCGAACTTGCACACGAAAATCACTCACTACGAAAGCAAAAGACTTGGCAGACGATGCACCATCCCCCCAATGAAAAGCAGGGGTGTCACTAGCACGTTAAGAGACCATACAATAAGTGTCAGGGGCCCGAGACTGTTCAACTGCCTCCCAGCACACATAAGGGGGATTACCAACAGACCCCTGGCAGTCTTCAAGCTGGCACTGGACAAGCACCTAAAGTCAGTTCCGGATCAGCCGGGCTGTGGCTCGTATGTTGGTTTGCGTGCAGCCAGCAGCAACAGCCTGGTTGATCAGGCTCTGATCCACCAGGAGGCCTGGTCTCAGACCGGGCCGCGGGGGCGTTGACCCCCGGAACTCTCTCCAGGTAAACTCCAGGTAAACACACACACACAAGTAGCGACCAGTGAAGAGGCGGGGCCAGGAGCTATGATTCGACCCCTGCAATCATAAGTAGGTGAGTACACATATACACAATGCGTGGGCAACTCAGATACCATGGTTTTGTTTATTATAGATGTGAAGGACGAATCTCTGGTCATGAAGACATTAACAACATCATCAGGACAAGTCTTGCACGTGTTGAATGCCCAGCAATAAGGCACCTGCCACAATTATGCAGATCCCATGGCAGCCAAAAGCTTTCAAATGGAATTACCCAGCAAGCCTTGACAGATGGCAAGCAGGTGGTGTGGGAGTACACATACACACACTGGCTGACACCTGTCTTCTGTACAGCAGGGAGGAAGGGGGAGCAGCTGTCAGCTTCAGCGAACTTGTTCATCATTACGTGTTTGTTCAGAGAGGGCCGGAGACCTTCAGTTCGTGGGGGGGGACACATTCAGGTTCCTGAAGGAATTAGCTGAAAAACTTATCAGGGAAACTAACTGTCCTGAGTCTTCCTGAATGATTCTGGTGTGTGTGTGTGTGTGTGTGTGTGTGTGTGTGTGTGTGTGTGTGTGTGTGTGTGTGTGTGTGTGTGTGTGTGTGTGTGTTTGTATGTGTATTCACCTATTTGTGGTTGCAGGGGTCGAGTCTTAGCTCCTGGCCCCGTGTGTGTGTGTGTGTGTGTGTGTGTGTGTGTGTGTGTGTGTGTGTGTGTGTGTGTGTGTACTCACCTCACCTAATTGTAGTTGCAGGGGTCGAGACTCAGCTCCTGGTCCCGCCTCTTCACTGAACGCTACTAGGTCCTGTCTTTCCCTGCTCCATGAGCTTTCATACCTCATCTTAAAGCTATGTATGGTTCCTGCCTCCACTACATCTCTCGTCAGACTGTTCCACTTCCTGACCACTCTATGACTGAAGAAATCCTTCTTAACATCCCTGTGGCTCACCTGAGTCTTCAACTTCCAAGAGTGACCCTTTGTTTCTGTGTCCCCTCTCTGGAACGTCTTGTCTCTGTCCACCTTGACTGTTCCATGCAGTATTTTGTATGTCATTATCATGTCTCCCCTATCCCTGCTGTCCTCCAGTGTCCTCGGGCCGATTTCCCTCAACCTTTCTTCATAGGACATTCCCCTTAGCTCTGGAACTAACCTTGTCGCAAACCTTAGCACTTTCTCTAATTTCTTAACTTGCTTGACCCGGTGCGGTTTCCAAACTGGTGCTGCATACTCCAGTATGGGGCTGACGTACACGGTGTACAGTGTCTTGAAAGATTCCTTATTTAGGTATCGGAATGCTGATCTCAGGTTTGCCAGGCGCCCATATGCTGCAGCAGTTATCTGGTTGATGTTTGCTTCCGGAGACGTGTTCGGTGTTATACTCACCCCAAGATCTTTCTCCTTGAGCGAGGTTTGCAGTCGTTGACCACCTAGCTTATACTCTGTCTGCGGTCTTCTTTGCCCTTCTCAGATCTTGACTTTGCATTTGGCAGGGTTGCATTCGAGAAGCCAGTTGCTGGACCAGGTGTCCAGCCTGTCCAGTTCTCTTTGAAGTCCTGCCTGATCCTCATCTGATTTAATTCTCCGCATTAACTTCACATCATCTGCGAACAGGGACACCTCTGAGTCTATCCCTTCCATCATGTCATTCACATATACCAAAAATAGCACTGGTCCTAGGACCGACCTCTGTGGGACCCAGCTCGTCACAGGTGCCCACTGTGATACCTAATCACATACCATGACTTGTTGTTGCCTCTCTGTCAGGTATTCTCTGATCCATACGTGCCTGATTCTCTAGTTTCTGCACTAATCTCTTGTGAGGAACTGTGTCAAAGGCCTTCTTGCAGTCCAAGAAGATGTAATCAACCCACCCCTTTCTCTCGTCTCTTAATTCTGTTACTTTATCATAAAACTCCAGAAGGTTTGTGACACAGAATTTGCCTTCCATGAAACTGTGCTGGTTGTCATTTATACTTTTGTTCCGTTCCAGGTGCTCCACCACTTTCCTGATATTCTTCTCCATGACTTTGCATACTATACACGTCAGTGACGCTGGTCTGTAGTTTACCGCCTCTTTTCTGTCTTCTTTTTAAAAATTTGAACTACATTTGCCGTCTTCCATACCTTAGGTAGTTGCCCAGTTTCAAGGGATGTGTTGAAGATTGTGGTTAATGGACCACACAGCATTTCTGCTCCCTCTCTAAGGACCCACGGAGAGATGTCCGGTCCCATTGCCTTTGAGGTATCAAGGTCACTTAGCAGCTTCTTCACCTTCTCCTCAGTTGCGTGTATGTCATCCAGCACTTGGTGTATTCCCTGTTGGTGTCCCCCTCTGTCCTGTCTTCCCAGAGTCCTTCCTGTCTCCAATGTGAATACTTCCTTAAATCGATTGTTGAGCTCCTCTTGATCGTTTCTTGTGAGTTCCCCACCTTCTTTCCTCAGTCTGACCACCTGGTCTTTGACTGTTGTCTTTCTCCTAATGTGGCTATACAACAGTTTCGGGTCAGACTTGACTTTCGATGCTATGTCGTTTTCATACTGTCGCTGGGCCTCACTCCTCATCTGTACAAACTCGTTTCTGGCTCTTCGACTGATCTCCTTATTTTCCTGGGTCCTTTGCCTTCTGTACCTCTTCCATTCTCTAATGAACTTTGTTTTTGCCTCCCTACACCTTCAGGTAAACCAAGGACTTACTCTGGTCTTCCCATTATTTATGTTGCCCTTGGGAACAAACCTTTCGTCTGCCTCCTTGCATTTTGTTGTTACATATTCCATTATTTCGTTTACTGACTTTCCTACCAGTCACTGAACCTCCCACAGGAAGTTCCTCATACCTGTGTAGTCCCCCTTTCATAGTTTGGATTTTCTCAATCGACTCCTGTTACCCTCTCCACTTGCATCTCTACTATGTAATCAAAACTTAGAACCACGTGATCGCTAGCTCCAAGGGGCCTCTCATATGTGATGTCCTCAATGTCTGAACTGCTCAGGGTGAACACAAGATCCAGTCTTGCTGGTTCATCCTCCCCTCTCTCTCTGGTAGTGTCCCTGACGTGTTGATGCATGAGGTTTTCCAGTAACACATCCATCATCTTGGCTCTCCATGTGTCAGGACTCCCGTGAGGCTCCAGGTTTTCCCGGTCGATCTCCCTATGGTTGAAATCACCCATAACCAGTAACTTTGCTCTGCACGGTGGAGCTCTTCGTGCCACCTCAGCCAATGTGTCCACCATCACTCTGTTGTTCTCTTCACATTCCTCTCTTGGCTTCCTGCAGTTCTGTGGTGGGTTACACATCACTGCAATGACTACCTTATGTTCCCCAGACTGAATTGTAGCTACTATGTAGTCCATTTCTCCAATCTCGCCCACGCCTTCCATTTCCTCAAAACCCCATCGGTTTTTTATGAGTAGTGCAACCCCTTCCCCCTATGCGTGTGCGTGTGTGTGAGTGTGTGTGTGTGTGTGTGTGTTAGTTACCATTTTGTCCTAGGCACATGTCGATTAGACACTAGGCCTGTTGTATATGTGTGTGCATGTGTGTGTGTGTGTGTGTATGTGTGTATGTGTGTGTGTGTTAGTTACCATTTTGTCCTAGGCACATGTCGATTAGACACTAGGCCTGTTGTATTTTGTGTGCATGTGTGTGTGTGTGTGTGTATGTGTGTGTGTGTGTGTGTGTGTGTGTGTGTGTGTGTGTGTGTGTGTGTGTGTGTGTGTGGTGTGTGTGTGTCTGTGTGTGTGTGTGTGTCTGTGTGTGTGTCTGTGTGTGTGTCTGTGTGTCTGCGTGTGTGTGTGTGAGCAATCTTCACTCTTCGAGTGACCTTGTCGGCACCTTTCTTGTGCCCAGTCATTCAGGAAGGTCAGTGGCACCCAGTTCTTGCAGACACTAAAGGAAGCACTCTTACCGGCACTGTGAGTGCCATCCTTTCAAGCAACATGCTGCCTGTGCCTCTCTCCTTCCTTGGCACTGTCTTCCTGCCAGGTCATCTGTGACTGCACTCACCTCCACCATTATTCTGCATCATCTCACACCAACTGACTTTTAAATTTCTTTTTTTTTTTTTGGTCCTCATTTTGGTTTTATACCTTGAGGCAAATATTTTACTTCCTTTCTCTCTGTCTCTCTCTCTGTCTCTCTCTCTCTCTCTCTCTCTCTCTCTCTCTCTCTCTCTCTCTCTCTCTCTCTCTCTCTCTCTCTCTCTCTCTCTTCTCTCTCTCTCTCTCATAATTCATCCCGTCAACGAGATAATTCTATTAGGAAACGAGAGGGAAGTTATCTTGACTAGGTAAAACTCGAGCAAGAAGCCACCTTGAGCTGATAACTGGTGGTTGAGAGCTGAAAGCTGAAAGTCGGGACACTGACGAACCTGTCTTCTCCATAAGAGTTAATCTGGACACTGATGAGTGAGTGTGTGAGGCGAGGAGGTGGAGGAAGCACTGGACGCCAGCATCACCCAGGGAGAGGAGACAGATGCTCACACATCTCTAACACTAATTAAGAGAGGTCGACCCAGCCCACACACACACACACACACACACACACACACACACACACACACACACACACACACACACACACACACACACACACACACACACACAGGGGAGACATGATAACGACATACAAAATACTGCGTGGAATAGACAAGGTGGACAGAGACAAGATGTTCCAGAGAGGGGACACAGAAACAAAGGGTCACTCTTGGAAGTTGAAGACTCAGATGAGTCACAGGGATGTTAGGAAGTATTTCTTCAGTCATAGAGTTGTCAGGAAGTGGAACAATCTGGAGACTGAAGTAGAGGCAGAATCCATACATAGCTTTAAGAAGAGGCATGATAAAGCTCATGCAGCAGGGAGAGAGTGGACCTAGCACCGACCAGTGAAGAGGCGGGACCAGGAGCTGTGAATCGATCCCTGCAACCACAATTAGGTGAGTACACATACAGACGGTAATATGGCTGACTCTATACCTGAGTACTGGACATAACATCATAGTACCTGCCTCACATAGTACCTGCCTCACATAATACCTGCCTCACATAGTACCTGCCTCGCATAGTACCTGCCTCACATAGTACCTGCCTCGCATGGTACCTGCCTCGCATAGTACCTGCCTCGCATGGTACCTGCCTCGCATGGTACCTGCCTCGCATGGGCCAGTAAGCCTGCTGAAGTGTTCCTTCTTCCTTATGTACCGGACACTATACACACAACAGAGAAAGAAATTACAGAGTGAACTGTCAGTGGGAGCCGACACCCCTTACCACCCTGGCTTCTGAGAGACGCAGTAGGTTACGTTAGCTAAGGTTAGGTTAGGTTAGGTTAGGTTAGGTTAGGTTAGGTCAGGTCAGGTAAGGTTCGTTAGGTTAGGTTAGGTTAGGTCAGGCCAGGTAAGGCTCGTCAGGTTAGATCACGTAAGGTTCGTCAGGTTAGCTTAGGTTAGGTCAGGTAAGGTTCGTCAGGTTAGGTTAGGTCAGGTAAGGTTCGTCAGGTTAGGTTAGGTTAGGCTATGTTAGGTCAGGTAAGGTTCGTCAGGTTAGGTCAGGGCAACATGGGTTTAGGGCAGGTCGCTCCTGCCTCTCACAACTACTGGATCACTATGGCATGGCCTTGGATGCACTGGAAGAAAATCAGAATGCAGATGTAATATACACAGACTTTGCAAAAGCATTTGACAAATGCGATCATGGCGTAATAGCCCATAAAATACGTGCTAAAGGAATAACTGGGAAAGTGGGGAGATGGATCTTCAACTTCCTAACAAATCGAACACGAAGAGTAGTGGTCAACAGAGTTAAATCGGAGGCTGCCATAGTGAAGAGCTCTGTTCCACAAGGCACAGTACTCGCCCCCATCTTATTCCTTATCCTCATATCAGACATAGACAGAGATATACACCACAGCACCGTATCATCCTTTGCGGATGATACTAGGATCTGCATGAGGCTGTCATCTGCTGAGGACGCGGTTAACCTCCAAGAAGATATAAACAAAGTTTTCCAGTGGGCAACGGTAAACAATATGATGTTCAATGAGGACAAATTCCAACTACTCCGTTATGGAAAACTGGAGGAGATAATAACTAGAACAGAGTATACTACTGACTCCGGCCATACAATAGAGCGGAAAAATAATGTAAGGGACCTGGGAGTAGTAATGTCTGAGGATCTCACTTTCAAGGATCACAACAGTGCCACGATCGCACGTGCAAAGAAAATGATAGGATGGATAATGAGAACGTTCAAAACGAGAGATGCCAAGCCAATGATGATCCTTTTCAGGTTAGGTTAGGTTAGGTTAGGTCAGGTAAGGTTCGTCAGGTTAGGTTAGGTCAGGTAAGGTTCGTCAGGTTAGGTAAGGTTCGTCAGGTTAGGTAAGGTTCGTCAGGTTAGGTTAGGTAAGGTTCGTCAGGAAAACAGGACAAATATTTCCAGACGCTGGTCTCATATGACCCACCATTGGAGCTTTCGGTCAACTGATCGAGGCCTTCCGCTGGCTTACCCCTCCACCCCTTTAAAAATTATAACCATTTGTTATGCTAGAGAGAGAGAGCGATGTGGTACACCAGCACAGCTCTAACAAGTTACTGGAACAAGGCAGGTGTTGGCATGTGTTCCACAAGGGTACGTAGATCCGTTGTGGCGTTATCTTGGTCATACTACTATGACCAAGGTGGCCATCATGACCACTGTGACCTCCATGACTAAGAAGGCCATCATGGCCAAGGTGGCCATCATGACCACTGTGACCTCCATGGCTAAGAAGGCCATCATGGCGAAGGTGACCATCATGACCAAGGTGGCCATCATGACCAAGGTGGCCATCATGACCAAGGTGGCCATCATGACCAAGGTGACCATCATGACCAAGGTGGCCATCATGACCAAGGTGGCCATCATGGTCAAGGTGGCCATCATGGCCAAGGTGGCCATCATGGCCAAGATGGCCATCGTGGCCATCATGACCAAGGTGGCCATCATGACCAAGGTGGCCATCATGACCAAGGTGGCCATCATGGCCAAGGTGGCCATCATGACCAAGGTGGCCATCATGACCAAGGTAGCCATCATAACCAAGGTGGCCATCATGACCAAGGTAGCCATCATGACCAAGGTGGCCATCATGATCAAGGTGGCCATCATGGCCAAGGTGGCCATCATGTCCAAGGTGGCCATCATGGCCAAGGTGGCCATCATGACCAAGGTGGCCATCATGGCCAAGGTGACCATCATGACCAAGGTGGCCATCATGACCAAGGTGGCCATCATGGCCAAGGTGGCCATCGTGACCAAGGTGGCCATCATGACCAAGGTGGCCATCATGACCAAGGTGGCCATCATGGTCAAGGTCAACAATACTTCCTTATTAACATTACTGTCTTGTTCAATGTCACGGCGTGGAAGGAGGGAGGCAAGTGTTGGAGGGATGGAGGGAGTGTTGGAGAGACAGGAGGAAGTGTTGGAGGGACAGGAGGGAGTGTTGGGGGGTGGAAGGAGTGTTGGAGGGATGGAGGGAGTGTTGGAGAGACATGAGCGAGTGTTGGAGGGACAGGAGGAAGTGTTGGAGGGATGGAGGGAGAGTTGGAGGAGAATTAACCTCCCAAGACTCCATCGGAGCATTAACCAACTGTCCATCATCCTGATACATTGACGTCTTACTTCTGTCATCCTGGAGAACGCACTAAGGTAAGCAGTGCCTGTTAGGGATGGCTGTCAGCATGCTAGGATCGGCTGTCAGTATGTTAGGATCGGCTGTCAGCATGTTGGGATCGGTTGTCAGCATGTTAGGATCGGCTGTCAGCATGTAAGGATCGGCTGTCAGCATGCTAGGATCGGCTGTCGGCATGCTAAGATTGACTGTCAGCATCCTGGTTATTTCTTGCAGATTCCTTTCTCATTTATCGTCCCTTGTGTTGGTACCCACAACTGTCACAGTCATGGTCCTCGTTGATACCCACAACTGTCACAGTCATGGTCCTCGTTGATACCCACAACTGTCACAGTCATGGTCCTCGTTGATACCCACAACTGTCACAGTCATGGTCCTCGTTGATACCCACAACTGTTACAGTCATGGTCCTCGTTGATACCCACAACTGTCACAGTCATGGTCCTCATTGATACCCACAACTGTTACAGTCATGGTCCTCGTTGATACCCACAACTGTCACAGTCATGGTCCTCATTGATACCCACAACTGTTACAGTCATGGTCCTCGTTGATACCCACAACTGTCTCAGTCATGGTCCTCGTTGATACCCACAACTGTTACAGTCATGGTCCTCGTTGATACCCACAACTGTCTCAGTCATGGTCCTCGTTGATACCCACAACTGTCTCAGTCATGGTCCTCGTTGATACCCACAACTGTCTCAGTCATGGTCCTCGTTGATACCCACAACTGTCTCAGTCATGGTCCTCGTTGATACCCACAACTGTCTCAGTCATGGTCCTCGTTGATACCCACAACTGTCTCAGTCATGGTTCTCGTTGGTACCCACAACTGTCTCAGTCATGGTCCTCGTTGATACCGACAACTGTCTCATCATGGTTTCTCGTTGGTACCACAACTGTCTCAGTCAGTGGTCTCGTGATACCCACAACTGTCTCAGTCATGGTTCTCGTTGGTACCCACAACTGTCTCAGTCATGGTCCTCGTTGATACCGACAACTGTCTCAGTCATGGTTCTCGTTGGTACCCACAACTGTCTCAGTCATGGTCCTCGTTGATACCCACAACTGTCTCAGTCATGGTCCTCGTTGATACCCACAACTGTTACAGTCATGGTCCTCGTTGGTACCCACAACTGTCTCAGCTCAACTCAGGAAATTTCACGTTTTGACCCTCAGAATTCCTGGTATTGTTGGGTTTTGGGGTGAACGGTCTTGTGTGTGTTCAGTGTTTTGTGTGTGTGAGAGTCTCAAGCCTTCCTTTACCCCAGCCCAGAATATTGTGTGATCTTGCTAACCCTTTGGGCCTAGTTCCTAGTGCTAGACCTAGTTCCTAGTCCATAGGCATATGTTCATACGCTCCTGTCCACAGGATGGATATGAGGTGCACAATAAACTAGCCAGGCTTAGACTTGGTTACAAGTACTACTGACAGTTTGGGAGACACACTGACTGATGGTGTAGTGGTCAGGCTTAGGCTTGGTTACAAGTATTTCTGGCAGTTTGGCAGACACACAGACTGACTAATATTGTAGTAGCCAGGCTTAGACTTGGTTACAAGTACTTCTGACGGTTTGGGAGACATAGACTGACTGATGTTGTATTGGCCAGGCTTAATCTTTGTTACAAGTACTTAAGACAGTTTGGCAGACACACAGACTGACTGATCAGACTAAATACAAAGTATGTGACCAGCCCTGTGGTTACTATCTTGAACACTATGTGTTTAACTGTCCACTTATTGAGGAATAGAGAGAGAAACTGTACAATAGCCTCTGTGATATGTCAAGTTTTTATTTTATTAATGAAAATAAAATACCAGTCATGTTAAGCAAATATTTTAAATTTCTTTGCAACAGATGAAATATATATAATGACTAAATATATAAATATACACTGAGAGATACATACCTGTCAATGTATATACATTGAGAGGGACACACCTGGAAACCACCTCTCAGTGTATATACACTGAGAAGTGAGAAATCACGGAAGCACTTTGAAATTCACTATTTTTTTCAGAGTGGTTAGTTTGCATATTGTGACATTATCTTATTGCATAGACTTGCAGGTGCAACTTAGCAGAAGACAGCACAAGATGAATTAAAGACCTAGGGAGGGAGTAAGACTTTTTGATTTGGGTATAGGTATGTCTAGTCTAGAAAGCAAGCCATTAAAACCATCTACAAAACTCTCACTGACTTGCCACCTGACCTCTGGATTCCCTAACCTTTATAAAGTGTCTTTCTCGGTTCAATGTCGGTATAAGACAAGGCTCCTTCCAGGTCATAAAGTCTTTAAATAAGTCTTACTCTCTCTGAGTCTTAGATTCGACATATATACTATCCAAACATCCTGGTGATAGACTCAGAGAAACACATGTGTGGGATTGTTTACGTTTGTATTGTATTTTATTGGTTACAAGTACAGTTGTGGAGGTGGAGAGGTTGGTGATAGTGGTAGGTGGACAAGGAGTGATCTCTCTCACCTGTTGTAGGTGGGGATAAGTGGTGTCTTCACCTGTTGTAGGTGGAGAGAGAGAGAGGTGGTGCCTTTACTACCTATTGTAGGTGGAGATAGGTTGTGTATTAACCACCTGTTTTCGGGTGAAGTCATCAACACTGGCTGCCAGGATGAATGTGGATCCAGGGTTCAGATCTACACAGCTAGGGAGCTCATGGCTAAAATTTCCAGCAGAAGTGACTTACAGGCTCAAACTTCCATGGTTAACACATCACTACATGACTATCAAGAGTCCGTCTTCCCAGATAGTGAGTCCTGGTTGACTTCCAGCACCATGCAGAGTGTGGTCTGCTAGTTGGCTTCCAGCACCATGCAGAGTGTGGTCTACTGGTTGACTTCCAGCACTATATAGGGTGTGGTCTGCTAGTTGGCTTCCAGCACCATGCAGAGTGTGGTCTGCTAGCTGACTTCCAGCACCATGCAGAGTGTGGTCTACTAGTTGACGTCCAGCACCATGCAGTGCATGGTACATGGTTCCCTGTCCACACCATCCAAGCGCTCAGCATATGTTAGTCCAGGCCAACACGAGCCTATATTTGTAGATGAATGGTCTAATTTATCAACGAGCCTATATCTTAGTAAACATAAGAATGGTGAAACACTACAAGAGGCCTACTGGCCCAGACAAGGCAAGTCCTTATCAAAACAACCCATTCCAACCTACGTATTTGTCCAACCCTTTTCCCAAAGTTACCCAATAATTTGGTTCAGTACCCCGGATACTAATTAAACCATCCCATCTCCATCAGGAGACCTATATACAATGAACCATGCCACCACTTACACAAAGATATACATATACATACCCCGAGAGGTGTGTATCTCCCAGTATTTACTGAGAATTAACTTACATAAGAACATAAGAAAGGAGGAACACTGCAGCAGGCCTGTTGGCCCATACTAGGCAAGTCCTTTACAATTCATCCCACTAACAAACATTTGACCAACCCAATTTTCAATGCCACCCAAGAAACAAGCTCCGATGTGCAATCCCACTCAAATCCAACCCCTCCCACTCATGTGCTTATCCAACCTAAATTTGAAACTACTCAAAGTCCTAGCCTCAATAACCCAACTAGGTAGACTGTTCCACTCATCAACTACCATATTTCCAAACCAATACTTTCCTGTGTCCTTTCTAAATCTAAACTTATCTAATTTAAATCCATTACTGCGGGTTCTCTCTTGGAGAGATATCCTCAAGACCTTGTTAATATCCCCTTTATTAATACCTATCTTCCACTTATACACTTCGATCAGGTCTCCCCTCATTCTTCGTCTAACAAGTGAATGTAACTTAAGAGTCTTCAATCTTTCTTCAATCCCTATGGTAAGTATTGTAGTATTCTTGACTGGTAGCGAATAGGTGATAATAAATTAGACACATGTGCAACTGTTAGGTAAGACACAAATGCAACAGTTAGGTATCTTTATTTCGAAACGTTTCGCCTACATTGGCGAAACGTTTCGAAATAAAGATACCTAACTGTTGCATATGTGTCTTACCTAACAACCTGTCGGTATTTTATACCATTTTAATGTTCACATGTGCAACTCTTGGGTATCTTTATTGGCGAAACGTTTCCTCAATAAAGATACCCAAGAGTTGCACATGTGTCTAATTAATCAACATGTCGGTTCTCTGAACCATTCATCTACAAATAGGTGATAAGCATCCATAATACCCTCGTGTAGTCGATAGGATTTAAACCCAGTTAACTTAACCTGCGAGAGGCTTGCAACATACTGGAGAACGCAGCCCTAGCACCTGGAAAACATGTATGATACATGAGCACTGCCCAAGTGGTAGCAGTGAGTTGTATATTGCATCTTTATGCGAATTCAGCAGAGTTAGTCTTGACTGTATCGCTCGATACCTACCGATGTCTAGAATGCCCTTTAAGCTATGTCCAGAATGCCCTCTCAGATGTGCCCAAAATGCCCTCTCAGATGTGCCCAGAATGCCTTTTAATCTATGCCCAGAGTGCCCTTTAAGCTATGTCCAGAATACTCTCTCATTTATTCCCAGAATGCCCTCTCAGGTGGGCCCAGAATGCGTGCGGAAGTTGTCTTTCCTTAGAAAGACAACTTCCGCACGCTCCTTAAACTGTCATGGAAGATTTGGCCTTGTTTATGACCTCTAGAAGGGAAGGCTGGCGGCGGGGTCGACGGGGATATCCTCGTTAACCTGGGCGTAGCGCTCACTACCGTCTTCTTCCTTGACCATAGTGAAGAAGTTGTAGTTGTAGTTGTAGTAATTATCGGCGATCTCACAGGGTATAGCCTCCTCCTCGCCCACGCAGGTCATAGATGACTGTGGGTGGGGTACAAACAGGTCATGATTGAGACATTGAAAATTGGGTTGGGCAAATGTTTTGTTAGTGGGATGGATTGTAAAGAACCTGCCTAGTATGGGGCAACAGGCATCAACTACTGTACATCAACAACAGTTGGGTATCATTATTGTTGAATTGTCTCGCCTACACAGCAGGCTTCATCAGTCAAATACAGAGACAGCAGGTGTAGTAGTGAAATGAAGATGGTGTAATCAGTCCATCAACCTTGGAGAAATGGTATTTGAGGTGATCAGTCCCTCAGGGTGGGGAAGAGTTTAGCTCCATGGTCTGGAATGATATCGTTCCAGACTATGGAACTGAACTCTTCTCCAGGTTGAGGGACTGATTTCCCCAAACTCCTTCTGATCTTCACCATTCTTCTTTGTATGGACTGATGTAGCCACTGTGTGGTGAAACGTTTCCTCAGTAAAGATACCCAAGAGTTGTACATGTATCTAATTTATCAACTTGTCGACTCTCTGAACCAGATATCTACGTACATTGGGTATCCTATTTTTCCCTGGGTGTCCCATTCCTTCCCTGGGTATCCCATTCCTTCCCTGGGTATCCCATTTCTTCCCTGGGTGCCCCATTTCTTCCCTGGGTATCCCATTTCTTCCCTGGGTGTCCCATTTCTTCCCTGGGAGTCCCATTTCTTCCCTGGGTATCCCATTTTTCCCTGGGTGTCTCATTTCTTCTCTGGGTGTCCCATTTCTTCCCTGGGTGTTCAATTTCTTCCCTGGGAGTCCCATTTCTTCCCTGGGTGTCCCATTTCTTCCCTGGGTGTCCCATTTCTTCCCTGGGAATCCCATTTCTTCCCTGGGTGTCCCATTTCTTCCCTGGGTGCCCCATTTCTCCCCTGGGTGTCCCATTTCTTCCCTGGGTGTCCCACTTTCTCCCTGGGTGCCCCACTCACCAGGTTACTCCACTCACCTGGGTCCCCACTCACATGGGTCCCCACTCACCTGGGTCTCCCACTCACCTGGGTCTTCCACTCACCTGGGTCTCCCACTCACCTGGGTCTTCCACTCACCTGGGTCCCCCACTCACCTGGGTCCCCCACTCACCTGGGTCCCCCACTCACATGGGTCCCCCACTCACATGGGTCCCCCACTCACCTGGGTCCCCCACTCACCTGGGTCTCCCACTACCTGGATCTCCCACTCACCTGGGTCTTCCACTCACCTGGATCTCCCACTCACCTGGGTCTACCACTCACCTGGGTCCCCCACTCACCTGGGTCCCCCACTCACCTGGATCCCCCACTCACCTGGGTCTCCCACTCACCTGGGTCCCTCACTCACCTGGGTCCCCCACTCACCTGGGTCCCCCACTCACCTGGGTCCCCCACTCACCTGGGTCCCCCACTCACCTGAGTCCCCCACTCACCTGGGTCCCCCACTCACCTGGGTCCCCCACTCACCTGGGTCCCCCACTCACCTGGGTCCCCCACTCACCTGGTCCCCCCACTCACCTGAGTCCCCCACTCACCTGGGTCCTCCCCACTCACCTGGGTCCCCACTCACCTGGTCCCCCACTCACCTAGGTTTCCCCACTCACCTGGGGGCCCTCACTCACCTGGGTCCCCCACTCACCTGGGTCCCCCACTCACCTGGGTCCCCCACTCACCTGGGTCTCCCACTCACCTGGGTCCCCCACTCACCTGGGTCTCCCACTCACCTGGGTCCCCCACTCACCTGGGTACCCCACTCACCTGGGTCTCCCCACTCACCTGGGTCCCCCACTCAACCTGGTCCCCCACTCACCTGGGTCCCCCTCCCACTCACCTGGGTCCCCCACTCACCTGGTCTCCCACTCACCTGGGTCCCCCACTCACCTGGGTCCCCACTCACCTGGGTCCCCCACTCACCTGGTCCCCCTCACTGGTCACCTGGGTCCCCCACTCACCTGGGTCTCCCACTCACCTGGGTCCCCCACTCACCTGGGTCTCCCACTCACCTGGGTCCCCCACTCACCTGGGTCTCCCACTCACCTGGGTCTCCCACTCACCTGGGTCTCCCACTCACCTGGGTCCCCACTCACCTGGGTCCCCACTCACACTGGGTTCCCCACTCACCTGGGTCTCCCACTCACCTGGGTCCTCCCACTCACCTGGGTCCCCACTCACCTGGTACCCACTCACCTGGGTCCCCCACTCACCTGGGTCCCCCACTCACCTGGGTCCCCCACTCACCTGGGTACCCCACTCACCTGGGTCTCCCACTCACCTGGGTCTCCCACTCACCTGGGTCCCCACTCACCTGGGTACCCCACTCACCTGGGTCCCCCACTCACCTGGGTCTCCCACTCACCTGGGTCCCTCCCACTCACCTGGTACCCCAACTCACCTGGGTCTCCCACTCACTTGGGTCTCCCAATCGCTGGTACCGCCACACTCACCTGGTACCCCTCTCCTGGGTCTCCACTCACCTGGGTCTCCCACTCACCTGGGTACCCCACTCACCTGGGTCCCCCACTCACCTGGGTCTCCCACTCACCTGGGTCTCCCACTCACCTGGGTACCCCACTCACCTGGGTCCCCCACTCACCTGGGTCTCCCCAATCACCTCTGGGTACCCCACTCACCTGGGTCCCCACTCACCTGGGTCTCCCACTCACCTGGGTCTCCCACTCACCTGGGTCCCCCACTCACCTGGGTACCCCACTCACCTGGGTCTCCCACTCACCTGGTCAAATATGGTTGAGAATGGACATATAAAGCTGAATATTTTGGTGGTGTCTGTGGTGAAGCTCTCCGGGAAGAATTGTCGTAGGGGCAGACACACATGGTAGATCTGGCAGCCGTTCTCCTGGTCAGCGTAATAACCGTACACCTGCACGTGACACACCTGTCACTTGGGAATGTGTACAGATACCGTCATGTGCAATAATACTGGGTATGTTTAGGCCTGCTGCAGTGTTCCTCCTTTCTTATGTTCTTATGTTCTTATGGTGTTATCACATATTTATTCCATTACTACTGCTCCCTTTGCCTTGTATGGGGCGGTAGGCCTTCTGTAGTGTTCCTCCATTCTTATATTCTTTGTATTTGATACCCAACTGTTGCAAATGTGACTTAATTTTCAACAGGGTCATGTGTGTGTTGCAGCCCTGATAGACATGCCCTAGGTCTAATGGAAGCCAAATTGAAAATTGGGAAGGTCAAATGTTTGTTAGTGGGATGAATTGTAAAGGACCTGCCTAGTATGGGCCAACAGGCCTGCTGCAGTGTTCCTCCTTTCTTATGTTCTTATGTTCTTAACTAGAAAATACACCACACACACACACGCCGGAGCCAGGAGCTATGACTCAACCCCTGCAACCACAATTAGGTGAGTACACACCCCCACACACCACGCGCACGCATACCTACAGGTATATAATTGGCTGTAAACTCTAAACGCTCGTTAAGCTATGTTACGTTAAATTACATTAAGCTACGTAACATAAGAGTCCATGATATAACTAACGATTATTCTCTGGAAATTTCCTCTTGTACAGTTACCTGAACACAACTAGGTGAGGGAAACTGTGCAATATCTGGGTATCTTTACTGGGTAGATGTTTCGCCACACAGTGGCTTTATCAGTCCAGGACAAAGAAGAATGGTGAAAATCCAGTGGACTTTGAGGTAATCAGTCCCTGAGCCTGGAGTTGATGTAGTCAGCCCACCAGCCTTATCAAGACTGACAGACTGATCACTTCGAAGTTTTTTTGATGTTCATCATTCTTCCTTGTATTGGACTGATGATGCCACTCTGGCGAAATGTTTCCAGACATACCCACATACCCAGGTGTTGCACTTGTGTCTAATTGATCAACTTATGGGTTCTCTGAACCACTTACCTACAAAAGTGTTGTTCACTTACCCGGCCGTCACAGGAGAAGGTGTCAACAATGTCTTCCCTAATGTTGGTGTAGTTGCTAGGCAGACGAGACTCCAGGATGGAGAGGTCAACAGATGACCTCAGAAAATGAGATCCTTTAGGCGCAGTGCGCAGCACATGGCCAATCTGTGCGTCTTCCAGCAGGGTGTTGCCAGTGGGTATCACCGCCGCTGCCCTCTGGGTCGCCGGCGACCCCTGGAAGGCGCCATTAGACCTGGAAGATGGGCCGGCCAAGTTGACCGCTTTGCCTTGCTGTGGCACTGTTCTGTAGACCTGTGGTGTTACCTGGGGCACGACCCGGGGGTTGTACTCGGGTCTGGGTACCAGGTTCACGTTATAGTTAACCTGGGTATCTCTGTTCTCAGGAAGGGCACTGTAGGAAGCTACGGGCATGGAGTTGGGCACTTCGGGGACTCGTGGGTGAGATGGAATGGCCAACACGCTCATTGGCCAATGCGCAAACCCACACACTGCAACACAAATTGCAAGATTTTAGCTTAACCTAAGAAAGAGGAACACTGCAGGAGGCCTACTGGCCCATACTAGGCGTCTTTCTCAAACCCATTAACAAAAATATTGATGAGACACATACACAACATCTGGGTATCTTTATTTATAGACGCTTCGCCAACCAGTGGCTTTATCAGTACAATACAACGACATAATGTGAAGACTTATATACAAAAGATGAGGTAATCAGTCCCTCAGTCTTGGAGTTGGTGAAGACCACCGTAGTCTTCAAGACTGTAGTCTCCATATTACAGAATGGACATAAATTCGTTGAAAACATTCAGCTCAAGGATGATAAATTCAATACATCAGATTAGATCTTCCTTACCTGAAAAAAAGATTGAAAGACCTTAATACATCGACTTGTTTAGCAAGAATGGGGAGCTTCGAAGTGTAAGTGGAGTAGTTTAATAAGGGATATAACAAGGTTTGAGGATATCTTCCAAGAGAGAACCCAGTAATGGATTTAGCAATTAGATAAGTTTCAGATTGTAGACATAGAAGTATTGGTCTTGGGAAAGCGGTAAGCTTAATGAGTGAACAGTCTACTCTAAGTACTGGGTTCTTGCAGGCAGGACTTTGGTAGTCTCAAGGATGTTAGGTTGGACTATACAGAGGGGACTGGTTGATTGATGGGCTTGCACATCAGACTTATTTCATGGGTAGCATTGACAAATGGGTAGGTCACAATGTGTAGTGGGATGAATTGTAAGGGCCTGCCTAGATGGGCCAACAGCCTGCTGCAGTGTTCAAACTCTTTCAATGTTCTTAGTTCTTCAAAGACTCAGTCTTTCAAGACTGTAGTCTCAAGACTGTAGTCCTTCAAGACTGTAGTCTTCAAGGCTTATCTACAAGACTGTAGTCTTCAAGACTGTAGCTTCAAGGCTGTAGTCTTCAAGACTGTAGTCTCAAGACTGTAGTCTTCAAGCTGTAGTCTTCAAGGCATGTAGTCTACAAGACTGTAGTCTTCAAGACTGTAGTCTTCAAGGCTGTAGTCTTCAAGACGTAGTCTTCAAGACTGTAGTCTTCAAGGCTGTAGTCTTCAAGGCTGTAGTCTACAAGACTGTAGTCTTCAAGACTGTAGTCTTCAAGACTGTAGTCTTCAAGACTGTAGTCTTCAAGGCTGTAGTCTACAAGACTGTAGTCTTCAAGACTAGTCTTCAAGGCTGTAGTCTACAAGACTGTAGTCTTCAAGACTGTAGTCTTCAAGGCTGTAGTCTTCAAGACTGTAGTCTTCAAGACTGTAGTCTTCAAGGCTGTAGTCTTCAAGGCTGTAGTCTAAGCTGTAGTCTTCAAGACTGTAGTCTTCAAGGCTGTAGTCTTCAAGACTGTAGTCTTCAAGACTGTAGTCTTCAAGGCTGTAGTCTTCAAGGCTGTAGTCTACAAGACTGTAGTCTTCAAGACTGTAGTCTACAAGACTGTAGTCTTCAAGGCTGTAGTCTTAAAGGGCTGTAGTCTTCAAGGCTGTAGTCTACAAGACTGTAGTCTTCAAGACTGTAGTCTTCAAGCTGTAGTCTTCAAGGCTGTAGTCTTCAAGGCTGTAGTCTTCAAGGCTGTAGTCTTCAAGACTGTAGTCTCAAGCTGTAGTCTTCAAGGCTGTAGTCTACAAGACTGTAGTCTTCAAGACTGTAGTCTACAAGACTGTAGTCTTCAAGGCTGTAGTCTTCAAGGCTGTAGTCTTCAAGGCTGTAGTCTTCAAGACTGTAGTCTTCAAGGCTGTAGTCTTCAAGGCTGTAGTCTACAAGACTGTAGTCTTCAAGACTGTAGTCTTCAAGACTGTAGTCTACAAGACTGTAGTCTTCAAGGCTGTAGTCTTCAAGGCTGTAGTCTACAAGACTGTAGTCTTCAAGACTGTAGTCTTCAAGGCTGTAGTCTTCAAGGCTGTAGTCTTCAAGGCTGTAGTCTTCAAGGCTGTAGTCTTCAAGACTGTAGTCTTCAAGGCTGTAGTCTTCAAGGCTGTAGTCTACAAGACTGTAGTCTTCAAGGCTGTAGTCTTCAAGGCTGTAGTCTACAAGACTGTAGTCTTCAAGACTGTAGTCTACAAGACTGTAGTCTACAAGACTGTAGTCTTTAATGCTACCCAAGGACGACACAGACGATGTTTCGACCAGCACAGGTCGATACGTCGCCTTTCTACCATCCCCCCCCCCTCTACCTTCACCTGTGGCAGTATGTGACCACCAGAACAGCCTTGGTGCTCTAGATTTTAGGAATTGGAGCTATCCTCTCCTTTCCTCGGATCAAAGCCGATTACCTCCCGTTCCTCAGCCACTGTGTGACCCTCCTTACGGGTTTAAAGCTTCCTCCTGATTATACTACTATCTGTAATAATAATAATAATAATAATAATAATAATAATAATAATAATGACTTTCTGTTATTCCAGCAGACCAATGATGATGATAATGACAGTGATGAGAATGATTATAATAATGATAATGACCCGTATAATGACAAATGATGATTACTCACCCACGAAGATGATGACAGCTAGCATTATAGCGAAGGTGAGGTCAACCAACGGGTCAGGTCACCAGGATAACCAGTGGGTCAGGCCACCAGTATAACCAGCGAGTCAGGTCACTGCATAGATAACAGAGAGGATTATTGGTCACCAGAAACCATTACTAGAGCCTAGGCTTCTGGGCTACAGGCACTGTGAGGTCCCTGGGCTACAGGCACTGTGAAGCCCCTGGGCTACAGGCACTGTGAGGTCCCTGGGCTACAGGCACTGTGAAGCCCCTGGGCTACAGGCACTGTGAAGCCCCTGGGCTACAGGCACTGTGAGGTCCCTGGGCTACAGGCACTGTGAAGCCCCTGGGCTACAGGCACTGTGAGGTCCCTGGGCTACAGGCACTCTGAGGCCCCTGGGCTACAGGCACTGTGAAGCCCCTGGGCTACAGGCACTGTGAGGTCCCTGGGCTACAGGCACTCTGAGGCCCCTGGGCTACAGGCACTGTGAGGTCCCTGGGCTACAGGCACTCTGAAGCCCCTGGGCTACAGGCACTGTGAGGTCCCTGGGCTACAGGCACTGTGAACCCCCTGGGCTACAGGCACTGTGAAGCCCCTGGGCTACAGGCACTGTGAAGCCCCTGGGCTACAGGCACTGTGAAGCCCCTGGGCTACAGGCACTCTGAAACCCCTGGGCTACAGGCACTCTGAGGCCCCTGGGCTACAGGCACTCTGAGGGCCCTGGGCTACAGGCACTCTGAGGCCCCTGGGCTACAGGCACTCTGAGGCCCCTGGGCTACAGGCACTCTGAGGCCCCTGGACAACAGGCACACTGAGGCCCCTGGGCTACAGGCACTCAGAGGCCCCTGGGCTACAGGCACTCTGAGGCCCCTGGGCTACAGACACTCTGAGGCCCCTGGGCTACAGGCACTCTGAGGCCCCTGGGCTACAGGCACTCTGAGGCCCCTGGGCTACAGGCACTCTGAGGCCCCTGGGCTACAGGCACTCAGAGGCCCCTGGGCTACAGGTACTCTGAGGCCCCTGGGCTACAGGCACTCTGAGGCCCCTGGGCTACAGGCACTCTGAGGCCCCTGGGCTACAGGCACTCTGAGGCCCCTGGGCTACAGGCACTCTGAGGCCCCTGGGCTACAGGCACTCTGAGGCCCCTGGGCTACAGGCACTCTGAGGCCCCTGGGCTACAGGCACTCTGAGGCCCCTGGGCTACAGGCACTCTGAGGCCCCTGGGCTACAGGCACTCTGAGGCCCCTGGGCTACAGGCACTCAGAGGCCCCTGGGCTATAGGCACTCTGAGGCCCCTGGGCTACAGGCACTCTGAGGCCCCTGGGCTACAGGCACTCTGAGGCCCCTGGGCTACAGGCACTCTGAGGCCCCTGGGCTACAGGCACTCTGAGGCCCCTGGGCTACAGGACTCTGAGCCCCTGGGCTACAGGCACTCTGAGGCCCCTGGGCTACAGGCACTCTGAGGCCCCTGGGCTACAGGCACTCTGAGGCCCCTGGGCTACAGGCACTCTGAGGCCCCTGGGCTACAGGCACTCTGAGGCCCCTGGGCTACAGGCACTCTGAGGCCCCTGGGCTACAGGCACTCTGAGGGCCCTGGGCTACAGGCACTCTGAGGCCCTGGGCTACAGGCACTCTGAGGCCCCTGGGCTACAGGCACTCTGAGGCCCCTGGGCTACAGGCACTCTGAGGCCCCTGGGCTACAGGCACTCTGAGGCCCCTGGGCTACAGGCACTCTGAGGCCCCTGGGCTACAGGCACTCTGAGGCCCCTGGGCTACAGGCACTCTGAGGCCCCTGGGCTACAGGCACTCTGAGGCCCCTGGGCTACAGGCACTCTGAGGCCCCTGGGCTACAGGCACTCTGAGGCCCCTGGGCTACAGGCACTCTGAGGCCCCTGGGCTACAGGCACTCTGAGGCCCCTGGGCTACAGGCACTCTGAGGCCCCTGGGCTACAGGCACTCTGAGGCCCCTGAGCTACAGGCACTCTGAGGCCCCTGGGATACAGGCACTCTGAGGCCTCTGGGCTACAGGCACTCTGAGGCCCCTGGGCTACAGGCACTCTGAGGCCCCTGGGCTACAGGCACTCTGAGGCCCCTGGGCTACAGGCACTCTGAGGCCCCTGGGCTACAGGCACTCTGAGGCCCCTGGGCTACAGGCACTCTGAGGCCCCTGGGCTACAGGCACTCTGAGGCCCCTGAGCTACAGGCACTCTGAGGCCCCTGGGATACAGGCACTCTGAGGCCTCTGGGCTACAGGCACTCTGAGGCCCCTGGGCTACAGGCACTCTGAGGCCCCTGGGCTACAGGCACTCTGAGGCCCCTGGGCTACAGGCACTCTGAGGCCCCTGGGCTACAGGCACTCTGAGGCCCCTGGGCTACAGGCACTCTGAGGCCCCTGGGCTACAGGCACTCTGAGGCCCCTGGGCTACAGGCACTCAGAGGCCCCTGGGCTACAGGCACTCTGAGGCCCCTGGGCTACAGGCACTCTGAGGCCCCTGGGCTACAGGCACTCTGAGGCCCCTGGGATACAGGCACTCTGAGGCCTCTGGGCTACAGGCACTCTGAGGCCCCTGGGCTACAGGCACTCTGAGGCCCCTGGGCTATAAGCACATTAACAAATATACTGAACAAAAGAACAATGTAACTTCAACAAGCAGTGAACATGTGAACAGGGAGATAACACTGTTGAATACTGAACAGGTGAACATTTTAAGAGACAGGTTTTAAGAGGAGGAAGATGAAGAGAAGGAGGGAGGGAGAGAGGGAGTTAGGGAGGGAGAGAGGGAGTTAGGGAGTGAGGGAGAGGTCTCCAAGAATCACATACGGCTGATAGCCTTAAGGGCCTGGGGTTCGATCCCTGTACCTGGCAAGACGCATAGACAAGCCTCTGTACACTTGCTGCCCCTATTTAAGCCAACAGGAAATAGGAACTGGCAGTTAGGTGACTTGTGGGTGGCATCCTGTTGAGGGTGGTAACAGGTTAGGAGGATAACAGCTCTTAGCCTGTACAATGAACATTGTAAACGTAAGCATGTTGCTACCTACCTTATTAGAGAGTCTGGAAGCGTAGTTTAAAGTCTATCAGGTAGGTCAGGAGTTTCGGGATCACTGGAGTCAGGCTACGGTATCACTGGAGTCAGGCTACAGTATCACTGGAGTAAGGCTACAGTATCACTGGAGTCAGGCTACAGTATCACTGGAGTCAGGCTACAGTATCACTGGAGTCAGGCTACAGTATCACTGGAGTCAGGCTACAGTATCACTGGAGTCAGGCTACAGTATCACCGGAGGCAGATAAAAAAATATCACTGGATGCTGGAGAGAGCAGCAGCAGCAGTTGAGTGTAGCAGAGAAGACACCAGACGGGGGTTTATATATACTGACCACCGTCCGTACAACCCAGACAGAGGGACTTGACCTACTTGTCACTCACCCTTCACCCTCCTCCTGGATTAAGAGATCCTGATCACTTAAGAACATAAGAACATAAGAATGTAGGAACACTGAACATTAAAATGGTATAAAATACCGACAGGTTGTTAGGTAAGACACATATGCAACAGTTAGGTATCTTTATTTCGAAACGTTTCGCCTACACAGTAGGCTTCTTCAGTCGAGTACAGAAAAGTTGATAGAAGCAGAAGATACTTGAAGACGATGTAATCAGTCCATCACCCTTAAAGTTTTGAGGTGGTCAGTCCCTCAGTCTGGAGAAGAGCATTGTTCCATGGTATGAAACAATATGGAGATGAAGTGACAGGATGGAGCCTAATATAGCGCTAAGCGGTGAGACGTAGGTCACTAGGAGAGGTAAGAACTCAGATGTTGGGAGGACAGGTCCCTCTCAAATCCAGCCGTTCTCACCAAAACTGAGCAGCATAATCTAAATGAGGCCTCACTAGTGATGTATAGAGCTGTAAAATAACTTTTGGACTTCTGTTACTTATACTTCTTGAGATAAATCCAAGTAATCTGTTGGCCTTGTTGCGCACACTAAGGCACTGCTGTCGTGGCTTTAGATTTCTGCTTACTATGACTCCCAAGTCTTTTTCACATTCTGTATGACCAAGCTCTACTTCACCTAGATTATAGCTTCGAGGGTTATTTTCATTACCAAGGGCAAGTACCTTACACTTATCCACATTAAACTTCATCTGCCATTTTTCAGACCAAGACATTAATTTGTTCAAATCGTCCTGGAGTTCATTGATATCCTCCTCAGAATGAATTATACGGCCTATCTTTGTATCATCAGCAAACTTACTCATGTCACTAGTAATCCCTTCATCAAGGTCATTAATGTAAATTATGAACAGGAGAGGACCTAAAACTGATCCTTGTGGAACGCCACTAGTGACTAATCCCCATTCAGATTTCACTCCATTAACCCTTTCAGGGTCCGTCCCGTAGATCTACGGCTTTACATTCAGGGTCCAAACCGTAGATCTACGCCATGAGCTCAGCTCACTCTGATAAACTGTAAGTGGTACATTTGGGCCTAGATATGAGAGAATACATCTATGTGGTATGTGTGCACCACATAAAACAGATCCTGCAGCACACTGTGTATAATGAGAGAAAAAAACTGAAATCATGATTTTTCGATTAAAACAGCGACTTTGCAGTGTTTTTTTGTATGTTTCTTATAGTTGTATTTGCGATTTCTTGGTCTCATTTGATAGAATGGAAGACAATTACAGAAATAAGATGTTTGTTTGGGTTTTTTAGCACGGGAAATGCTTAAAAACGACTCAAAGTAGGGGAAATTTTAATTTTTTTGCCGATATTCAAGAGTAAAAAAAACCCCTCAAACATTAATACACTCGCTGGTGGGTCTAATAAAATTCAAATAGGGTGATGACATTTTTACATTTTTACAGTATTGCATAACATTAAATTTCTATTTTTGGTTTGAAAAAAAAATTTATTATTAAAAAAAAATCAAAATGGAATTTTTTTGTAAAGCCTCAAAAAATTAACTAATGAACGAGGAAAGTTTGTGATAATGGTTCAGAGAACCGACCAGTTGATAAATTAGACCTTGCAACTCTTGGGGATCTTTTTTTGAGGAAAAGTTTCCCCAAAAGTGGCTTATCATCCATACGTAGGAGAATTGAAGAACAGGGGAAAAGGTAAACAGTCCCCCAACCTTGAGCGATTGTTCAGTCCCTCAAACTTTAATAGAAAGTTTTTTGGTAAGACAATTGCAACAGTTAGGTATCTTTATTTCAAAAAAAAATCCAACGTTGCATATGTGTCTTACCTAACAAACCTTTCGGTATTTATCCATTTTAATCTTGAATAGAATACCAATCACGGAGAAGCGCTTATAAACCTATGGAAGGGGAGGTGCAGAAAAAGTCTGTCTGTCACATTTTTTTCAAAGTGGGAAATGGGCGGGCCCCCGAATTAACAAGCGAAAAAATTTCCCAAGTATTAAGATCCCAAAAAGTTGAGTGTCGAAGATTTTTAGTGAATGGTTCACAGAACCGACATTTGATAAAATTTGACACATGTGCAACCTTGGGTATTTTATTAGGGAAAAGTTTCGCCCCACAGTGGTTCATCAGTCCATACGTAGAGAAACTTTAAGAACAGGAGGAGAAAAGAGGGAATCGTCCCTCAACCTTTAGTCGATGTGTTTTGTCCATCAACTTAGGGAAAAGTTGCTTAGTTCCATTTTACCCCACATTGTTTATTCTGGAGCCTATTTTGAAATTGGAATATTTTGAACTTGGTGTTAAATTGGCCAAATTAAACAATTTCCGATCACTTTATTTTGTAGTTGAAACAGTTGACTTGGCGATTTTTGTGCTCAATCGATAGAATAGAAGTAATACTAGTGAAATAGCTAAGAATTTGGTTGATTGGAATAATGTAATTGGCCTAAAATGGGAGTCAAAGTCGGCAAAATCGCCGATTCGTAAATATCGCTGACACATCAAAATTCGCCAGAGCATAATTTCGTCAATTTTCCACCAAATTTCGTACTTTTTGTTTTATTACCTTCACAAAAAGATTCTCTACGATTTCATAAGAAAAAATAACAATTTTTTTTTTTGAAAATTCTTGGACACTGGGGCACCACTTCACTTCTAACATGTTAGAAGCATCAGGGTCCCAGGACCTTGATGCTAGTTTCCTCACGTGTGTTTTTACAGCACATTGTTGGTACCAATTACCGAAATGTATGTATTACCTCATACTCCTCCTCTCCTTACGCCTTCCTCTTTGTATTGGACTGATGAAGCCACTGTGTGGCGAAACGTTTCCTGAATAAAGATTCCCATATGCTGCATAAGTGTCTCAATCTTCAACTTGTCGGTTTTTCAAACCATTCATCACTACCGAAATGTTTATGCATAGTTTAGGTAGTGTTGGTCAAGTGGTCCAGGCTGTCATGGTCACGTAATTACTACACTTTATTTTCCTTTGAAGACAGCTTTTTTTTGTGAATCGAGGTAGTGTACAATGGTTTATATTACGCCAGCCTATTTGGTGACCTTGTCTGACCTTGATCAGTTTATATAATAAGATATATGTAAGAATAACACTGACTGTCACAGAGTCTTGACGGATCCAGTTTATGTTTCAAAACCAGTACTTACCTATGTTATTTCTAAATCTAAATTTATCTAATTTAACTCCGTTATTTCGGGTCCTTTCTCGATCTTCAGTACTTCATCTATATCACCTCTGTTTATGCCTGCCTTCCACTTATGAGGCCTGGTCACAGACCGGGCCGCGGGGGCGTTGACCCCCGGAACCCTCTACAGGTATCTCCAGGTATGTATCTCACTAATATGTTCCCTTGAGAGATGTATCATTCTGTCTCTCAAGAGTGTGAAGGTTCAGGGGTCTCAATTTATCCACATATAAGTGATTCCTTGTAGATGAATGGTTCAGAGAACCGACATGTTGATAAATTAGACACATGTGCAACTCTTGGGTATCTTTATTGAGGAAACGTTTCGCCACACAGTGGCTTCATCAGTCCATACGTGGAAGAAACTTGAAGAACAGGAGGAGAATGAGGTAATCAGTCCATCAACCTTGAGTCGATGTGTTCAGTCCATCAATCTTGAATAGATTGATGGACTGATTACCTCATTCTCCTCCTGTTCTTCAAGTTTCTCCTACGTATGGACTGATGAAGCCACTGTGTGGCGAAACGTTTCCTCAATAAAGATACCCAAGAGTTGCACATGTGTCTAATTTATCAAGTGATTCCTTATACAGTGGATTCATCGCCGGGTCACCATCGCCGGGTCACCATCGCCGGGTCACCATCGCCGGGTCACCATCGCCGGGTCACCATCGCCGGGTCACCATCGCCGGGTCACCATCGCCGGGTCACCATCGCCGGGTCACCATCGCCGGGTCACCATCGCCGGGTCACCATCGCCGGGTCACCATCGCCGGGCCGGAAGTACCGGCAAATCACTAATGAAGTGGATTCATTCTGTCATGCCTCTATGTATGTCTTCCAGTGTATTTACATTCATTGTGTAGTGTGGAGACCACAACTGGGCTTCATAATCTAAGTGAGGCCTGAAGTCAGTACCTGACCAGCCGGGCTGTGGCTCGTACGTCGGTTTGCGTACGACCAGCAGTAACAGCCTGTAACAGCATTCATCACATCTGTCAGACACTGCATCATCATGGATCTTGATACACAGTATTCTTCAACATTTGTCCAACCTTTGGACGAAGACCTACTTAGACTGGTGGATAGTTCCACTATGACCCCGCCTCCTCCTGCTTCGCCTCGTCTGACTACGGCCCTGTGCTGTACTTTCTACAAGACTGGTGGACTGAACACATCGACTAAACACATCCTCTCCTTATACCTTCCTGCTTTGTATTGGACTGATGAAGCCAGTGTGTGGTGAAACGTTTCTTCAATAAAGAGTCCCATATGTTGCATAAGTGTCCCAATTCTTCAACAGCCTGGTTGATTAGGACCTGATTCACTGCAAGGCCTGGTCACACACCGGCCGCCGGGTCCTCGACCTCTGAAACCCTCTCCAAGGTATTACTAGTGATGTATAGAGGGGTAAATTACCTTCTGACCTTCAGTTACACTTCTTAATATAAACTTAAGTAATGTGTTAGCCTTATTGCGCACACTTAGGTACTGTTGTCTTGGCTTCATATTTCTGTTTATCATGACTCCTAAGTCTTTTTCACATTCTGTATGATTAAGTTCTTCATCACCCCCCCCCCTCTCTCTCTCTCTCTCTTCCTTTCTCTGTTTCTCTTTCTCTGTCTCTATCTCTCTCTCTCTCTAGAAAATACGAATTGGTATTCTGAAGATATTACAAGTTGTACTCTCAAGAAAACTTAAACATAAGTACATTACTTACTATTTCGTTCTCAAAATTCCGGCCTCAGGCTGTACATTACTTACAATGTGACCAACTTTATGTGTACATAGGGAACATGATGTACAATATAATACCAGGGAAAAACCTGAGGAAATTAATAATACAGCTGTTGTGTTGACGATATATTTATAATGGTGTATATATATAAAACACAAGAGTTAACTTGCTTGGTTAATTGGTTTTTAAAATTCATTTACTCCACGAGGCCATTAAGACCGCATGCCACTGTACACCACCAGTCAAAAATATTTTATAACTGATATTAGTGATTATAATATATATATATATATATATAATAGGTAAAACTGGTCAATTAGCAAGAAGTCATTTAAAATTAAGTCCTTTCTAAAATTTTCTCTTGTATGTTTAAAGGTATATTTTTTTTCATTAATGTTAATGTAATTTTTTTTTAATTTTGCACCAAAAGAATCTTAGAAAACTTACCTAACCTTATTATAACAAGCGTAATTTATTTTAGCCTAACCTAACTAAATATATTTTAGATTTGTTGACAATAATTTAATACTAAACAAACACAGTGAAATATATTTTTTTCGTTAGGTTCAGAATGATTTTGGCGAAATTATTACATATATAAATTTTCACTCGTCCTATATGGCAAGATGAACGTTGCTATTTAAGCCAAGATCACAAGTTCTGCCTTAAATAGGTCTGTAAATAGATCCATGGATCACAGCTGATAAATAGTGAATATATTAATGAACCGGCACACTGAGAGTACTTTTATCAACTGTGACACATCTATCTACATGATGAATAGGCGTTGCACAAATATTTTTAAGAAAAAAATTATACGTTTAGATAATAGATGACTTTTTTGAGAGATGGGGGGGGGGGGAAGAAGATTTATAGCCCGGGTCCCTAAGTCAGTATTGTTGTTGTCAGTGTGTGATGGGTTGACGTGACGTGTTCCCTCATTCCCTGGCTCATACATGATACACCGACCCTGGGATATCATTGTAGGAGACCTGGTGGACCAGTACGAGTGGTCTGAGTGACAGGGAGGTACCAGAGGCACATGATATGTGGAAAAATCATCTGGGAATGGTTGGCCGGTCGGCGCCATCTTGGTCCATATTGCTTGTATTTAATTGTTTAGGTTTTTTTCTTTTCAGATGCTGGTGGGTCTTGAAGGCGGGATGCTTTGATGCTGGTCAAGGGCTCTTGATCTGAGGGACTGCAGCACCCTTCCCCTTCCTTGGATCATATATGGTTACTTACTATTCCCCAGGCGTCGTATCAACCTTGACGGATTTAACGCTTCCCCGTTAATGGGATAAAACTAATAACTACCATGGTTGTCCTGTGATAGATCATGACCAGTTATAACTACCATGGTTGTCCTGTGATAGATCATGACCAGTTATAACTACCATGGTTGTCCTGTGATAGATCATGACCACTTATAACTACCATGGTTGTCCTGTGATAGATCATGACCAGTTATAACTACCATGGTTGTCCTGTGATAGATCATGACCAGTTATAACTACCATGGTTGTCCTGTGATAGATCATGACCAGTTATAACTACCATGGTTGTCCTGTGATAGATCATGACCAGTTTATAACTACCATGGTTGTCCTGTGATAGATCATGACCACTTATAACTACCATGGTTGTCCTGTGATAGATCATGACCACTTATAACTACCATGGTTGTCCTGTGATAGATCATGACCAGTTATAACTACCATGGTTGTCCTGTGATAGATCATGACCAGTTATAACTACCAAAGGGTTGTCCTGTGATAGATCATGACCAGTTATAACTACCATGGTTGTCCTGTGATAGATCATGACCAGTTATAACTACCATGGTTGTCCTGTGATAGATCATGACCAGTTATAACTACCATGGTTGTCCTGTGATAGATCATGACCAGTTATAACTACCATGGTTGTCCTGTGATAGATCATGACCAGTTATAACTACCATGGTTGTCCTGTGATAGATCATGACCACTTATAACTACCATGGTTGTCCTGTGATAGATCATGACCAGTTATAACTACCATGGTTGTCCTGTGATAGATCATGACCAGTTATAACTACCATGGCTGCCCAGTTATAAGTATATAAACGTACAGGTACACAAAACTACAATCATACATAGTGTAAATTACATAAGATAACCTCCCAAATAAGTCAGACAAAAATGACATTTCCACTGGAGTTCTTATTAACTTCAATACCCTAACGTGAGTTAATTACTAGTAAATTTCGTGCCCTTTTTGGGTATAATATAGAGGAAATAACCAATCCTTACTTTTATTTGGGTAAATGGTAATGACATGCATGCCATTTGAAATGTTGCAGATATTACGAATATTTCATTCTCACGTTCTTAACCTAGCCTAAATAATACATATCAACATTATTTTTCGAATTATTATTAAAGAAGTCTATGTTTGATTTTGGAGAATAGGCTGTGTCTCTTAACACTAGTTCACTTTGTCTCCAGATCACTTCATATTATGCACTAGCCAAGTTATAAGTGACAACTCGAGGAATAAATATGACTAACTTTGGTCAGGATCAAAAACCAGAATCTGTAATTTGGTCTTGTGTCCAAATTTTGATGTGGGTCATTATCATGGAGGGTGATAGACGAGGCTACCCACACTTATTATAGATGATACAATACCAGCAAAGATATATACAACACTAGGCTTCAGACACTATAACAACGTATGTGATTAAGGTATTTTATTAGTGGAAATAAGATACCAGATATATTAAGTAAATTTCCTGAATTTGCTTTGTAACAGATAAGTGCCCCTCAAGGGAGGTTCCTTGACGCTGGTGAGGGGCTCTTGATCTAGGAAATTGGATCTGTGCTCCTGTTCCCTTAATTGAAGCGCTAAACCCGGAGGATTATACAGCGCCTGGGGGGGGATGTGGAAGGCATTCAGGCTTAATTCGGGGAACTGGAGCACAGATCCAATTTCCTAAATCAAGAGCCCCTCACCAACATCAAGGAACCTTCTTTGAGGGGTCCCTTAATTGAGCCTGAATACCTTCCATCCCCCAGGCGCTGTATAATCCTACGGGTTTAGCTCTCCATAATAATAAGTGAACCGTGGTTATAAATCCACATGTACACCTGTAAGCCCTTTTTTTGGGGGGGGGGCTAGTTCCTAGGCCTTTTGTGTATCTGGAGAAATTTTTTTCCACAAGGGGGGATATCAGCCCCCTTCAGCCCCTTACCCCTTCTGAGAGGGCTGGGCCCCTCAGGGATCCTCATATGCTACCGTCCACAGGTTGGGTATGGGGTACACGATAAATTAGCCACTTCGGTGTCACAATCTTAAAATTTAAAGGCTTGACCAGTCGAATACATTGATGAATTACAATCCTGGTTACAATAGACGATGCTTGTATTCAACTGATGTAGTCTGTAGTACAGGTGAGACGTTCCGTCAGTCAAGATAACAGGTGGAACGTTCCGTCAGTCAAGATACCAGGCGAAACGTGAAGGTACCTAGTGATGTGCATGTGTCGGCACACATCAAGGGAGAGGTGTACTATACAACTCACATATAAAATGTAGCTTGTAACGACGCATCGGTCCGACTCGAATCATTAACTAGTCACAACTAAGGTTGTGAAGGGCCATTGGTCTAAGCGTTCGAAGGTGACCTTCCCTTCCTCGATTCAA
>NC_069490.1:2457693-2460193 GCF_026875155.1 Cherax quadricarinatus | reverse complement strand
TGTATGACCTCTCAGTGTTATTGTATGAGCTGTGTTGATGTATGGAGAGTAACAGCCAGAATGACCTCTCAGTGTTGATGTATGACCTCTCAGCGTTGATGTATGACCTCTCAGTGTTGATGTATGACCTCTCAGTGTTGATGTATGGAGAGTAACAGCCAGTATGACATCTCAGTGTTGATGTATGACCTCTCAGTGTTGATGTATGACCTCTCAGTATTGATGTATGACCTCTCAGTGTTGTTGTATGGAGAGTAACAGCCAGTATGACCTCTCAGTGTTGATGTATGACCTCTCAGTATTGTTGCATGACCTCTCAGTGTTGATGTATGACCTCTCAGTGTTGTATGACCTCTCAATGTTGATGTATGGCCTCTCAGTGTTGTTGTATGGAGAGTAACAGCCAGTATGACCTCTCAGTGTTGATGTATGACCTCTCAGTGTTGTTGTATGATCTCTCAGCGTTGATGTATGACCTCTCAGTGTTGATGTATGACCTCTCAGTGTTGATGTACGACCTGTGTTGATGTATGACCTCAGTGTTGATGTATGACTTCTCAGTGTTGATGTATGACCTCTCAGTGTTGATGTATGACTTCTCAGTGTTGTTGTATGACCTCTCAGTGTTGATGTATGGCCTCTCGGTGTTGATGTATGACCTCTCAGTGTTGATGTATGACCTCTCAGTGTTGATGTATGACCTCTCAGTGTTGTTGTATGACCTCTCAGTGTTGATGTATGATCTCTCGGTGTTGATGTATGACCTCTCAGTGTTGATGTATGACCTCTCAGTGTTGATGTATGACCTCTCAGTGTTGATGTATGACCTCTCAGTGTTGATGTATGACCTCTCAGTGTTGTTGTATGACCTCTCAGTGTTGATGTATGACCTCTCAGTGTTGTATGACCTCTCAGTGTTGATGTATGACCTCTCAATATTGTATGACCTCTCAGTGTTGATGTATGACCTCTCAGTGTTGTTGTATGGCCTCTCAGTGTTGATGTATGACCTCTCAGTGTTGATGTATGACCTCTCAGTGTTGATGTATGACCTCTCAGTGTTGATGTATGACCTCTCAGTGTTGATGTATGACCTCTCAGTGTTGATATATGACCTCTCAGTGTTGATGTATGACCTCTCAGTGTTGATGTATGACCTCTCAGTGTTGATGTATGACCTCTCAGTGTTGTTGTATGACCTCTCAGTGTTGATGTATGACCTCTCAGTGTTGTATGACCTCTCAGTGTTGATGTATGACCTCTCAATATTGTATGACCTCTCAGTGTTGATGTATGACCTCTCAGTGTTGTTGTATGGCCTCTCAGTGTTGATGTATGACCTCTCAGTGTTGTTGTACGACCTCTCAGTGTTGATGTATGACCTCTCAGTGTTGTTGTATAACCTCTCAGTGTTGATGTATGACCTCTCAGTGTTGATGTATGGCCTCTCAGTGTTGTATGGAGAGTAACAGCCAGTATGGCCTCTCAGTGTTGATGTCTGACCTCTCAGTGTTGATGTATGGCCTCTCAGTGTTGATGTATGATCTCTCAGTGTTGATGTATGATCTCTCAGTGTTGATGTATGATCTCTCAGTGTTGATGTATGGCCTCTCGGTGTTGATGTATGACCTGTGTTGATGTATGACCTCAGTGTTGATGTATGACCTCTCAGTGTTGTTGTTTGACCTCTCAGTGTTGATGTATGACCTCTCAGTGTTTATGTATGACCTCTCAGCGTTGATGTATGACCTCTCAGTGTTGATGTATGACCTCTCAGTGTTGATGTATGACCTCTCAGCGTTGATGTATGACCTCTCAGTGTTTATGTATGACCTCTCAGCGTTGATGTATGACCTCTCAGTGTTGATGTATGACCTCTCAGTGTTGATGTATGACCTCTCAGTGTTTATGTATGACCTCTCAGCGTTGATGTATGACCTCTCAGTGTTGATGTATGGAGAGTAACAGCCAGTATGACCTCTCAGTGTTGATGTATGACCTCTCAGTATTGATGTATGACCTCTCAGTGTTGTTGTATGGAGAGTAACAGCCAGTATGACCTCTCAGTGTTGATGTATGACCTCTCAGTATTGTTGCATGACCTCTCAGTGTTGATGTATGACCTCTCAGTGTTGTATGACCTCTCAATGTTGATGTATGGCCTCTCAGTGTTGTTGTATGGAGAGTAACAGCCAGTATGACCTCTCAGTGTTGATGTATGACCTCTCAGTGTTGTTGTATGACCTCTCAGTATTGATGTATGACCTCTCAGTGTTGTTGTATGGAGAGTAACAGCCAGTATGACCTCTCAGTGTTGATGTATGACCTCTCAGTATTGTTGCATGACCTCTCAGTGTTGATGTATGACCTCTCAGTGTTGTATGACCTCTCAATGTTGATGTATGGCCTCTCAGTGTTGTTGTATGGAGAGTAACAGCCAGTATGACCTCTCAGTGTTGATGTATGACCTCTCAGTGTTGATGTATGACCTCTCAGTATT
>NC_069490.1:2175193-2452693 GCF_026875155.1 Cherax quadricarinatus | reverse complement strand
AGAGTGAGAGGGAGAGTTAGAGAGAATGAAAGGGAGAGTTAGAGAGAGTGAGAGTTAGAGTGAGAGAGAACGAGTTATTATGTGAATGACAGGCTGGGAAATATTCTCACTGAGTGACATGACACCATCACTGTGCAACACTGAGTGACATGACACCATCACTGTGCAACACTGAGTGACATGACACCATCACTGTGCAACACTGAGTGACATGACACCATCACTGTGCATCACTGAGTGACATGACACCATCACTGTGCAACACTGAGTGACATGACACCATCACTGTGCAACACGGCTTTGTCAATAAAGATATATTTCCGTGTTGTATTAGCCTGAAGAGGCCTCTTGTTTAGGCCTAATGCTGTGACGTTACACATTAGGCCAGTAGGTGTCTTGGACCTGCCTAGCATGGGCCAGTAGGCCTGCGGCAGTGCTCCTTCTTGTTTATCACCTTGGAAAGTTCAGTTGCCCGTGGCCTTGTAGGCATCGCTTTCGCTTCACACACTGAGTAGCCGTGGTTCGATCCCCGACAAGGGTAGAAACATTGGGCGTGGTTCCTTACACATACTGTCCCCGTTCACCTAGCAAGCAAGTAGGTACCTGGTTGTTAGTGGACTGGTGTGGGTGGTATCCTGGGGGAGGAGATTTAAGAATCACAATGGAAATAAGACAGATAATCCTCAGTGACGCACTGACTTTCTGGGATTATCCTGGTGGCTAACCCACCGGGGTTAAAAAATCCCAACAAAATCTTATAATAAGATAATGATAGAATTACCGACAAAAATGTTATAGGTAAGTGGTCACAGATGTAACTACTGCGACATTTTAATTTGTAGCGGTGTTGGGTGTAGCATATATAGCGGTGTTGAGTGTAGCATATGTAGCGGTGTTGAGTGTAGCATATGTAGCGGTGTTGAGTGTAGCATATGTAGCGGTGTTGAGTGTAGCATTTGTAGCGGTGTTGAGTGTAGCATATGTAGCGGTGTTGAGTGTAGCATATGTAGCGGTGTTGAGTGTAGCATATGTAGCGGTGTTGAGTGTAGCATTTGTAGCGGTGTTGGGTGTAGCATATGTAGCGGTGTTGGGTGTAGCATATGTAGCGGCGTTGAGTGTAGCATGTTTATCTGGAGAGAGTTCCGTGGGTCAACGCCCCCGCGGCCCGGTCTGTGACCAGGCCTCCTGGTGGATCAGAGCCTGATCAACCAGCCTGTTACTGCTGGCTGCACGCAATCCAACATACGAGCCACAGCCCGGCTGGTCAGGTACCGACTTCAGGTGCTTGTCCAGTGCCAGCTTGAAGACTGACAGGGGTCTATTGGTAATCCCCCTTATATATGCTGGGAGGCAGTTGAACAGTCTCGGGTCCCTGACACTTATTGTATTGCCTCTTAACGTGCTAGTAACACCCTTGCTTTATATTGGGGGGATGTTGCATCGTCTTCCGAGTCTTTTGCTTTCGTTGTGAGTGATTTTCGTGTGCAAGTTCGGTACTAGTCCCTCTAGGATTTTCCAGGTGTATATAATCATGTATCTCTCCCGCCTGCGTTCCAGGGAGTACAGGATTTTTATGATGTGGGACGTCAGAGCTATTGGTCTATAGTTCTTAGCTAATGCTTTGCTGCCACCTTTATGGAGTGGGGCTATATCCGTTGTTTTAAGTGACTGTGGAATTTCACCCATGTCCAAGCTCCTCCTCCATAGTGCACTTAGGGCACGCGAGAGAGGTTTCTTGCAGTTCTTAATGAAAACAGAGTTCCACGAGTCTGGGCCCGGGGCTGAGTGCATAGGCATGTTGTCAATGACTTTTTCGAAATCTATCGGAGTTAGGTAATGACGGAAATCTGGCATACATTTATGGAGTTTTGAGGCTCATTCATGAAGAAATCATTTGGGTCGTCGATCCTCAGACCGATTAGTGGTTCACTAAACACAGAGTCGTACTGGGATTTCAATATTTCACTCGTTTCCTTGTTGTCATCTGTGTAAGTCCCATCCTGTCTGAGTAAGGGCCCGATACTAGATGTGGTATTTGCCTTGTTTTTGGCATATGAAAAGAAATATTTTGAATTTCTTTCAATTTCACTAATAGCTTTAAGCTCCTCCTGCCTCTCCTGGTTCCTGTAAGAGTCATTTAGCTTAAGTTCGATAGTTTCCACTTCCCTGGTCAGCGCCTCCTTTCGTGTATCAGATATTCTAGCACTCCTGAGGAGCTCAGTGACTCTTCGTCGTCTTCTGTAGAGGGAGCGTCTTTCTCTTTCCAGTTTACTCCTGCTCTTCTTCTTTCTTAGGGGAATATGCCTAGAACATGCTTCGGCTGCCAGGAAGTTGATCCTTTCAAGGCACTGGTTTGGATCCATGTCATTTAAGACATCTTCCCAACATGTTTCGTTTAGGACATGGTTTACCTGGTCCCAGTTGATGTTCTTGTTGTTGAAGTTGTATTTTGTGAAGACACCTTCACAGGTACATGCATTCTGCTGATCAGGACCCCTATGCACGTACGTCTGGACTTCGATTAGGCGAGTGTTTGTGTACTACACACTCATTGTACAGTGTATGAGAGGCGAGTGTTTGTGTACAACACACTCATTGTACAGTGTATGAGAGGCGAGTGTTTGTGTACAACACACTCATTGTACAGTGTATGAGAGGCGAGTGTTTGTGTACTACACACTCATTGTACAGTGTATGAGAGGCGAGTGTTTGTGTACAACACACTCATTGTACAGTGCATGAGAGGCGAGTGTTTGTGTACAACACACTCATTGTACAGTGCATGAGAGGCGAGTGTTTGTGTACAACACACTCATTGTACAGTGTATGAGAGGCGAGTGTTTGTGTACAACACACTCATTCTTCAAGGTGTGCTGAGTTTTGATAACAATGTTACTTAGGAGGAAGTCTGTGGTTAACGTTCTTCACGCTTCCTGTGGTTACTTAGGAGGAAGTCTGTGATTAATGTTCTTCACGCTCCCTGTGGTTACTTAGGAGGAAGTCTGTGATTAATGTTCTTCACGCTCCCTGTGGTTACTTAGGAGGAAGTCTGTGGTTAATGTTCTTCACGCTCCCTGTGGTTACTTAGGAGGAAGTCTGTGGTTAACGTTCTTCACGCTCCCTGTGGTTACTTAGGAGGAAGTCTGTGGTTAACGTTCTTCACGCTCCCTGTGGTTACTTAGGAGGAAGTCTGTGGTTAACGTTCTTCACGCTCCCTGTGGTTACTTAGGAGGAGGTCTGTGATTAATGTTCTTCACGCTCCCTGTGGTTACTTAGGAGGAGGTCTGTGATTAACGTTGTTCACGCTTCCTGTGGTTACTTAGGAGGAGGTCTGTGATTAACGTTCTTCACGCCCCTGTGGTTACTTAGGAGGAGGTCTGTGATAACGTTGTTTCACGCTTCCTGTGGTTACTTAGGAGGAGGTCTGTGATTAACGTTGTTCACGCTTCATGTGGTTACTTAGGAGGAGGTCTGTGATTAACGTTCTTCACGCTCCCTGTGGTTACTTAGGAGGAGGTCTGTGATTAATGTTCTTCACGCTTCCTGTGGTTACTTAGGAGGAGGTCTGTGATTAACGTTCTTCACGCTTCATGTGGTTACTTAGGAGGAGGTCTGTGATTAACGTTGTTCACGCTCCCTGTGGTTACTTAGGAGGAGGTCTGTGATTAATGTTCTTCACGCTTCCTGTGGTTACTTAGGAGGAGGTCTGTGATTAACGTTCTTCACGCTTCATGTGGTTACTTAGGAGGAGGTCTGTGATTAACGTTGTTCACGCTCCCTGTGGTTACTTAGGAGGAGGTCTGTGATTAACGTTGTTCACGCTCCCTGTGGTTACTTAGGAGGAGGTCTGTGATTAACGTTGTTCACGCTCCCTGTGGTTACTTAGGAGGAGGTCTGTGATTAACGTTGTTCACGCTCCCTGTGACTACCATAATTCCCTGCCCATCGTTCATGTTCTCCTGGTGTTTATTTAGTGTTGTGCTTCTCGTCTGCACTAGAGATAAACTAGAGGGGATATTTAACCTTCTTGATGCTCCTCTTATGTTTACTATCAGGAAAGTCTGGATTACAAGTTTTAATTGCACTGACAGACAAAAGTAACGAGTCTACCATTTTTTGTTCGTTTATTGTGGTGAGAAAAAGGTGAATAAGGGCATCTTAAATGACAGCTTTATTGTGTACAGGTATTGTAAGTGTTGGTGTATTGTGTATAGGTATTGTAAGTGTTGGTGTATTGTGTACAGGTATTGTAAGTGTTGGTGTATTGTGTATAGGTATTGTAAGTGTTGGTGTATTGTGTATAGGTATTGTAAGTGTTTGGTGTATTGTGTACAGGTATTGTAAGTGTTGGTGTATTGTGTACAGGTATTGTAAGTGTTTGGTGTAATTGTGTATAGGTATTGTAAGTGTTGTGTATTGTGTATAGGTATTGTAAGTGTTGGTGTATTGTGTACAGGTATTGTAAGTGTTGGTGTATTGTGTATAGGTATTGTAAGTGTTGGTGTATTGTGTATAGGTATTGTAAGTGTTGGTGTATTGTGTACAGGTATTGTAAGTGTTGGTGTATTGTGTATAGGTATTGTAAGTGTTGGTGTATTGTGTATAGGTATTGTGAGTGTTGGTGTATTGTGTACAGGTATTGTAAGTGTTGGTGTATTGTGTACAGGTATTGTAAGTGTTGGTGTATTGTATATAGGTATTGTAAGTGTTGGTGTATTGTGTACAGGTATTGTGTCTTATTCAAAATTGTATAAAATACCGACTAATTGAAGATTATAACACATGTGCAACGTTTCGCCTACACAGCAGACTTCTTCAGTCAGATACAAAGGGAGCAGTAGTAATGAAATAAAGATGATGTAATCGGTCCATGAACCTTGGAGAGAAAAGTATTTGAGGTGATCAGTCCCTCGGCCTGGAGGCTGAGGGACTGTTGGCTGGTATGTTGTGTGTAGGTAAGTGTAGATAATGTGAACAATTTAACATGCAGTAAGAAAGTTAACATTATTTTGTTCAGTTTTAAGTGAACAGAGGATTCAGTCGTGTTCAAACACCGCGGTGTGATAAGAACATCGTCATTAAGACATCGAAGTTAGAGTTACGACAGTCTCAAATGCAACGTAACTGATATGAGGGGGAGGGACGAATTGCAATCAAGGGGGGGATGAGGGATAGATGACATGGGAGCGGGGAGGGTCAGGGGGCGGGTCAGTAGCCTCTACCGTTGTCTGGTGAACAGGAACTGCTTACCCAGCATCCCCCACGAGGGTACACACACACACACACACACACACACACACACACACACACACACACACACACACACACACAGGTTCGTACACAAGGGCAACAGAAACAATGGGAAGACCAGAAGGAACCCTTAGTTCACTCAAACGTAAAGAGAGGCCAAAATAAGTGGACTAGAGAATGGCAGAAGTATAGAAGACAAAGGACCCAGGAAAAAAGGAGATTAGTCGAAGATCCAGAAACAAATCTGCACAGATAAGGAGGGAGGCTCAGCGACAATACGAGAATGACATAGCATCGAAAGCCAAATCTGACCCAAAGCTGTTGTGTAGCCACATCAGGAAGAAAACAACAGTCAAGGACCAGGTAATCAGGCTGAGGAAGGAAGGAAGGGAGATCACAAACAAAGACCAAGAAGTATGTGAAGAGCTCAACATGAGATTTAAGGAAGCATTTTCAGTGCAGACAAAAAGGACTCCCGCAACCGGAATAGTAGAGTACACCAACAAGTGAGGAAATGGTATGGTGATACCGACAAGATGTGGAAAAAGACACTTATGTACAGTTCAGGACATTTATTAAAGGAAACGTTTCGCCACTAGTGGCGAAACGTTTCCTTTAATAAATGTCCTGAACTGTACATAAGTGTCTTTTTCTACACCAACAAGTGCTGGACACACTACACACAACCGAGAAGGAGGTGAAGAGGCTGCTAAGTGAACTAGATACCTCAAAAATGGTGGAATCGAACAACATCTCTCCGTGAGTCCTATGAAATGGCGCAGAGACACTGTGTGTACCACTAACAACAATCTTCAACACATCTAACGAAACAGGGCAACTACCTGAGGTATGGAAGACGGCAAATGTCCCAATTTTTAAGAAAGGAGACAGACAGACAGCGTTAAACTACAGACCTGTGTCACTAACATGTATAGTATGCAAAGTCATGGAGAAGATTATCAAGAGAAGAGTGGTGGAGCACCTAGAAAGAAATGATCTTATACACGATAACTGGCACGGTTTCAGGGAGGAGAAATCCTGTGCCATACAAACCTATTGGAGTTTTACGATAAGGTGACAGAAGTAAGACAGGAGAGAGAGAGAGAGAGAGGTGGGTAGACTGCGTTTTCCACGCAAGAGATCATTGGAAAAGCTAGAGGAGCAGGCAGGAATAACAGGAATGGCACTGCAATAGATCAGAGAATATCTGACAAAAAGGAAACAGCGAGTCATAGTATGTGACGAGGTGTCAGAGTGGGCGCCTGTGACGAGCGGGGTTCCACAGGGGTCAGTCCTAGGACTGGTGCTGTTTCTGGTGTATGTGAATGACAGACAGAAGATTTAGATTCTGAGGTGTTCCTGTCTGCAGACGATGTGAAGCTGATGCGAAGAATTCAAGTGGCTGAGGATCAGATAGGACTACAAAGGGAGTAAATTATAACAGTAAAGAACTAAGAATAATTCTTAGGAAATTAGATATAATAACAGCGGCGGGAAGAGACTGTGAAAAGTGTCACCAGTAAGGAAGTATACTGGCAGTCCACAGTAACTGTCAGTCAGTAGTAACTGTCAGTCAGTAGTAACTGTCAGTCAATAGTAACATTGTAACTAGAGAAATACAGATGTGGTACCAATACTCAAGAAGGTAGAGAACAGTAGTAAGACAGTAGGTAGACAGACACTAGGTATATACCAAGTTTTTTCTTTTAGAACATATACAACACCTGCAGAACACATATAACACCTGGAGAACACATATAACACCTGGAGAACATATACAACACCTGAAGAACACATATAACACTCGTAGAACAAATCATTCACAAGTCACCCAGGGTAACTTGTGAATGATCAGAGTCACACTGAACCGTCGTCATCAGTTCCCCTCAACTATGTACAGGTTATTAGTGTATATCACCAGAGGGCCACATCACCCATGTAACTACAGCAACAGAAGCAACACCAGTCAACCTGAAACTACAACTTTCCTGAACCTGTACCAAGGTTCATCTAAGACGTTACAGATGTCATACGTCAAGACTATCTTAACGACGTTACAGATGTCATACGTCAAGACTATCTTAACGACGTTACAGATGTCATACGTCAAGACTATCTTAACGACGTTACAGATGTCATACGGCAAACTGTCTTGACGTATGGATCTCTCACTTGAGCCAACACAAGTACATACTGTAGAAAAAAGGTCCCTGTGACCTTTTTCTGGGGTTATCCTGGATGGTCACGGTAACGGTGGTTAAGGTCACGGTAATGGTGGTCAAGGTCACGGTGATGGTGGTCAAGATCACGGTAATGGTGGTCAAGGTCACGGTAATGGTGGTCATGGTAATGGTGGTCAAGGTCACGGTAATGGTGGTCAAGGTCACGGTAATGGTGGTTAAGGTCACGGTAATGGTGGTCATGGTCACGGTAATGGTGGTTAAGGTCACGGTAATGGTGGTCATGGTCACGGTAATGGTGGTTAAGGTCACGGTAATGGTGGTTAAGGTCACGGTAATGGTCAAGGTCACGGTAATGGTGGTCAAGGTCACGGTAATGGTGGTTAAGGTCACGGTAATGGTGGTTAAGGTCACGGTAATGGTGGTCATGGTCACGGTAATGGTGGTTAAGGTCACGGTAATGGTGGTTAAGGTCACGGTAATGGTCGTAAGGTCACGGTAATGGTGGTCAAGGTCACGGTAATGGTGGTTAAGGTCACGGTAATGGTGGTTAAGGTCACGGTAATGGTCTAGGTCACGGTAATGGTGGTCACGGTAATGGTGGTCAAGGTCACGGTAATGGTGGCTAAGGTCACGGTAATGGTGGTCATGGTAATGGTGGTCAAGGTCACGGTAATGGTGGTTAAGGTCACGGTAATGGTGGTTAAGGTCACGGTAATGGTGGTCAAGGTCACGGTAATGGTGGTTTAATGGTCACGGTAATGGTGGTCAGGTCACGGTAATGGTCAGGTCACGGTAATGTGGTCACGGTAATGGTGGTCAAGGTCACGGTAATGGTGGCTAAGGTCACGGTAATGGTGGTCATGGTCACGGTAATGGTGGTCAAGGTCACGGTAATGGTGGTTAAGGTCACGGTAATGGTGGTTAAGGTCACGGTAATGGTGGTCAAGGTCACGGTAATGGTGGTCAAGGTCACGGTAATGGTGGTCATGTACGGTAATGGTGTCAAGGTCGGTAATGGTGGTCAGGTCACGGTAATGGTGGTAAGGTCACGGTAATGGTGGTCAGGTCACGGTAATGGTGGTCAAGGGTCACGGTAATGGTGGTAAGGTCACGGTAATGGTGGTTAAGGTCACGGTAATGGTGGTCAAGGTCACGGTAATGGTGGTCAAGGTCACGGTAATGGTTGTCAAGGTCACGGTAATGGTGGTCATGGTCACGGTAATGGTGGTCAATGGTCACGGTAATGGTGGTCAAGGTCACGGTATGGGTCAAGGTCACGGTAATGGTGGTTAAGGTCACGGTAATGGTGGTCATGGTAATGGTGGTCAAGGTCACGGTAATGGTGGTCAAGGTCACGGTAATGGTGGTCAAGGTCACGGTAATGGTGGTCAAGGTCACGGTAATGGTGGTCAAGGTCACGGTAATGGTGGTCAAGTCACGGTAATGGTGGTCAAGGTACGGTAATGGTGGTCAAGGTCACGGTAATGGTGGTCAAGGTCACGGTAATGGTGGTCAAGGTCACGGTAATGGTGGTCAAGGTCACGGTAATGGTGGTCAAGATCACGGTAATGGTGGTCAAGGTCACGGTAATGGTGGTCAAGATCACGGTAATGGTGGTCAAGGTCACGGTAATGGTGGTCAAGGTCACGGTAATGGTGGTCAAGGTCACGGTAATGGTGGTCAAGGTCACGGTAATGGTGGTCAAGGTCACGGTAATGGTGGTCAAGGTCACGGTAATGGTGGCTCAAAGAGTCACAGATCAATGGTGGTCAAGATCACGGTTAATGGTGGTCAAGTCACGGTAATGGTGGTCAGCAGTCACGTCAATGTGGTCAAATACGTAAGGTGGCAAGATCACAGTGTATGGTGGTCAAGGTCACGGTACAGGGTCAAGAGCACGGTAATGGTGGTACAAGCCACGGTCTCCAAGAGATTACACACAAATTATCATGTTCAAGTGTCAGGAAGTAGAGTGGCCCACACAGGTTCACTACGTAACGCGAAGCCACACAGGTCCAGATTGATCCATTCGTCCGTCTAGACAATCACTGGTCACACTACAACAAGATACACCATCCTACACACATCAAAAGGCCAATGTCTGATAACGCAAGTGCAGGAAAATGTCTGAATAGGAGCAACACGCTACACACCACACCACACACAACAGCACAGTTCTACACACAACAAGAAACTGCACCAAACATCAACTACACACAACCTGATATTAACAACACGAAACAGCCAGAATGTCTAATGACATGTTCCTAGTGACAAAATGTATCTAACTAACACAATTCACCCTACACACACAACAGCCTAGTTTAATCATTATAGGTAATCCATATCTGGAATAGTAGGTAGCATCTGTATTTAGAGAAGGACTGCATTGACTGCAGAGCACAGAAATCGTTACAGTGGCATAAGTATACCATACAGTGAAAGATCTGTCATTCATGACATAGAAGTTACCACTATCTATAAATTGGGTTATAGGATTTTACAATATAACGGTAACATACTCTAAAGGAGCAAAAAGAGCATTGGTGGACTGCATTTTTTTTTAGACTGCAAGACGGCATTTGATGCTGTACTTAAGGGGCACCTAAGTTCCCCCGTCTTCTAAAATCATGTTCATTTTCCACTATAATCCACCTTGTCTATAATTACTATCCAGGATCTTTACTTAATTCATGGTATAACTTTCCTCACACCTCTACAACACAACTGTCATCAAAGATTTGTTAAATTATACCATGAATTAAGGAAAGATCCTGGACTTCACCTTACGAAAGCAGATAAAACAGATACGATAGTAATTATGGACAAGGTAGATTACAGGGGAAAATGAACATGATATTAGAAGACGGGGGAACTTAGGTGCCTCTTAAGGTGCAGGCAAGATTAACAGAGGCCTTATTCTGGTGGATCAAACAGTATCTAAGAGTAAAGAAAGCGAAGAATGATTGTGCAGGAAGAGTAACTAGCGGGGTACCGCAAGGTTCAGTGTTACGACCAGCACTGTTTCTGACTTATGTGAAGGACATGCCTGAAGGGACTGAATCACATGTGTCTCCGTTTACTGATATAAACCTGCTACAGGTCAACTCGCATCTATATACAAAAAAAAATGGTGATTTTTAAGAGCAGTTCGTGTGCCACTTATGCCCTTGGGAGTCCAATCTGAGTCTCATCTGAGACTTCCTAGAAATCTGGCGTCTGTTTTCTCAGTGCGTGTTGTACGAACCCCTAGATAACCCACCAAAGTTATCCTGGGTAATAAACCCCTAGATAACCCACCAAGGTTATCCTGGGTTATGAACCCCCTAGATAACCCACCAAGGTCATCCTGGGTTAATAACCCTCCGGGGGGTAAATGACATTAGGTACGTTTCCTAAGCATTGCCTAGGGGAGTTGTGGGGTTCGGGAGGGAGGAGAGGGGAACCTGTCAACAAACTTGAAGATAATATTCAAGTATTAAGGTAGAGTCTTGAGAGGAGCTGCTGGCAGGACTGTAATATGTATCAACATAACAACAACGTAGTTAAGATAAGATACGCTTCATTGAACCTCGTTATATATACGTGAGTGAGTGTGTGTGTGTGTGTGTGTGTGTGTGTGTGTGTGTGTGTGTGTGTGTGTGTGTGTGTGTGTGTGTGTGTGTGTGATTATCCCTTCAAGATTGGGTGCCTTGATGCCGGTGAAAGGCTCTTGATTCAGGGAAACTGGAGGTATTTTTTCTAGGATCAAACCGGTTGTGATAAATGAATCTCAATACGGTGGAAATTCTTGCCAAACGAATTTACTGCCTTTTTTTCACTAAGGTATTTGAGGTGATAGACCATGATAAAAACATCGACATTGTGTGTATGAACCTGAGGAAGGCTTCTGATAGAGTTCCACACAAGAGAGAGTTGAAGAAAGTAGCGTCGCATGGCATAGGAGGGTAAACTCTCTCCTGGATCCATGCGTGGATGACTGACAGACAGCAGTGAGTTGGCATAAATATGAAGAACTCGGAATGGGACCTATTACAAGTGGTGTTCCACAGGGGTCCGTATTGGGCCCCATTGTTTACAGTATACATAAATACTTGGAGTGAGGGAGTGTGTGGGAGTGAGAGAGTGTGTGGGAGTGAGAGAGTGTATTGGAGTGAGGGAGTGTGTTGGAGTGAGAGAGTGTGTTGGAGTGAGAGAGAGTGTTGGAGTGAGGGAGTGTGTTGGAGTGAGGGAGTGTATTGGAGTATGTTGGAGTGAGAGAGTGTGTTAGAGTGAGTGTGTTGGAGTGAGAGAGAGTGTTGGAGTGAGGGAGTGTGTTGGAGTGAGTGTGTTGGAGTGATGGAGTGTGGAAGGAAATGAACTTACTCAGATATATGAGAGTAAAAACACCAACAGATACGTCTTCTTAATTACCGGAGACCAGCCTATTGAACTGTGGTGACATTGGACGTGTTTCCTTAAAACACCTGTTTTTTCCTAGTAAGTAAGTAGGTACCTGGGTATTAGTAGACTGGTGTAGGTCGCATCCTGGGGACAAAATTAACCTAATTTACCCGAATTCCTCTGCATAACAAGTGGCTTTCTCTATATTACTGTATTGGTGTCAGCTATGGTCTGTATAAGTTGTATCACGTACTGGTAGAAATAAAGATTATTTATTATTATTATTATTATTATTATTATTATTATTATTATTATTATTATTATTATTAACTGCTACCCTCACACATCCTTTATCTCCTCACTTGCTCCTAACCTTCACACATTCCTACTTACGCTTATCCCTGCCATCAGCGCAGAGATATGCTCTAAACTCATAAGGGTTTAGCGCATCTCTTCATCGTTTTATTTCTGTATTCAGTTGTAGGTTGTATGAAATAGGCTAATAAATTAAAAAGAAATGTAGAACTCGCTAATACAGCGTCTCATAACCAAAGGGACCCTGGTTCGATTACCTGGTGAGTTGAGACGTCTGGACAAGTTTTCTGTCCACCTGCTGCCCCTGTCCACCTAGCGGTAAATAGGTACCCTAGGGTTGGTGGACTGTTGTGGGTGGCTTACTTGTAGAAGGAGGGGGGTTGGAGGAGCCTAGGGAACATAAGCCAGGCTGCTTAACTTGGGTTACTAATCAGAAGTAGTCGTCTTCTTGTTCTTCTTCATGTTCTTCTTGTTCTTCTTGTTCTTCATCTTGAGGCTAGGAGGGAGAGGCAGGGTTGGACACCTGATATAGCCAGTAAGTGAGAGCTGCCACACTGATAATTAAGTTCCTTCAAACCATATATGTTGCATTCAATGTAGTTGATTTGTCTTGTTTGAGAGAGAGAGAGAGAGAGAGAGAGAGAGAGAGAGAGAGACATCATGTCACCTACAGTGCACCCAAGTGTCAAGATAGAGAGGGTGCAGCGACAGGTTGAACCAGAGGAGGGTAGTAGGAACCAGGGGAGCCAGGGGAGGGTGGTAGCAGGTAGGGAAGGCAGGGGAAGGGGCTGGAGTAGACTCGACTGTTCGTACACTCCTTCAGTACCAACATACAATACAGTAATAATTTAACCAGTAGAAGTTCCTTGCATTTTTTTTTTTTTTGGTTAAACTCTCGGTCAGAGACACCATAAATAAAGGAGCTTCACTAAATAACAAGTAAAGGATATGTCTCATATTTTATTGAGGCGACAAAGCAATATTAAGATAGTCCAAGTATGGTTTAAATATTTAAAACAGGCGCTGGTTTATCTTGTGTGCGTGCTGTGTGTCTAGATACCTAGATATATACACCCAGCTGTATGTTTCTCTCTGTATATACACTAAGGTACATGTATATATACGGTGTGTGTATCTCAGTGTATATACACTAAGGTATGTGTATATATACGGTGTGTGTGTATCTCAGTGTAGATACACTACGGTATGTGTATATATACGGTGTGTGTATCTCAGTGTATATACACTACGGTATGATATATATACCGTGTGTATGTGTATATATACGGTGTGTGTGTGTGTGTGTGTCTCAATGCATATACACTAAGGTATGTATGTGCATATATACTGTGTACGTGTGTGTGTGTATGTGTGAAATGTAACTGTCAGTGTATATACGCTCAGAGTTTATCTACATCATTATTCTAGGTATTAAAATATTCTTGACTGGTGGTGAACAGGTGACATGCAACCTTAATGACCCTCGTGTAGAAGACAGGTTTTTGAACCTAATTAAGTTGCCTAATTAAATCTCTCTCTCTCTCTCTCTCTCTCTCTCTCTCTCTCTCTCTCTCTCTCTCTCTCTCTCTCTCTCTCTCTCTCTCTCTCTCTCTCTCTCTCTCTCTCTCTCTCTCTCTCTCTCATAAAGTAACATGAACAAGAAGAACAATAAGGTGGAGAACGTGCTGTTAGCAGATGATGCACTGATGATGCTCGACCCTTGAAAAATAATAATTATACCAAGAAAGGGAACTTTACCAGAGTAAATAATGATGTGAGTAAAGAAATTATAATTACTGGGAGTGAGAGTGGAGAACATGTACACAAGACTGGTGTACATGTACACAAGACTGGTGTACATGTACACAAGACTGGTGTACATGTACACAAGACTGGTGTACATGTACACAAGACTGGAGTACATGTACACAAGACTGGTGTACATGTACACAAGACTGGTGTACATGTACACAAGACTGGTGTACATGTACACAAGACTGGAGTACATGTACACAAGACTGGTGTACATGTACACAAGACTGGAGTACATGTACACAAGACTGGAGTACATGAATCACTTGTGCTTGAAAGAGAGACAATAATTCAGGTCGAATTTTCTATTACGCTGAGAAGAAAATATTGGGAGAGGAAGAGAGAGAGAGAGAGAGAGAACAGAGAAGATAAAGAATGTTCATCAATTTCGTGTTTGTTCATGGGTGGAGTGGGATGTTGAGGTCTGTTGAACACGTCCGTTCAGTGGATGGTTGTGAACGTGAACAATACGAGGGAGCGTCGACCATGTGTATGATTTGTGCTCTGATAATATACACTTCTGACACGTATGATTTGTATTGCTTATATATTTGTTTCTGTGAGATTTGTATAATTTACACTCATAGTGTTTATGAATTGTGTCATTTACTCTTGTAATGTATATGATTGTTTAAATGTTGATAATGAGTGGGAGTTTGTGAATGTTTTACGGCAGGATAACAACTCTTAGTCTGTAAATGAGCTGAGGCAGGATAACAACTCTTAGTCTGTAAATGAGCTGAGGCAGGATAACAACTCTTAGTCTGTAAATGAGCTGAGGCAGGATAACAACTCTTAGTCTGTAAATGAGCTGAGGCAGGATAACAACTCTTAGTTTGTAAATGAGCTGAGGCAGGATAACAACTCTTAGTCTGTAAATGAGCTGAGGCAGGATAACAACTCTTAGTTTGTAAATGAGCTGAGGCAGGATAACAACTCTTAGTCTGTAAATGAGCTGAGGCAGGATAACAACTCTTAGTCTGTAAATGAGCTGAGGCAGGATAACAACTCTTAGTTTGTAAATGAGTGAGGCAGGATAACAACTCTTAGTCTGTAAATGAGCTGAGGCAGGATAAACAACTCTTAGTCTGTAAATGAGCTGAGGCAGGATAACAACTCTTAGTCTGTAAATGAACTGAGGCAGGATAACAACTCTTAGTCTGTAAATGAGCTGAGGCAGGATAACAACTCTTAGTCTGTAAATGAGCTGAGGCAGGATAACAACTCTTAGTCTGTAAATGAACTGAGGCAGGATAACAACTCTTAGTCTGTAAATGAGCTGAGGCAGGATAACAACTCTTAGTCTGTAAATGAGATGAGGCAGGATAACAACTCTTAGTCTGTAAATGAGCTGAGGCAGGATAACAACTCTTAGTCTGTAAATGAGATGAGGCAGGATAACAACTCTTAGTCTGTAAATGAGATGAGGCAGGATAACAACTCTTAGTCTGTAAATGAACTGAGGCAGGATAACAACTCTTAGTCTGTAAATGAGCTGAGGCAGGATAAACAACTCTTAGTCTGTAAATGAGCTGAGGCAGGATAACAACTCTTAGTCTGTAAATGAGCTGAGGCAGGATAACAACTCTTAGTCTGTAAATGAGCTGAGGCAGGATAACAACTCTTAGTCTGTAAAGGCTGAGGCAGGATAACAACTTTAGTTTGTAAATGAGCTGAGGCAGGATAACAACTCTTAGTCTGTAAATGAGATGAGGCAGGATAACAACTCTTAGTCTGTAAATGAGCTGAGGCAGGATAACAACTCTTAGTCTGTAAATGAGATGAGGCAGGATAACAACTCTTAGTCTGTAAATGAGATGAGGCAGGATAACAACTCTTAGTCTGTAAATGAGCTGAGGCAGGATAACAACTCTTAGTCTGTAAATGAGCTGAGGCAGGATAACAACTCTTAGTCTGTAAATGAGCTGAGGCAGGATAACAACTCTTAGTCTGTAAATGAACTGAGGCAGGATAACAACTCTTAGTTTGTAAATGAGCTGAGGCAGGATAACAATTCTTAGTCTGTAAATGAGCTGAGGCAGGATAACAACTCTTAGTCTGTAAATGAACTGAGGCAGGATAACAACTCTTAGTCTGTAAATGAGCTGAGGCAGGATAACAACTCTTAGTCTGTAAATGAGCTGAGGCAGGATAACAACTCTTAGTCTGTAAATGAGCTGAGGCAGGATAACAACTCTTAGTCTGTAAATGAGCTGAGGCAGGATAACAACTCTTAGTTTGTAAATGAGCTGAGGCAGGATAACAACTCTTAGTCTGTAAATGAGCTGAGGCAGGATAACAACTCTTAGTCTGTAAATGAGCTGAGGCAGGATAACAACTCTTAGTTTGTAAATGAGATGAGGCAGGATAACAACTCTTAGTCTGTAAATGAGCTGAGGCAGGATAACAACTCTTAGTTTGTAAATGAACTGAGGCAGGATAACAACTCTTAGTCTGTAAATGAACTGAGGCAGGATAACAACTCTTAGTTTGTAAATGAACTGAGGCAGGATAACAACTCTTAGTTTGTAATGCTGTACCACAAGAAATATAAACTAACCTTGAACTCGGAGTACATCTCAGAACACATCTCAGAGCACATCTCAGAACATCTCAGAACACATCTCAGAGCACATCTCAGAGCATCTCAGAGCAAATCTCAGAACACATCTCAGAACACTTCTCAGAGCACATCTCAGAGCATCTCAGAACAAATCTCAGAACACATCTCAGAACACTTCTCAGAGCACATCTCAGAACACATCTCAGAACATCTCAGAACAAATCTCAGAACACATCTCAGAACACTTCTCAGAGCACATCTCAGAACACATCTCAGAGCACATCTCAGAACATCTCAGAACAAATCTCAGAACACATCTCCGAACACTTCTCAGAGCACATCTCAGAACACATCTCAGAGCACATCTCAGAACATCTCAGAACAAATCTCAGAACACATCTCAGAACACATCTCAAGAATACATCTCAGAACACATCTCAAGAATACACCTCAGAACATATTTCAAGAGCACATCTCAGAACACATCTCAGAACACATCTCAGAACAATTCTCAGAACACATCTCAGAACACATCTCAGAACACATCTCGGAACACATCTCAGAGCAAATCTCAGAACACATCTCAGGACACATCTCAGAACACATCTAAGAACAAATCTCAGAACACTTCTCAGAACACATCTCAGAACACATCTCAGAACACATCTCAGGACACACCTCAAGAGCACATCTCAAGAGCACACTGTATAACCTCCATTAACAATTTTGCCTTTCTGTTAAACTAAACTAAATAATCTCTGAACATTTACATGTACCAAACCAGTCTTGTTATTCTTTCATCGTTATCTCTTCCTTTATCATGTACCGCTTTCTTATTATTAAAATTATTTTTCGTGAACGGAACTTTACCGGACGACGCTCCGATTTACCGGACTCGGTCCGTTTACCGGACTCGGTCCGATTTAACGGACTCGGTCCGTTTACCGGAATCGGTCCGATTTAGCGGACTCGGTCCGATTTACCGGACTCGGTCCGATTTACCGGACTCGGTCCGTTTACCGGACTCGGTCCGTTTACCGGACTCGGTCCGATTACCGGACTCGGTCCGATTTAGCGGACTCGGTCCGATTACCGGACATGGTCCGTTTACCGGACTCGGTCCGTTTAGCGGACTCGGTCCGATTTACCGGACTCGGTCTATTGTTTCAGACGACCATAATAATAATAAATTATTTTAGTTCACATTTAATAATATTATATATTATATATATATATATATATATATATATATATTATATATATATATATATATATATATATATATACAAAAAATATTCATATTTTTTATGCATTATCTATCACACTTGTTTAAGACAAGTTTTGTGTTGTATGTTATTGTTTCTTGTTTGTATAATGAGTGTAAAACACTGGTGTATACTGTCCTTGTCTTGTATACTTTAGATGGTAACTTGATCTTTAGTTAAAGTATTATGTATTATGGGTAAGTATATTACTGTATACTACTGTGTTCTACTTATGTATTGTTGTATATTGATGTATACTGCTGTGTTTTAAACTTTTGTGTTCTTGTATACTGACGTATGCTGTTTTTTCTACTTGTATACTGATGTATACTGCAGTGTTGTATACCAGTGTATACTGTAGTGTTGTATACCAGTGTATACTGTAGTGTTGTATACCAGTGTATACTGTAGTGTTGTATACCAGTGTATACTGTAGTGTTGTATACCAGTGTATACTGTAGTGTTGTATACCAGTGTATACTAGTGTTGTATACCAGTGTATACTACAGTGTTGTATACCAGTATATACTAGTGTTGTATACCAATGTATACTGTAGCGTTGTATACCAGTGTATACTGTAGTGTTGTATACCAGTATACACTACAGTGTTGTATACCAGTGTATACTGTAGTGTTGTATACCAGTATACACTACAGTGTTGTATACCAGTATATACTAGTGTTGTATACCAGTGTATACTGCAGTGTTGTATACCAGTGTATACTGTAGTGTTGTATACCAGTGTATACTGTAGTGTTGTATACCAGTGTATACTGTAGTGTTGTATACCAGTGTATACTGTAGTGTTGTATACCAGTGTATACTGTAGTGTTGTATACCAGTGTATACTGTAGTGTTGTATACCAGTGTATACTGTAGTGTTGTATACCAGTGTATACTGTAGTGTTGTATACCAGTGTATACTGTAGTGTTGTATACCAGTATACACTACAGTGTTGTATACCAGTATATACTAGTGTTGTATACCAGTGTATACTGCAGTGTTGTATACCAGTGTATACTGTAGTGTTGTATACCAGTGTATACTGTAGTGTTGTATACCAGTGTATACTGTAGTGTTGTATACCAGTGTATACTGTAGTGTTGTATACCAGTGTATACTGTAGTGTTGTATACCAGTGTATACTGTAGTGTTGTATACCAGTATACACTACAGTGTTGTATACCAGTATACACTACAGTGTTGTATACCAGTGTATACTAGTGTTGTATACCAGTATATACTACAGTGTTGTTGGTCCTAGCTTGAGACAGTCTGAGATATCTTGTATACAAGACAGACTTAATACGGAGCGCCACTTGTACCATACTTGTGTATCCAGTATGACTTATTGCTATATATATTATGATTACTATTATTATTTTTATTATAATAATGATTATTATTATTAATATAAGTAAGATAAGAGCTGTTAGTTTGTAAATGAGTTAATATTGGGTAATATATCTTAAATCTGTGAACTGAGGGGTAAACCCGTCAAACTCTGACTTCGTGAAGGTGTAGATGTATGGTAGGTGAGGATAGGTGGAGGTGTAGATGTATGGTAGGTGAGGATAGGTGGAGGTGTAGATGTATGGTAGGTGAGGATAGGTGGAGGTGTAGATGTATGGTAGGTGAGGATAGGTGGAGGTGTAGATGTATGGTAGGTGAGGGTAGGTGGAGGTGTAGATGTATGGTAGGTGAGGATAGGTGGAGGTGTAGATGTATGGTAGGTGAGGGTAGGTGGAGGTGTAGATGTATGGTAGGTGAGGATAGGTGGAGGTGTAGATGTATGGTAGGTGAGGATAGGTGGAGGTGTAGATGTATGGTAGGTGAGGATAGGTGGAGGTGTAGATGTATGGTAGGTGAGGATAGGTGGAGGTGTAGATGTATGGTAGGTGAGGATAGGTGGAGGTGTAGATGTATGGTAGGTGAGGATAGGTGGAGGTGTAGATGTATGGTAGGTGAGGATAAGTGGAGGTGTAGATGTATGGTAGGTGAGGATAGGTGGAGGTGTAGATGTATGGTAGGTGAGGATAGGTGGAGGTGTAGATGTATGGTAGGTGAGGATAGGTGGAGGTGTAGATGTATGGTAGGTGAGGATAGGTGGAGGTGTAGATGTATGGTAGGTGAGGATAGGTGGAGGTGTAGATGTATGGTAGGTGAGGATAAGTGGAGGTGTAGATGTATGGTAGGTGAGGATAGGTGGAGGTGTAGATGCATGGTAGGTGAGGATAGGTGGAGGTGTAGATGTATGGTAGGTGAGGATAGGTGGAGGTGTAGATGTATGGTAGGTGAGGATAAGTGGAGGTGTAGATGCATGGTAGGTGAGGAAGAAGGTGGTGAGGAGGATAGTTGTTATATATGTGCATTGATGGAGGTAGTGGGAGGTGGGGGGAAGACAGGTTATGTGGGTGGAGGTACAGGTGTGGGTGGAGGTTCAGGTTGTGGGAGAGAGAAGCTACAAATTCGGGCAGAGGAGGAGCATACAGTTGTAACTGTCTTCTCCTCAGTTAATATACGAAAAAAAGATTTAAAAACGTTTTTTAAATGTCAAGGCCCTATTATATATATATATATATATATATATATATATATATATATATATATATTATATATATATATATATATATATATATATATATAATATATAATATATATATTATATATATATATATATAATATATATATATATATAATGTGTTTGTGTGTGCATGTGTGTTACCTTGAGGTTACCTGGAGGTTATTCCGGGGATCAACGCCCCCGCGGCCCGGTCCATGACCAGGCCTCCCGATGGATCAGGGCCTGATCAACTAGGCTGCTACTGCTGGTCGCACGCAGTCCAACGTACGAGCCACAGCCCGGCTGATCCGGCACTGACTTTAGGTATCTGTCCAGCTCTCTCTTGAAGGCAGCCAGGGGTTTATTGGCAATTCCCCTAATGCTTGATGGGAGGCTGTTAAACAGTTTTGGGCCCCGGACACTTATGGTGTTTTCTCTTAGTGTACCAATGGCGCCCCTACTTTTTATTGGGGGCATTTTGCATCGCCTGCCCAGTCTTTTACTTTCGTAGGGAGTGATTTCTGTGTGCAGATTTGGGACCATTCCTTCCAAGATTTTCCAAGTGTAGATTATGATATATCTCTCCCTCCTGCGTTCCAACGAGTACAAGTCAAGTGCTTCCAAGCGTTCCCAGTAGTTAAGGTGCTTGACAGAACTTATACGTGCAGTAAAGGATCTCTGTACACTCTCTAGATCTGCAATTTCACCTGCTTTGAATGGAGATGTTAATGTACAGCAGTATTCCAGCCTATAGAGAACAAGTGATTTGAAAAGGATCATCATTGGCTTGGCATCTCTCGTTTTGAACGTTCTCATTATCCATCCTATCATTTTCTTTGCATATGCGATCGTGGCACTGTTGTGATCCTTGAAAGTGAGATCCTCAGACATTACTACTCCGCTCTATTGTATGGCCGGAGTCAGTAGTATACTCTGTTCTAGTTATTATCTCCTCCAGTTTTCCATAACGGTGTAGTACACAATTTAACGCATGCACCTCAGCTCGGCTGATCAAGAACTACTTGAGGAACTGGTTAAATTCTTGAAGACGTCCAGAGATTAGCTGGTAATCCCTTTGTATGTATGATGGGAGGCTATGCAAGAGTCTTTGACCCTCAACATGTATTGCGTTAACTCTCAGTATAGTAAAGACATCCCTGCTTCTCATTGGTGGTATTTTGCATTGTCTGTTTAGCCTCTTGCTTTTGTAGGGAGTGATTTCTGTGTACAGATTTGGGATGAATCCCACTAAGATTTTCCAGGTTTAAATATTTTGAATTTTTTTCACCTGCATTCCAAGGAGTACAGGCCGAGGGACATTCTCTGTGTTCTCTAGACCTACATTTTCACCGACCTTAAAAGCGGCTGTTAGTGTACAGCAGTATTACAACCTATAGAGAACAAGTCACTTATAAAGAACCATTAATGACATCACTAACTTAGTATCTCTCGTTCTGAAGGTTCTTATTATCCATCCTATCAATTTCCTCGTGACTGTGACAGTGGTCACTGTTGTGATCCTTGAATGTGAGATCCTCTGACATCACACCAAAGTCCTCATTGGTGGCTGTCTGTTCCATTCTAGTTTCTATTTTCTCTATATTTCCATAATGAAGCAACTAAAATTTGTCTTCGTGAACATCATGTGGTTTTCTGTGGTCCACTGAAAGACTTGTTGTATATCTGCTGGCAGATTTAGGCACAGATATGTCTCGCTCTAACACGCGTAAGTCACTCATTTACATTTTTTCGTTACGAGCTATACATGCAGTGTGGATTTAAAGTTCCTACCCTTCCCTCCGTATGTTGAGGCGGGATGTATGTGGTGTTCAGGCGAATGTTGTTTATATCGTGTCTCGTTGTGTAGTTGGGCCACTGGCGCTCAGGTAATACCATACATCCTTTTACCTGCACCATAAACTATGGTAGTTCGTGGGCATTCCACACACCCCAAAAAACTGGTGCTGGGTTAGTGCCCGGCTTCTATAGGGCCCTCGGGTAATCTAGCAGTGGTAGAGCTCCAAAACTGCTATACAACAAGTGCCCGCTGTCTGTCCTTAGTCTGTCCTTCAGGTTTGTGTCGAGGGTGTCAGGTGTAAAGCGGTTTTCCAGTAAGAATAATTCAAGGATATTTAGTAGAGTCGGTCAGTATTTTCACAGCAGAGTTATATGCAAGTCTCACCTCTTTCATATACATTGTGACCATAGCCTTGTCAATCGTGGTTATTTCTGACTCCCAAAGTGCGCTGCAAGTCATCCAGAAATTCGACTCCACTCATTCCGTCATCCATGGTGTACATCTTTGGTTACGTCGCATTTCTGGTAAACACAGATCAGTAGTTTATTGTGCTGGGTCTTTAGACATAATGATGTTCAAGGCAGTGAACAAGCAGACTACCACTTAGTTACTTATCACCTCCAAGTTTATTGCAGGATATTCATTTCTTGGGCCATTTTTGGTGTTCTCTCAGCGCAGGTCAGATTTAAATTGTAACAAATTCTTTATTTTTATCAAAACACGAGTGGGATTCTGGCCATCTTGTTCCCACTGGTATCTGGTGTAGGAGACTGTACTCTCACACAAATTGGACACACAGGACTCACAGAACCACGAGGAGAGACAACTGGCGCCGCTCAGCGAGGATTTTCAGTCTTAATTTACCATAACTTAATATAATCTATCAATAGATTCACTTGCAACATCTTCACCGCCCCAACAAACACTCTGACTGACCTCCTCGCTGAAGGTCCCCAACTTTAATGCAGACTCTCTCTAACTTTTAATGAACCTAGTCTATTGCACCAACTTTGATTTCACTTTTATTCTTGCACTAACCCTACCACTAACCCCTCCCCCTAGCACACCCCCTACCCTGCACACCCCTACCCCTGTAAACCCATACCCCTAGCACACCCCCTACCCTGCACACCCCTACCCCTGCACACCCCTACCCCTAGCACACCCCCTACCCCTGCACACCCCTACCCCTTTTCACCCCTACCCCTAGCACACCCCGTACCCCTGCACACCCCTTCCCCTAGCAAAACCCCTCCCCCTAGCACACCCCCTCCCCTAGCACACCCCCTACCTCTTACTGGTAATCTTCATACATTCCCCCTTTACACATCCTTACCCGCAGCTCTGTAAGACTCTTACGGGTGTAGCACTTAGTGATTATTATTATTATTATTATTATTATTATTATTATTATTATTATTATGTGTACAAAAAAAATTGTGGCTAATCTTCCTTTCCTCTGAGCAAACCTGATAACTTACCATTCCCAAGATGCTGTATGACCCCTAGGGGTTTACCACTTCTCTGTGAATATAATAATAATAATAATTATAATAATAATGATAATAATAATATAGTATAGTCATTCTGAACACTTTCGTCACCATCAGTACAACTGCTAAGATTATGGTCACCTTCACCATCATGTTCACCAGTATATCCTATAGTCATGATGATAATGATGATCATGATGATAATGATGATCATGATAATGATGATCATGATGATAATGATGATCATGATGATCGTGATGATCATGATGATCATGATGATCGTGATGATCATGATGATCATGATGATAATGATGATCATGATGATAATGATGATCATGATGATAATGATGATCATGATGATAATGATGATCATGATGATCATGATAATGATGATCATGATGATAATGATGATCATGATGATCATGATGATAATGATGATCATGATGATAATGATGATCATGATGATAATGATGATCATGATGATCGTGATGATCATGATGATCATGATGATCATGATGATCATGATGATCATGATGATCATGATGATCATGATGATCATGATAATGATGATCATGATGATAATGATGATCATGATGATAATGATGATCATGATGATAATGATGATCATGATGATCGTGATGATCATGATGATCATGATGATCGTGATGATCATGATGATCATGATGATCATGATGATCATGATGATAATGATGATCATGATGATCGTGATGATCATGATGATCATGATGATCATGATGATCATGATGATAATGATGATCATGATGATAATGATGATCATGATGATAATGATGATCATGATGATAATGATGATCATGATGATAATGATGATCATGATGATAATGATGATCATGATGATCATGATGATCATGATGATAATGATGATCATGATGATCATGATGATAATGATGATCATGATGATCATGATAATGATGATCATGATGATCATGATGATAATGATGATCATGATGATCATGATGATAATGATCATGATGATCATGATGATCATGATGATAATGATGATCATGATGATCATGATGATAATGATGATCATGATGATCATGATGATAATGATGATCATGATGATCATGATGATAATGATGATCATGATGATCATGATGATAATGATCATGATGATAATGATGATCATGATGATCATGATGATAATGATGATCATGATGATCATGATGATAATGATGATCATGATGATCATGATGATAATGATGATCATGATGATCATGATGATAATGATCATGATGATCATGATGATCATGATGATCGTGAAGGGTTGCGAAATTTTGATCTAGTCCGCTGGGTTCTTGTAATTAGTTTTTAAGGTTACGGTTTATGGTTTAATTGGAAGGAGGTGATTTATATTAGAGGGGGACGGGTGACGTTTGTGGTTTATGAAGCTGTTAGTGCTGGTTTTATGTGTGTGTGTGTGTTGCGTGTGTAATTACTAGGTGCCAAAGGCACTTGTCGATAGACACTTGGCCTGTTTTGTGTGTGTGTGTGTGTGTGTGTGGTGTGTGTGTGTGTGAGATATTATTATTTTTTAATCATGGGGAGGGCTAAACCCGTAGGAATATACGGCGCATGTGAGGGAAGGAGGGATGGAAGGTATTCAGACTTCAGGGAACCGGAGCACAGATCCAATTCCCTAGATCAAGAGCCCCTCACCAGCATCAGGGAACCTCCCTTGAGGGGCTGTGAGAGATAGATAAACAGAGAGACAGGGAGATCATGTGCATGTTTCCTAACACCCCTTACCTGTCTTCATTCACTGGTAATTAGGTACCTGGGTGTTAGTACACTGTTATGGATAGCATCCCGGGGATAAGAGGAAAGAAGGGCCCCAGTAGCACTAAGCCACACTGCTGGCTTACCCTGGGTTATCCTAGCTCACTCACCCTCAGGGTTAACAACCCTGAGTCTTCTTGAGACAGCAAGATACACCTTCCATATCTAGCTGTAGCGCCTCTTAATAATAATAATAATAATAATTATTATTATTATAATAATTATTATTATTATTATTATTATTATTATTATTTCTACAAGTATTTGATACAAGTGATACAGACCATAGTTGACATCACTGATATTAATGAATGGACTAGTGGGACTCGGGGTCCAGGAACCGAGCTCAACCCCAACTTTCCTCTGGAGAACTAAGCAGGTCAGTAGTGACTGAAGATCACAGTGTGTCAGGCGAAGTAATTCACACATAGTTTGTACACGATGTTTATCTAGAGTGAGGGGCGAGTGAGGGCAGTGAGGGGTGAGTGAGGGCAGTGAGGGGTGAGGGCAGTGAGGGGTGAGTGAGGGCAGTGAGGGGCGAGTGGGGGCAGTGAGGGGTGAGTGAGGGCAGTGAGGGGTGAGTGAGGGCAGTGAGGGGTGAGGGCAGTGAGGGGTGAGTGAGGGCAGTGAGGGCAGTGAGGGGCGAGTGAGGCAGTGAGAGGTGAGTGAGGGCAGTGAGGGGCGAGTGAGGGCAGTGAGGGGCGAGTGAGGGCAGTGAGAGGTGAGTGAGGGCAGTGAGGGGCGAGTGAGGGCAGTGAGGGGGTGAGTGAGGGCAGTGAGGGGCGAGTGAGGGCAGTGAGGGGCGAGTGAGGGGCAGTGAGGGGTGAGAGCAGTGAGGGGGTGAGGCAGTGAGGGGTGAGTGAGGGCAGTGAGGGGCGAGTGAGGGCAGTGAGGGGCGAGTGAGGGCAGTGAGAGGTGAGTGAGGGCAGTGAGGGGCGAGTGAGGGCAGTGAGGGGCGAGTGAGGGCAGTGAGAGGTGAGTGAGGGCAGTGAGGGGCGAGTGAGGGCAGTGAGGGGTGAGTGAGGCAGTGAGGGGCGAGTGAGGGCAGTGAGGGGCGAGTGAGGGCAGTGAGAGGTGAGTGAGGGCAGTGAGGGGCGAGTGAGGGCAGTGAGGGGTGGAGTGAGGGCAGTGAGGGGTGAGTGAGGGCAGTGAGGGGGTGAGTGAGGGCAGTGAGGGGTGAGTGAGGGCAGTGAGGGTGAGAGTGAGGGCAGTGAGGGGGTGAGTGAGGGCAGTGAGGGGCGAGTGAGGGCAGTGAGGGGCGAGTGAGGGCAGTGAGGGGTGAGTGAGGGCAGTGAGGGGCGAGTGAGGGCAGTGAGGGGCGAGTGAGGGCAGTGAGGGTGAGTGAGGGCAGTGAGGGGTGAGTGAGGGCAGTGAGGGGCGAGTGAGGGCAGTGAGGGGCGAGTGAGGGCAGTGAGGGGCGAGTGAGGGCAGTGAGGGGTGAGTGAGGGCAGTGAGGGGGTGAGTGAGGGCAGTGAGGGGCGAGTGAGGGCAGTGAGGGCCGAGTGAGGGCAGTGAGGGGTGAGTGAGGGCAGTGAGGGGTGAGTGAGGGCAGTGAGGGGCGAGTGAGGGCAGTGAGGGGCGAGTGAGGGCAGTGAGAGGTGAGTGAGGGCAGTGAGGGGCGAGTGAGGGCGAGTGAGGGCAAGTGAGGGGCGAGTGAGGGCAGTGAGGGGCGAGTGAGGGCAGTGAGGGGGTGAGTGAGGGCAGTGAGGGGTGAGTGAGGGCAGTGAGGGGCGAGTGAGGGCAGTGAGGGCGAGTGAGGGCAGTGAGAGGTGAGTGAGGGCAGTGAGGGGGTGAGTGAGGGCAGTGAGGGGTGAGTGAGGGCAGTGAGGGTGAGTGAGGGCAGTGAGGGGTGAGTGAGGGCAGTGAGGGGCGAGTGAGGGCAGTGAGGGCGAGTGAGGGCAGTGAGAGGTGAGTGAGGGCAGTGAGGGGTGAGTGAGGGCAGTGAGGGGTGAGTGAGGGCAGTGAGGGGTGAGTGAGGGCAGTGAGGGGGTGAGTGAGGGCAGTGAGGGGTGAGTGAGGGCAGTGAGGGGTGAGTGAGGGCAGTGAGGGGCGAGTGAGGGCAGTGAGGGGCGAGTGAGGGCAGTGAGGGGTGAGTGAGGGCAGTGAGGGGTGAGTGAGGGCAGTGAGGGGCGAGTGAGGGCAGTGAGAGGTGAGTGAGGGCAGTGAGGGGTGAGTGAGGGCAGTGAGGGGTGAGTGAGGGCAGTGAGGGGGTGAGTGAGGGTAGTGAGGGGCGAGTGAGGGCAGTGAGGGCAGTGAGGGGCGAGTGAGGGCAGTGAGGGGTGAGTGAGGGCAGTGAGGGGGTGAGTGAGGGCAGTGAGGGGTGAGTGAGGGCAGTGAGGGGTGAGTGAGGGCAGTGAGGGGTGAGTGAGGGCAGTGAGAGGTGAGTGAGGCAGTGAGGGGTGAGTGAGGGCAGTGAGGGGTGAGTGAGGGCAGTGAGGGGTGAGTGAGGGCAGTGAGGGGTGAGTGAGGGCAGTGAGAGGGTGAGTGAGGGCAGTGAGGGTGAGTGAGGGCAGTGAGGGGTGAATGAGGGCAGTGAGGGGGTGAGTGAGGGCAGTGAGGGGTGAGTGAGGGCAGTGAGGGGTGAGTGAGGGCAGTGAGGGGTGAGTGAGGGCAGTGAGAGGTGAGTGAGGGCAGTGAGGGGTGAGTGAGGGCAGTGAGGGGTGAGTGAGGGCAGTGAGGGTGAGTGAGGGCAGTGAGAGGTGAGTGAGGGCAGTGAGGGGTGAGTGAGGGCAGTGAGGGGTGAGTGAGGGCAGTGAGGGTGAGTGAGGGCAGTGAGGGGTGAGTGAGGGCAGTGAGGGGCGAGTGAGGGCAGTGAGAGGTGAGTGAGGGCAGTGGGGGCGAGTGAGGGCAGTGAGAGGTGAGTGAGGGCAGTGAGGGGTGAGTGAGGGCAGTGAGGGGTGAGGTGAGGGCAGTGAGAGGTGATGAGGGCAGTGAGGGGTGAGTGAGGGCAGTGGGGGTGAGTGAGGGCAGTGAGGGGTGAGTGAGGGCAGTGAGAGGTGAGTGAGGGCAGTGAGGGGTGAGTGAGGGCAGGAGGGGTGAGTGAGGGCAGTGAGAGGTGAGTGAGGGCAGTGAGGGGTGAGTGAGGGCAGTGAGGGGTGAATGAGGGCAGTGAGGGGGTGAGTGAGGGCAGTGAGGGGTGAGTGAGGGCAGTGAGGGTGAGTGAGGGCAGTGAGGGGTGAGTGAGGGCAGTGAGAGGTGAGTGAGGGCAGTGAGGGGTGAGTGAGGGCAGTGAGGGGTGAGTGAGGGCAGTGAGGGGTGAGTGAGGGCAGTGAGAGGTGAGTGAGGGCAGTGAGGGGTGAGTGAGGGCAGTGAGGGGTGAGTGAGGGCAGTGAGGGGGTGAGTGAGGGCAGTGAGGGGTGAGTGAGGGCAGTGAGGGGCGAGTGAGGGCAGTGAGGTGAGTGAGGGCAGTGAGGGGCGAGTGAGGGCAGTGAGAGGTGAGTGAGGGCAGTGAGGGGTGAGTGAGGGCAGTGAGGGGGTGAGTGAGGGCAGTGAGAGGTGAGTGAGGGCAGTGAGGGGTGAGTGAGGGCAGTGAGGGGTGAGTGAGGGCAGTGAGGGGTGAGTGAGGGCAGTGAGAGGTGAGTGAGGGCAGTGAGGGTGAGTGAGGGCAGTGGAGGGGTGAGTGAGGGCAGTGAGGGGTGAGTGAGGGCAGTGAGGGGTGAGTGAGGGCAGTGAGGGGCGAGTGAGGGCAGTGAGGGGGTGGAGTGAGGGCAGTGAGGGGTGAGTGAGGGCAGTGAGGGGTGAGTGCAGAGCAGTGAGGGGGTGAGTGAGGGCAGTGAGGGGGTGAGTGAGGGCAGTGAGGGTGAGTGAGGGCAGTGAGGGGGTGAGTGAGGGCAGTGAGGGGTGAGTGAGGGCAGTGAGGGGTGAGTGAGAGCAGTGAGGGGGTGAGTGAGGGCAGTGGGGGTGAGTGAGGGCAGTGAGGGGGTGAGTGAGGGCAGTGAGGGGTGAGTGAGGGCAGTGAGGGGTGAGTGAGGGCAGTGAGGGGTGAGTGAGGGCAGTGAGGGGCAAGTGAGGGCAGTGGGGGTGTGAGTGAGGGCAGTGAGGGGGTGAGTGAGGGCAGTGAGGGGGTGAGTGAGGGCAGTGAGGGGGTGAGTGAGGGCAGTGAGGGGTGAGTGAGGGCAGTGAGGGGGTGAGTGAGGGCAGTGAGGGGCAAGTGAGGGCAGTGGGGGTGAGTGAGGGCAGTGAGGGGGTGAGTGAGGGCAGTGAGGGGGTGAGTGAGGGCAGTGAGGGTGAGTGAGGGCAGTGAGGGGTGATTGAGGGCAGTGAGGGGTGAGTGAGGGCAGTGAGGGGTGAGTGAGGGCAGTGAGGGGCGAGTGAGGGCAGCGAGGGGGTGAGTGAGGGCAGTGAGGGCGTGAGTGAGGGCAGTGAGGGGTGAGTGAGGGCAGTGAGGGGTGTGAGTGAGGGCAGTGAGGGGTGAGTGAGGGCAGTGAGGGGTGAGTGAGGGCAGTGAGGGTGAGTGAGGGCAGTGAGGGGTGAGTGAGGGCAGTGAGGGGCGAGTGAGGGCAGCGAGGGGGTGAGTGAGGGCAGTGAGGGCGTGAGTGAGGGCAGTGAGGGGTGAGTGAGGGCAGTGAGGGGTGTGAGTGAGGGCAGTGAGGGGTGAGTGAGGGCAGTGAGGGGTGAGTGAGGGCAGTGAGGGGTGAGTGAGGGCAGTGAGGGGTGAGTGAGGGCAGTGAGGGGTGAGGGGCAGTGAGGGGTGAGTGAGGGCAGTGAGGGGTGAGTGGGGCAGTGAGGGGTGAGTGAGGGCAGTGAGGGGTGAGTGAGGGCAGTGAGGGTGAGTGAGGGCAGTGAGGGGTGAGTGAGGGCAGTGAGAGGTGAGTGAGGGCAGTGAGGGGTGAGGGCAGTGAGGGGTGAGGGCAGTGAGGGTGAGTGAGGGCAGTGAGGGGTGAGTGAGGGCAGTGAGGGGTGAGTGAGGGCAGTGAGGGGTGAGTGAGGGCAGTGAGGGGTGAGTGAGGGCAGTGAGAGGTGAGTGAGGGCAGTGAGGGGTGAGGGCAGTGAGGGGTGAGGGCAGTGAGGGTGAGTGAGGGCAGTGAGGGGTGAGTGAGGGCAGTGAGGGGTGAGGGCAGTGAGGGGTGAGGGGCGAGTGAGGGGTGAGTGAGGGCAGTGAGGGGTGAGGGCAGTGAGGGGTGAGTGAGGGCAGTGAGAGGTGAGTGAGGGCAGTGAGGGGTGAGGGCAGTGAGGGGTGAGGGCAGTGAGGGGTGAGTGAGGGCAGTGAGGGGTGAGTGAGGGCAGTGAGGGGTGAGTGAGGGCAGTGAGGGGTGAGGGCAGTGAGGTGTGAGTGAGGGCAGTGAGAGGTGAGTGAGGGGCAGTGAGGGGTGAGGGCAGTGAGGGGTGAGGGCAGTGAGGGGTGAGTGAGGGCAGTGAGGGTGAGTGACCTTGAGGTGAGGGTAGACGAGGTGTGGGTAGTAATCTTGACCTGCCAGCCACTACCTCCCATCCATCCCCAGGGAGGAAGGGAGAGAGAGGAAGGGAGAAAGATAGAAAGAGGGAGGGAGAGAGATAAAGGAAGGAAGGGAGAGAGAGGGAGGGAGAGAGATAGAGAGAGGGAGTGAGAGAGATAGAAAGAGGGAGGGAGGGAGATAAAGGAAGGAAGGGAGAGAAACATGCTATACAACTTGGCCAGAAAACTCACCTCACCGCAGGGTAAATATCCCTTCCTATCCTCTTTCTCTCCCTCTCTTTCTTTCCCCCTCCCTGTCTCTCTCTCTCTCTCTCTCTCACACTACAGTGTTACAAGGTACCAACACAATGGTAAAGGTTCTATATAGGAGCTTTACCGGCAGCTTCGCCCACACACTGGACTATATCACACCATAGAGCTGGTGCTCTAAGACGTCAGTAACGTAGTAAGCAGGGAGAGCCGAAGCTCAAGTGATGTGAGAGTCATGTCATATTGTTCCATGAGTCTTTATGAATCAATATGACATGTATACAAGGTATATCCTGGCGTGAGGGTCAGCTGTTCTGTAGCTGGGTTGGTAGCGCACTTAGCTGACGCATTGAGGTCTGTGGTTCGATCCCAGGTACGGGTGGAAACATCAGGTGTGTTTCCCTAATATACCTGCTGTCCCTGTTCACCTAGCAGTAAGTAGGTACCTGGGTGTTAGTCACCTCATACCTGTTGTCCCTGTTCACCTAGCAGTAAGTAGGTACCTGGGTGTTAGTGGACTGGTGTGGGTGGTATCCTGGGGACAAAACTGACCTAAGTTGCGGGAAATGCTCAGCATAACAAGGTACTTTCTATATAGCAGTATGTCATTGGTGTGAGCTATGGTCTGTATAAGTTGTATCACGTGACTGGAACACCACACAACTAACCCTCACAAGGGGGACCGAAACCTAGGACGAGGTTTCGGTCCCATTTTGGACCATATCTGGTCACACATATCTTTATCACTTATTATTTCATCCTCTTCTTACCTCTTAGCGTTTCCTTTATTCTATTTGCCTCTCCTGTCTTCCTTCTAGGTGGGTTCTGCCCTGCGGGGATTTAGTCCCACCTTGTACTCACCTATTTGTGGTTGCAGGGGTCGAATCACAGCTCCTGGCCCCGCCTCTCCGCTGGTCGCTACCAGAAAAAAGTTGTCAGTCAACCCAGTAATTGACTGACTTTAAAAATTACTATAAAGTTTTGCAAGGCGGAAGAAGACGGTTTTGGAGCCCCTGGGGGCAACCTGAGAGCCCCTGGGGGCAACCTGAGGGCCCCTGGGGGCAACCTGAGGGCCCCAGTCTAAATAAACTAAAATTAGTTGAACTCAAAATAGAACGTCTATGATTATGGGGCCCCTCAGATATTCGCAGCCGGGGCCCCTGACCAATGTGCCGGCGGGACCCCCCTGTCCTCTCATAGGCTCTGGTTGAATATCTAAAACAGTGAGTAAACTCTCAGTGTATATACACTGAGATTGTTGTGTATGTTGTCTCTCAGTGTATATACACTGAGAGACATACACCACACAGTGTACATATCCTGTGTGTACAGCTTTATCAAGCCATGACGAGGCTCTACACTGAGCCAAGATTTCTTACAAGATTGTTGAGCCATCTGTGTGTTGATTGTGGCGAGCACAGCCCTAACATTGTTGATTGTTGTGGTGAGCACAGCCCTAACATTGCTGATTGTTGTGGTGAGCACAGCACTAACATTGTTGATTGTTGTGGTGAGCACAGCCCTAACATTGTTGATTGTTGTGGTGAGCACAGCACTAACATTGTTGATTGTTGTGGTGAGCACAGCCCTAACATTGCTGATTGTTGTGGTGAGCACAGCACTAACATTGTTGATTGTTGTGGTGAGCACAGCACTAACATTGTTGATTGTTGTGGTGAGCACAGCCCTAACATTGCTGATTGTTGTGGTGAGCACAGCACTAACATTGTTGTGGTGAGCACAGCACTAACATTGTTGTGGTGAGCACAGCACTAACATTGTTGTGGTGAGCACAGCACTAACATAGTGTTGTGGCGAGCACAGCACTAACATAGTGTTGTGGCGAGCACAGCACTAACATAGTGTTGTGGCGAGCACAGCACTAACAGTGTTGTGGTGAGCACAGCACTAACATAGTGTTGTGGTGAGCACAGCACTAACAGTGTTGTGGTGAGCACAGCACTAACATTGTTGTGGTGAGCACAGCACTAACAGTGTTGTGGTGAGCACAGCACTAACATAGTGTTGTGGTGAGCACAGCACTAACAGTGTTGTGGTGAGCACAGCACTAACATTGTTGTGGTGAGCACAGCACTAACAGTGTTGTGGTGAGCACAGCACTAACATAGTGTTGTGGCGAGCACAGCACTAACAGTGTTGTGGCGAGCACAGCACTAACATTGTTGTGGTGAGCACAGCACTAACATTTGTTGTGGTGAGCACAGCACTAACATTGTTGTGGTGAGCACAGCACTAACATTGTTGTGGCGAGCACAGCACTAACATTGTTGTGGTGAGCACAGCACTAACATTGTTGTGGTGAGCACAGCACTAACATTGTTGTGGCGAGCACAGCACTAACATTGTTGTGGTGAGCACAGCACTAACATAGTGTTGTGGCGAGCACAGCACTAACATAGTGTTGTGGTGAGCACAGCACTAACATTGTTGTGGCGAGCACAGCACTAACATTGTTGTGGCGAGCACAGCACTAACATAGTGTTGTGGTGAGCACAGCACTAACATAGTGTTGTGGTGAGCACAGCACTAACAGTGTTGTGGTGAGCACAGCACTAACATTGTTGTGGTGAGCACAGCACTAACATAGTGTTGTGGTGAGCACAGCACTAACATTGTTGTGGCGAGCACAGCACTAACATTGTTGTGGCGAGCACAGCACTAACATTGTTGTGGCGAGCACAGCACTAACAGTGTTGTGGTGAGCACAGCACTAACAGTGTTGTGGTGAGCACAGCACTAACAGTGTTGTGGTGAGCACAGCACTAACAGTGTTGTGGTGAGCACAGCACTAACATAGTGTTGTGGCGAGCACAGCACTAACATAGTGTTGTGGCGAGCACAGCACTAACATAGTGTTGTGGTGAGCACAGCACTAACATAGTGTTGTGGTGAGCACAGCACTAACATAGTGTTGTGGTGAGCACAGCACTAACATAGTGTTGTGGTGAGCACAGCATAACATAGTGTTGTGGTGAGCACAGCACTAACATAGTGTTGTGGTGAGCACAGCACTAACATAGTGTTGTGGTGAGCACAGCACTAACATAGTGTTGTGGTGAGCACAGCACTAACATAGTGTTGTGGTGAGCACAGCACTAACATAGTGTTGTGGTGAGCACAGCACTAACATAGTGTTGTGGTGAGCACAGCACTAACAGTGTTGTGGTGAGCACAGCACTAACATAGTGTTGTGGTGAGCACAGCACTAAATAGTGTTGTGGTGAGCACAGCACTAACATAGTGTTGTGGCGAGCACAGCACTAACAGTGTTGTGGCGAGCACAGCACTAACATTGTTGTGGTGAGCACAGCACTAACATTGTTGTGGCGAGCACAGCACTAACATTGTTGTGGCGAGCACAGCACTAACATAGTGTTGTGGTGAGCACAGCACTAACATTGTTGTGGTGAGCACAGCACTAACATTGTTGTGGTGAGCACAGCACTAACAGTGTTGTGGTGAGCACAGCACTAACATTGTTGTGGTGAGCACAGCACTAACATTGTTGTGGTGAGCACAGCACTAACAGTGTTGTGGTGAGCACAGCACTAACATTGTTGTGGTGAGCACAGCACTAACAGTGTTGTGGTGAGCACAGCACTAACATTGTTGTGGTGAGCACAGCACTAACATTGTTGTGGTGAGCACAGCACTAACATAGTGTTGTGGTGAGCACAGCACTAACATAGTGTTGTGGTGAGCACAGCACTAACATTGTTGTGGCGAGCACAGCACTAACATAGTGTTGTGGTGAGCACAGCACTAACATTGTTGTGGTGAGCACAGCACTAACATTGTTGTGGTGAGCACAGCACTAACAGTGTTGTGGTGAGCACAGCACTAACATTGTTGTGGTGAGCACAGCACTAACATTGTTGTGGTGAGCACAGCACTAACAGTGTTGTGGTGAGCACAGCACTAACATTGTTGTGGTGAGCACAGCACTAACAGTGTTGTGGTGAGCACAGCACTAACATTGTTGTGGTGAGCACAGCACTAACATTGTTGTGGTGAGCACAGCACTAACATAGTGTTGTGGTGAGCACAGCACTAACATAGTGTTGTGGTGAGCACAGCACTAACAGTGTTGTGGTGAGCACAGCACTAACATAGTGTTGTGGCGAGCACAGCACTAACATAGTGTTGTGGCGAGCACAGCACTAACATAGTGTTGTGGTGAGCACAGCACTAACAGTGTTGTGGTGAGCACAGCACTAACAGTGTTGTGGCGAGCACAGCACTAACATAGTGTTGTGGCGAGCACAGCACTAACATAGTGTTGTGGTGAGCACAGCACTAACATAGTGTTGTGGTGAGCACAGCACTAACATAGTGTTGTGGTGAGCACAGCACTAACAGTGTTGTGGTGAGCACAGCACTAACAGTGTTGTGGTGAGCACAGCACTAACATAGTGTTGTGGTGAGCACAGCACTAACAGTGTTGTGGTGAGCACAGCACTAACAGTGTTGTGGTGAGCACAGCACTAACATAGTGTTGTGGTGAGCACAGCACTAACAGTGTTGTGGTGAGCACAGCACTAACATAGTGTTGTGGCGAGCACAGCACTAACAGTGTTGTGGTGAGCACAGCACTAACATAGTGTTGTGGTGAGCACAGCACTAACAGTGTTGTGGTGAGCACAGCACTAACAGTGTTGTGGTGAGCACAGCACTAACATAGTGTTGTGGTGAGCACAGCACTAACAGTGTTGTGGTGAGCACAGCACTAACAGTGTTGTGGTGAGCACAGCACTAACATAGTGTTGTGGTGAGCACAGCACTAACATAGTGTTGTGGTGAGCACAGCACTAACAGTGTTGTGGTGAGCACAGCACTAACAGTGTTGTGGTGAGCACAGCACTAACATAGTGTTGTGGTGAGCACAGCACTAACAGTGTTGTGGTGAGCACAGCACTAACATAGTGTTGTGGCGAGCACAGCACTAACAGTGTTGTGGTGAGCACAGCACTAACATAGTGTTGTGGTGAGCACAGCACTAACAGTGTTGTGGTGAGCACAGCACTAACATAGTGTTGTGGTGAGCACAGCACTAACATAGTGTTGTGGTGAGCACAGCACTAACAGTGTTGTGGTGAGCACAGCACTAACATAGTGTTGTGGTGAGCACAGCACTAACAGTGTTGTGGTGAGCACAGCACTAACAGTGTTGTGGTGAGCACAGCACTAACATAGTGTTGTGGTGAGCACAGCACTAACAGTGTTGTGGTGAGCACAGCACTAACATTAGTGTTGTGGTGAGCACAGCACTAACATAGTGTTGTGGTGAGCACAGCACTAACATAGTGTTGTGGTGAGCACAGCACTAACAGTGTTGTGGTGAGCACAGCACTAACAGTGTTGTGGTGAGCACAGCACTAACATAGTGTTGTGGTGAGCACAGCACTAACAGTGTTGTGGTGAGCACAGCATAACAGTGTTGTGGTGAGCACAGCACTAACAGTGTTGTGGTGAGCACAGCACTAACAGTGTTGTGGTGAGCACAGCACTAACATAGTGTTGTGGTGAGCACAGCACTAACAGTGTTGTGGTGAGCACAGCACTAACATAGTGTTGTGGTGAGCACAGCACTAACATAGTGTTGTGGTGAGCACAGCACTAACATAGTGTTGTGGTGAGCACAGCACTAACAGTGTTGTGGTGAGCACAGCACTAACAGTGTTGTGGGTGAGCACAGCACTAACATAGTGTTGTGGTGAGCACAGCACTAACAGTGTTGTGGTGAGCACAGCACTAACATAGTGTTGTGGTGAGCACAGCACTAACATAGTGTTGTGGTGAGCACAGCACTAACAGTGTTGTGGTGAGCACAGCACTAACAGTGTTGTGGTGAGCACAGCACTAACATAGTGTTGTGGTGAGCACAGCACTAACATAGTGTTGTGGTGAGCACAGCACTAACAGTGTTGTGGTGAGCACAGCACTAACAGTGTTGTGGTGAGCACAGCACTAACAGTGTTGTGGTGAGCACAGCACTAACATAGTGTTGTGGTGAGCACAGCACTAACAGTGTTGTGGTGAGCACAGCACTAACATAGTGTTGTGGTGAGCACAGCACTAACAGTGTTGTGGTGAGCACAGCACTAACATAGTGTTGTGGCGAGCACAGCACTAACAGTGTTGTGGTGAGCACAGCACTAACATAGTGTTGTGGTGAGCACAGCACTAACATAGTGTTGTGGTGAGCACAGCACTAAATAGTGTTGTGGTGAGCACAGCACTAAACAGTGTTGTGGTGAGCACAGCACTAACATAGTGTTGTGGTGAGCACAGCACTAACAGTGTTGTGGTGAGCACAGCACTAACATAGTGTTGTGGTGAGCACAGCACTAACAGTGTTGTGGTGAGCACAGCACTAACAGTGTTGTGGTGAGCACAGCACTAACATAGTGTTGTGGTGAGCACAGCACTAACAGTGTTGTGGTGAGCACAGCACTAACAGTGTTGTGGTGAGCACAGCACTAACATAGTGTTGTGGTGAGCACAGCACTAACAGTGTTGTGGTGAGCACAGCACTAACATAGTGTTGTGGTGAGCACAGCACTAACATAGTGTTGTGGTGAGCACAGCACTAACATAGTGTTGTGGTGAGCACAGCACTAACAGTGTTGTGGTGAGCACAGCACTAACATAGTGTTGTGGTGAGCACAGCACTAACATAGTGTTGTGGTGAGCACAGCACTAACATAGTGTTGTGGTGAGCACAGCACTAACAGTGTTGTGGTGAGCACAGCACTAACAGTGTTGTGGTGAGCACAGCACTAACAGTGTTGTGGTGAGCACAGCACTAACATAGTGTTGTGGTGAGCACAGCACTAACATAGTGTTGTGGTGAGCACAGCACTAACAGTGTTGTGGTGAGCACAGCACTAACATAGTGTTGTGGTGAGCACAGCACTAACAGTGTTGTGGTGAGCACAGCACTAACATAGTGTTGTGGTGAGCACAGCACTAACATAGTGTTGTGGTGAGCACAGCACTAACAGTGTTGTGGTGAGCACAGCACTAACATAGTGTTGTGGTGAGCACAGCACTAACAGTGTTGTGGTGAGCACAGCACTAACATAGTGTTGTGGCGAGCACAGCACTAACAGTGTTGTGGTGAGCACAGCACTAACATAGTGTTGTGGTGAGCACAGCACTAACATAGTGTTGTGGTGAGCACAGCACTAACATAGTGTTGTGGTGAGCACAGCACTAACAGTGTTGTGGCGAGCACAGCACTAACAGTGTTGTGGCGAGCACAGCACTAACAGTGTTGTGGCGAGCACAGCACTAACATAGTGTTGTGGCGAGCACAGCACTAACATAGTGTTGTGGCGAGCACAGCACTAACATAGTGTTGTGGTGAGCACAACACTAACATTGTTGTGGCGAGCACAGCACTAACAGTGTTGTGGCGAGCACAGCACTAACAGTGTTGTGGCGAGCACAGCACTAACAGTGTTGTGGCGAGCACAGCACTAACAGTGTTGTGGCGAGCACAGCACTAACATAGTGTTGTGGCGAGCACAGCACTAACAGTGTTGTGGCGAGCACAGCACTAACATAGTGTTGTGGCGAGCACAGCACTAACAGTGTTGTGGCGAGCACAGCACTAACATAGTGTTGTGGCGAGCACAGCACTAACATAGTGTTGTGGCGAGCACAGCACTAACATAGTGTTGTGGCGAGCACAGCACTAACAGTGTTGTGGCGAGCACAGCACTAACAGTGTTGTGGCGAGCACAGCACTAACAGTGTTGTGGCGAGCACAGCACTAACAGTGTTGTGGCGAGCACAGCACTAACATAGTGTTGTGGCGAGCACAGCACTAACATAGTGTTGTGGCGAGCACAGCACTAACAGTGTTGTGGCGAGCACAGCACTAACATAGTGTTGTGGCGAGCACAGCACTAACATAGTGTTGTGGCGAGCACAGCACTAACATAGTGTTGTGGCGAGCACAGCACTAACATAGTGTTGTGGCGAGCACAGCACTAACATAGTGTTGTGGCGAGCACAGCACTAACAGTGTTGTGGCGAGCACAGCACTAACATAGTGTTGTGGCGAGCACAGCACTAACATAGTGTTGTGGCGAGCACAGCACTAACAGTGTTGTGGCGAGCACAGCACTAACAGTGTTGTGGCGAGCACAGCACTAACATTGTGTTGTGGCGAGCACAGCACTAACAGTGTTGTGGCGAGCACAGCACTAACAGTGTTGTGGCGAGCACAGCACTAACATAGTGTTGTGGTGAGCACAGCACTAACAGTGTTGTGGCGAGCACAGCACTAACAGTGTTGTGGCGAGCACAGCACTAACATATCGTTGTGGCGAGCACAGCACTAACAGTGTTGTGGCGAGCACAGCACTAACATAGTGTTGTGGTGAGCACAGCACTAACAGTGTTGTGGTGAGCACAGCACTAACAGTGTTGTGGCGAGCACAGCACTAACATATCGTTGTGGCGAGCACAGCACTAACATATCGTTGTGGCGAGCACAGCACTAACATAGTGTTGTGGCGAGCACAGCACTAACATCCAGCCAGGGAACAATACATCACCCTGCAGCATCCCCAACACTCCTACCATAGATGGTAAGAGCTGAGATAAGATCCCTCCCTGGCATGGTAGGGAGAAGCATCCCATACATACCATTAAAGTCTGAGGAATGACAAGACTTGCTACACCCCGGCCTATAATACCACATTCCCCAAGATAAGACAGGAATGCCACGGCTGGGCACATTATACATGCCCAGACACAGCAAGGGACAGGTTGATGCCTTCATGCCTGGGTACCTACGTCCTCTCCAACCCTAACTCATACCTTGAGTAACTAATTACCAAACAATGACCGCCTTCCTCTAGTAATTATAATTCTGGTCGTATACTTTTAAACATTAATATAAACATCTGTAAACAGGGAAATGTTTATATCACAGGATCTTACAAAAATATACCTATATAAATTTTAATTTTAATATAGAATATATACATATATACATTATTTACATTAGTCTTTCTTAATTAACGAAAAAAAAACTCTGGAAGTCAGATATTTATTTTAATAATAATAAATTATTATAATTTATTTCTATTATTATTGCTATTATTACTGAATAATTATTACTATCATTATATAAATATTATGATCGTTATTATTCTTGTAATTATTATCATTATTATTATTATTATTATTATTATATTATTATTATCATTATTATTATTATTATAATTATTATTATCATTATTATTATTATTATTATTATTATTATTATTATTATTATTATTATTATTATTATTATTATTATTATTATTATAATTATTATCATTATTATTATTATTATTATTAGCTTAGCAAAAACAAGAGAGGTACATCAGACGAGGCTAAATATACATGTTTTTATGTCTATCTTAGTTTGACCTTAAAATCTACAGCATTTTGGGGCTAAAGTCTTTGATGGGCAGCATAAGAGTGTACATACGTCCTTATTACCTTGACAAGCCTGGTTGATAGAGCATTGTTGCTCGTGGGGTGTGTGTGTGTGTGTGTGTGTTGTGTGTGTGTGTGTGTGTGTGTGTGTGTGTGTGTGTGTGTGTGTGTGTGTGTGTGTGCGTGTGTGTGTGTGTTAACAATGGTTAACACTTGTCTTAATGCTCGTTATTAGTATCATTATATTATAATCAAGGGGGAAGCGCTAAACCCGGAGGATTATACAGCGCCTGGGGGGGGGGATGTGGAAGGCATTCAGGCTTAATTCGGGGAACTGGAGCACAGATCCAATTCCCTAAATCAAGAGCCCCTCACCAACATCAAGGAACCTTCCTTGAGGGGTTAATGCTCGTTAACAACTTCGTTAGATTCGTTATTTTGACGTTGTATCACATAGCGTTGTTGCTGGTGGGTTGTGACAAGCAGGGAAGCCGTGAGTCTGCTGAGACAACACAATGTCAGGGGACCGAGACTGTTCAACTGCCTCCCAGCATACATAAGGGGGATTACCAATAGACCCCTGGCTGTCTTGAAGGCTCTGGACAGGTACCTGAAGTCAGTACCTGACCAGCCGGGGTGTGGTTCGTACGTCGGTTTACGTGTTGCCAGCCGTAACAGCCTTGTTGATCACGCCCTGATCCATCACGAGGCCTGGTCATGGACCGGGCCGCGGGGGCGTTCACCCCCCTCGAAGCCCCCTGCAGGGATACCCTCCACTCTGGCACTGAGTGGAGCAATACAGCCCTCCTGTCCACCGGCATCAATCACCCATACGGGTTTACCGTGTGAGTATTGTCACATACCACCTAGTGTATTACAGGGCGCGTGGAGGGCTCTTGATCCAGGGAAGGTGAGAGGAGGCCTTGTATAAACATTATTCACTTTTGCCTTGATCCAAGAAACTGGAGCTTTCGTCCACTTCCTCGGATTAAACTTAATTCTGAATCATTCTCTAGATGATGCATGACCCCTGCGGGCTTAGCGCTTCCACCTGAAGTACTGCGGCAGATTGGTATTAGTGTAGTAGTAGTGGTGGTGGTGTTAGAATAGTGGTGGGTTAGTGGGGTTGGTGTTAGAATAGTGGTGGGTTAGTGGGGTTGGTGTTAGAATAGTGGTGGTGGTTAGTGGTGGTGATATTAGAATAGTGGTGGTGGGTTAGTGGGGGTAGTGTTAGAGCAGTGGTGGTGAGCTGAGACACTCTACCAGTATCCCGTTATCTGTCAGTAATCACAGGTAGCAGCTACTACCCGCTGGGGTAATGATGGTAGTTATGGTAACTGGTGCAGCGCCTCTAGCGAGGGGTGGTGGTTGTCGTGGTTGATAATGCTAGTGGTAGTGCTGATGGTAGTAGTATCAATGAGGGAGATACAACATCAGTACCTGCAGCCTTCTCATCACTGCAACGTTTAAAACCCATCCCTCACACCCATACAACAATATTAGTACCACTATACTTTGGTACATTCTCCAGTTTGCCTCCATGGTTACAATTCTGGTCTACACAGATGCCTCGACACACCACCCTCATTAATTCCATGGTTAACCTCATCTTTCATAGACTCATACGCTGATATATATTATATAATTTGCCGTATAGGTAAAACTGGTCAATTAGCAAGAAGTTTAAAATTAAGTCCTTTTTAAAATTATCTCTCATACGTTTAAAGAGGTCTGCTCAGACCTCTGCGACACAATTGTTATCAAAGATTTGTTATACCATGAATTAAGGAGAGATCCTGGACTTCACCTGACCAAAACAAAGCAAGTGTGATAGTAATTACATACAAGGTAGATTACAGTGGACAAATAAACATAATTTTAGGAGACAGGGGAACTCAAGCGTCTCTTAACCTTCCCTGCCTCTTTTCTTCTGTTTATTTGCAGCATTCATACCTCTCTTCTCTTCCTACACGTTTTTTCCCCTGCTCTTTAATGCCTCTGGTCGTCTCCAGATTCTTCTCAGGACTTTGGCTTAACAGCAACAACAACCCCAAAAAAGAAGTGAATGTTTCCGCCTCACCGAACCTGAGGGGGAATGTTAGAGAATGATGAGGATAGTAATGGATGGTTGTCGTAAGTGTGGAGGACCGTTCATGACCTTGCTTGATGTCTGGGAATATCATTCCGTTTGTGGTGTAGATATGGAGGTTTTTAAACGGGTCTGAGAGCAAGAGTGATGTTGGCTCTGCCAGTGAGGACTCTTATTGTGCAGGATCACCAAGAGTGAGAGTTCTGTGTTCAGTGCAGACTACAGTGTCATCCTCGTCGACCAGAGTGGCAATAAAGGGGTGGTAGAGACACTAGGCAGGGTTAACATTGCACTTGGTGGCAATCAGTAGGTACCTGTGTGTTAGTGTCATGAGTGGCATCCTGGGGAAGGGCTTAAGGACACCAGCGGTAATAAGCCACATCCACTGCTTGGCTTCCCTGGGTTATCAACCCTCCTGGGTTAATTACCCCAGGTTTTGCTTCTACTTATGTAACGTATCATAATTTGTGTGTATATTTTAATGTTAATGTCATACTTATCACCTACTGTCCCTGTTCAGCTAGTAAGTAGGTACCTGGGTGTTAATCGACTGGTGGGGGTGGCATCCTGGGGGACAAGATTGAGGACCACAATGGAAATCAGACAGTCCTCGATGACTCACTGCCTTTCTTGGGTTATCCTGGGTGGTTAACCCTCCCCCGGGGTATCCTGGGTGGTTAGCCCTCCCCCGGAGTATCCTGGGTGGTTAACCCTCCCCCGGGGTATCCTGGGTGGTTAACCCTCCCCCGGGGGTATCCTGGGAGGCTAACCCTCCCCGGATTATCCTAGGTGGCTAACCCTCCCCCAGGGTATCCTGGGTGGCTAACCTTCCCCTGGGGAATCCTGGGGGGCTAACCCTCCTCCGGGGAATCCTGGGGGGCTAACCTTCCCCCGGGGAATCCTGGGGGGCTAACCCTCCTCCGGGGAATCCTGGGGGCTAACCCTCCCCCGGGGAATCCTGGGTGGTTAACCCTCCCCCGGGGAATCCTGGGTGGTTAACCCTCCCCCGGGGTATCCTGGGTGGTTAACCCTCCCCCGGGGTATCCTGGGTGGTTAACCCTCCCCGGGGTATCCTGGGTGGTTAACCCTCCCCCGGGTATCCTGGGTGGTTAACCCTCCCCCGGGGTATCCTGGGTGGTTAAACCTCCCCCGGGGTATCCTGGGTGGTTAATCCTCCCCCGGGGGTATCCTGGGTGGCTAACCCTCCCCGGATTATCCTAGGTGGCTAACCCTCCCCCGGGGGTATCCTGAGAGGCTAACCCTCCCCCGGGGAATCCTGGGTGGTTAACCCCCCCGGGGTTGTGTTGCAGCCACCTGACCACTGAGTGAATGTTGTGTTGCAGCCACCTGACCACTGAGTGAATGTTGTGTTGCAGCCACCTGACCACTGAGTGAATGTTGTGTTGCAGCCACCTGACCACTGAGTGAATGTTGTGTTGCAGCCACCTGACCACTGAGTGAATGTTGTGTTGCAGCCACCTGACCACTGAGTGAATGTTGTGTTGCAGCCACCTGACCACTGAGTGAATGTTGTGTTGCAGCCACCTGACCACTGAGTGAATGTTGTGTTGCAGCCACCTGACCACTGAGTGAATGTTGTGTTGCAGCCACCTGACCACTGAGTGAATGGTGTGTTGCAGCCACCTGACCACTGAGTGAATGTTGTGTTGCAGCCACCTGACCACTGAGTGAATGGTGTGTTGCAGCCACCTGACCACTGAGTGAATGTTGTGTTGCAGCCACCTGACCACTGAGTGAATGGTGTGTTGCAGCCACCTGACCACTGAGTGAATGGTGTGTTGCAGCCACCTGACCACTGAGTGAATGTTGTGTTGCAGCCACCTGACCACTGAGTGAATGTTGTGTTGCAGCCACCTGACCACTGAGTGAATGTTGTGTTGCAGCCACCTGACCACTGAGTGAATGGTGTGTTGCAGCCACCTGACCACTGAGTGAATGTTGTGTTGCAGCCACCTGACCACTGAGTGAATGTTGTGTTGCAGCCACCTGACCACTGAGTGAATGTTGTGTTGCAGCCACCTGACCACTGAGTGAATGTTGTGTTGCAGCCACCTGACCACTGAGTGAATGTTGTGTTGCAGCCACCTGACCACTGAGTGAATGGTGTTTGCAGCCACCTGACCACTGAGTGAATGTTGTGTTGCAGCCACCTGACCACTGAGTGAATGGTGTGTTGCAGCCACCTGACCACTGAGTGAATGTTGTGTTGCAGCCACCTGACCACTGAGTGAATGTTGTGTTGCAGCCACCTGACCACTGAGTGAATGTTGTGTTGCAGCCACCTGACCACTGAGTGAATGTTGTGTTGCAGCCACCTGACCACTGAGTGAATGTTGTGTTGCAGCCACCTGACCACTGAGTGAATGTTGTGTTGCAGCCACCTGACCACTGAGTGAATGTTGTGTTGCAGCCACCTGACCACTGAGTGAATGTTGTGTTGCAGCCACCTGACCACTGAGTGAATGTTGTGTTGCAGCCACCTGACCACCTGCTGAGTCCACCAATCAACAGTCTCACTAACTGTATATTACAAAACCAAAATACTTCGCCAGATACAATAACATCATTGACATTCCTAATTTGAGATAACTCAACAATGCCCTTTTATCTTTTTTAACGAGTGGAGGGTTTGTCCTCGCCTGTTTCTGGTTGCAGGGGTCGATTCACAGCTCCTGGCTGTGTACTCGCCTAGTTGTGTTCACCAAGTTGTGGTTGGAGGGGTCGATTCACAGCTCCTGGCTATGTGTGTGTGTGTGTGTGTGTGTGTGTGTGTGTGTGTGCTCACCTAATTGTACTCACCTAATTGTGGTTGCAGGGGTCGAGACTCAGCTCCTGGCCCCGCCTCTTCACTGATTGCTACTAGGTCCTCTCTCTCTCTGCTTCCTGAGCTTTGTCATACCTCTTCTTAAAACTATGTATGGTTCCTGCCTCCACTACTTCACTTGCTAGGCTATTCCACTTCCTGACAACTCTATGACTGAAGAAATACTTCCTAACGTCCCTGTGACTCCTCTGAGTCTTCAGCTTCCAATTGTGACCATTTGTTTCTGTGTTCCCTCTCTGGAACATCCTGTCTGTGCTCGCGCGCGCGCGTGTGTGTGTGTGTGTGTGTGTGTGTGTGTGAATTCTGCTACAGCTGTATGGTGTTTTAGGTCACATATATAATGCATAAGGTCACATGTGTTTAAGACCACATATATAACTGGAAGGTATTCCGGGGGTCAACGTCCCCACGGCCCGGTCCATGACCAGACCTCGGTGTACAAGGCCGCATATATGGTGTACAAGGCCGCATATATGGTGTACAAGGCCACATATATGGTGTACAAGGCCGCATATATGGTGTACAAGGCCACATATATGGTGTACAAGGCCGCATATATGGTGTACAAGGCCACATATATGGTGTACAAGGCCACATATATGGTGTACAAGGCCACATATATGGTGTACAAGGCCACATATATGGTGTACAAGGCCACATATATGGTGTACAAGGCCACATATATGGTGTACAAGACCACATATATGGTGTACAAGACCACATATATGGTGTACAAGGCCACATATATGGTGTACAAGACCACATATATGATGTACAAGGCCACATATATGATGTACCAGGCCACAAATATGGTGTACCAGGCCACATATATGATGTACCAGGCCACATATATGGTGTAAAAGACCACATATATGGTGTACAAGACCACATATATGGTGTACAAGACCACATATATGATGTACCAGGCCACATATATGGTGTACAAGACCACATATATGGTGTACAAGACCACATATATGGTGTACAAGACCACATATATGATGTACCAGGCCACATATATGGTGTACAAGACCACATATATGGTGTACAAGGCCACATATATGATGTATAAGGCCACATATATGATGTACAAGGCCACATATATGATGTACAAGACCACATATATGATGTACCAGGCCGCATATATGGTGTACAAGGCCACATATATGGTGTACAAGGCCACATATATGGTGTACAAGACCACATATATGATGTACAAGGCCACATATATGGTGTACAAGGCCACATATATGGTGTACAAGGCCACATATATGGTGTACAAGGCCACATATATGGTGTACAAGGCCACATATATGGTGTACAAGGCCACATATATGGTGTACAAGGCCACATATATGGTGTACAAGGCCACATATATGGTGTACAAGGCCACATATATGGTGTACAAGGCCACATATATGGTGTACAAGGCCACATATATGGTGTACAAGACCACATATATGGTGTACAAGACCACATATATGGTGTACAAGACCACATATATGGTGTACAAGACCACATATATGATGTACCAGGCCACAAATATGGTGTACAAGGCCACATATATGATGTACCAGGCCACATATATGATGTACCAGGCCACAAATATGGTGTACAAGGCCACATATATATGTTACAGGATATAAACCAGACAGTCATCTACACAGTTGTAGATGACTGTGTTAGGTAGATGTAATGTAATACATGACTGTAGCTTTCTTGACGCATGTCAGCTAACACTTGACTCTATTACAGTCTTACAGTCCGTGAGAGAGTGAGAGTATGAGTATAAGAGAGTGAGAGTGTAAGAGAGAGAGAGAGAGAGGAAGGGAGACGGTCTGCCTGTCTGTCTGGTAGCATATTTGTAGACTTGTAAGGTTGTGGCAACACTATATTCATCTTCCTGTGTCTCATCTCTCCTAAATATAGGCTGCTGGAGATGTTTCTTTTTTAGTTGTAAGGTCCGTTCTTGTGTGATAGAGCGTACAGAAGGACGGTGCTAGTTCTGTAATGTGATACAGAGATTTGGGAGCCGTTCCTGTGTTGTAATACAGAGTACTGAAGACATGGGGGTAGTTCCTGTGTTGTAATACAGAGTACTGAAGACATGGGGGTCGTTCCTGTATTGTAATACAGAGTACTGAAGATTTGGGGGCCGTTCCTGTATTGTAATACAGAGTACTGAAGACATGGGGGTCGTTCCTGTATTGTGATACAGAGTACTGAAGACATGGGGGTCGTTCCTGTATTGTAATACAGAGTATTGAAGACATGGGGGTCGTTCCTGTATTGTAATACAGAGTACTGAAGACATGGGGGTCGTTCCTGTATTGTAATACAGAGTACTGAAGACATGGGGGTCGTTCCTGTATTGTGATACAGAGTACTGAAGACATGGGGGTTATTACAACCCAGGCTTCCAAATGGCCTGTTACCCCGGGTGTAATGGGAGCAAATAAACACAGTAGAAAAAGTTTAGACTTATATTATCCTTCACCAGTTTATAACAGCAATATGTACACTATGTACAGTGATAAGTATAGTGCACTCCACGGTAAGCAAAGCATAAATAGAAGCCACAAGATAGCAGACCGTGCTTCAACCAGCTCTAGAATGGGAATGACAAGGGCAGACAGGAGAGCGGTACCCACATAACCTCTGCGATTGCCAAAACCATCTTCTTATTGGCTAGAACCTGGTCACTAGTTGAACGACGGGGCCCCATCATCAACTCTTAGCAACCTGGTTCGCTGGTTGGGGGAGATAGCCTGTAAATGAGGGTGTGTACATGCGCCGAATAAAGGTTACGTACTCTTTGCATGCCACAGGGGTCGTTCCTGTATTGTAATACAGAGTACTGAAGACATGGGGGTCGTTCCTGTATTGTGATAGAGTACTGAAGACATGGGGGTCGTTCCTGTATTGTAATACAGAGTACTGAAGACATGGGGGTCGTTTCTGTATTGTAATACAGAGTACTGAAGGCATGGGGGTCGTTCCTGTATTGTAATACAGAGTACTGAAGGCATGGGGGTCGTTCCTGTATTGTAATACAGAGTACTGAAGGCATGGGGGTCGTTCCTGTATTGTAATACAGAGTACTGAAGACATGGGGGTCGTTCCTGTATTGTAATACAGAGTACTGAAGACATGGGGGTCGTTCCTGTATTGTAATACAGAGTACTGAAGGCATGGGGGTCGTTCCTGTATTGTAATACAGAGTACTGAAGGCATGGGGGTCGTTCCTGTATTGTAATACAGAGTACTGAAGACATGGGGGTCGTTCCTGTGTTGTGATAGTGTACTGATGACATGAGGGTCGTTCCTGTGTTGTGATACAGTGCACTGAAGACATGGGGTCGTTCCTGTTGTGATACAGTGTACTGAAGACATGGGGGTCGTTCCTGTTGTGATACAGTGTACTGAAGACATGGGGGTCTTTCCTGTTGTGATACAGTGTACTGAAGACATGGGGGTCGTTCCTGTGTTGATACAGTGTACTGAAGACATTGGGGTCGTTCCTGTGTTGATACAGAGTACTGAAGACATGGGGGTCGTTCCTATATTGTAATACAGAGTACTGAAGACATGGGGTCGTTCCTTTGTTGTGATACAGTGTACTGAAGACATGGGGGTCGTTCCTGTGTTGTGATACAGTGTACTGAAGACATGGGGGGGTCGTTCCTGTTGTGATACAGTGTACTGAAGACATGGGGTCGTTCCTGTTGTGATACAGTGTACTGAAGACATGGGGTCGTTCCTGTGTTGTGATAGTGTACTGAAGACATGGGGGTCGTTCCTGTGTTGTGATACAGTGTACTGAAGACATGGGGGCCGTTCCTGTGTTGTGATACAGAGTACGGAAGACATGGGGTCGTTCCTGTATTGTAATACAGAGTACTGAAGACATGGGGGTCGTTCCTGTGTTGTAATACAGAGTACTGAAGACATGGGGTCATTCCTGTGTTGTGATAGTGTACTGAAGACATGGGGGTCGTTCCTGTGTTGTGATACAGACTACTGAAGACATGGGGGTCGTTCCTGTTGTGATACAGTGTACTGAAGACATGGGGGTAGTTCCTGTGTTGTGATACAGACTACTGAAGACATGGGGGCCGTTCCTGTGTTGTGACACAGAGTACTGAAGACATGGGGGTCGTTCCTGTATTGTAATACAGAGTACTGAAAACATGGTCGTTCCTGTGTTGTAATACAGAGTACTGAAGACATGGGGTCGTTCCTGTGTTGTGATACAGTGTACTGAAGACATGGGGGCCGTTCCTGTATTGTGATACAGTGTACTGAAGACATGGGAGTCGTTGCTGTATTGTGATACAGTGTACATGGGGGTCGTTGCTGTATTGACACAGTGTACTGAAGACATGGGGTCGTTCCTGTGTTGTGATACAGTGTACTGAAGACATGGGGGCCGTTCCTGTGTTGTGATACAGTGTACTGAAGACATGGGGGCCGTTCCTGTGTTGTGATACAGTGTACTGAAGACATGGGGGCCGTTCCTGTATTGTGATAGTGTACTGAAGACATGGGGGTCGTTCCTGTGTTGTGATACAGTGTACTGAAGACATGGGGGCCGTTCCTGTGTTGTGATACAGTGTACTGAAGACATGGGGGCCGTTCCTGTATTGTGATAGTGTACTGAAGACATGGGGGTCGTTGCTGTATTGTGATAGTGTACTGAAGACATGGGGTCGTTCCTGTGTTGTGATAGTGTACTGAAGACATGGGAGTCGTTCCTGTGTTGTGATAGTGTACTGAAGACATGGGGGTAGTTGCTAGATAAGATAAGATTTCGTTCGGATTTTTAACCCCGGAGGGTTAGCCACCCAGGATAACCCAAGAAAGTCAGTGCGTCATCGAGGACTGTCTAACTTATTTCCATTGGGGTCCTTAATCTTGTCCCCCAGGATGCGACCCACACCAGTCGACTAACACCCAGGTACCTATTTGCTGCTAGGTGAACAGGACAACAGGTGTAAGGAAACATGTCGAAATGCTTCCACCCGCCGGGAATCGAACCCGGGCCCTCCGTGTGTGAAGCGGGAGCTTTAGCCACCAGGCCACCGGGCCACTGTATTGATACAGTGTACTGAAGACATGGGGGTCGTTCTTGTGTTGTGATACAGTGTACTGTAGACATGGGGACCGCTCCTGTGTTGTGATACATTGTACTAAAGACATGGGGACCGCTCCTGTGTTGTGATACAGAGTACTGAAGACATGGGGGCCGTTCCTGTATTGTAATACTGAGTACTGAAGACATGGGGGTCGTTCCTGTATTGTAATACTGAGTACTGAAGACATGGGGGTCGTTCCTGTATTGTAATACTGAGTACTGAAGACATGGGGGTCGTTCCTGTATTGTAATACTGAGTACTGAAGACATGGGGGTCGTTCCTGTGTTGTGATACATTGTACTAAAGACATGGGGACCGCTCCTGTGTTGTGATACAGAGTACTGAAGACATGGGGGCCGTTCCTGTATTGTAATACTGAGTACTGAAGACATGGGGGTCGTTCCTGTATTGTAATACTGAGTACTGAAGACATGGGGGTCGTTCCTGTATTGTAATACTGAGTACTGAAGACATGGGGGTCGTTCCTGTGTTGTGATACATTGTACTAAAGACATGGGGACCGCTCCTGTGTTGTGATACAGAGTACTGAAGACATGGGGGCCGTTCCTGTATTGTAATACTGAGTACTGAAGACATGGGGGTCGTTCCTGTATTGTAATACTGAGTACTGAAGACATGGGGGTCGTTCCTGTGTTGTGATACAGTGTACTGAAGACATGGGGGTCGTTCCTGTGTCGTGATACAGTGTACTGAAGACATGGGGACCGCTCCTGTGTTGCGATACATTGTACTAAAGACATGGGGACCGCTCCTGTGTTGTGATACAGAGTACTGAAGACATGGGGGCCGTTCCTGTGTTGTGATAGTGTACTGAAGATATGGGGGTCGTTCCTGTGTTGTGATACAGTGTACTGAAGACATGGGGTCGTTGCTGTATTGATACAGTGTACTGAAGACATTGGGGCCGTTCCTGTGTTGTGATACAGAGTACTGAGAACATGGGGACCGCTCCTGTGTTGTGATACAGAGTACTGAGAACATGGGGACCGCTCCTGTGTTGTGATACAGTATACTGAAGACATGGGGCCGTTCCTGTATTATATTTCCCAGTATTATTACACTAAACAATAAAATATAACTTATTATCTAGTTCAGAAATCAAACTTGTAGTTTTAAACTCTTTGATCAACTGATCAAGAGTATCACTTTATTTTGTCTCTGTCGTGTAAGTCTGATTTTGGTTTTTAAATGTTATCAGTATTTTGGCTGTTTTAAGGTTGAAATACTACATTATATATATTTGTTTTATGACCATAGTGGGTTTAGCGCTTAGTTACGATCGTAATAATATCTATTATAGGTATTATCCCCGTGCCGGGAATCGAACCATAGGCATTTAGTGTGTGACCTGAGAACGCTACGTTTTACATGGACGAAGATATTATTATTATTTGTAAAGCAGCCACATGACACCACCAGACAAGAATACTTTAATTCTTAAAATAGATTCTAATACATTCTTATCATATATACACTGAGAGAAATACACCTGTCATTGTATGTATACTGTGTTGTATGTTAGTTTGGTCACGTATGACCGAAACGTCGTCGTAAGCTTCTCTCTTTTATGTGCGGGTTATTTGTGTATCGTTCCAGTCACGGTATTGTGCCTTTTTGTTATTTAAGAAAAATGTATTGCATATTCTGAAGAAAGTTCACTGTTTATGCAAAAGCATTTCGGACAATGACTCTTTCCTCTTCTTCTCTTCACTATCCTATACCAGTTTATGTTCTTCTGTCTTAGATGTTATTGTTTAAGCATCAACAGCAACATGTTGCAGTCATTGACTCGGCTAACAATGGGTTTGTGTCGTGCTAGGAATGTTGTTCTGCTACACACCACCTGATGTAGCCACAACATGCTGGTTCCCTTGTGCTGGAACACCACCTGATGTAGCCACAGCATGCTGGTTCCCTTGTGCTGGAACACCACCTGATGTAGCCACAACATGCTGGTTCCCTTGTGCTGGAACACCACCTGATGTAGCCACAGCATGCTGGTTCCCTTGTGCTGGAACACCACCTGATGTAGCCACAGCATGCTGGTTCCCTTGTGCTGGAACACCACCTGATGTAGCCACAGCATGCTGGTTCCCTTGTGCTGGAACACCACCTGATGTAGCCACAGCATGCTGGTTCCCTTGTGCTGGAACACCACCTGATGTAGCCACAACATGCTGGTTCCCTTGTGCTGGAACACCACCTGATGTAGCCACAGCATGCTGGTTCCCTTGTGCTGGAACACCACCTGATGTAGCCACAACATGCTGGTTCCCTTGTGCTGGAACACCACCTGATGTAGCCACAGCATGCTGGTTCCCTTGTGCTGGAACACCACCTGTTGTAGCCACAACATGCTGGTTCCCTTGTGCTGGAACACCACCTGTTGTAGCCACAACATGCTGGTTCCCTTGTGCTGGAACACCACCTGATGTAGCCACAGCATGCTGGTTCCCTTGTGCTGGAACACCACCTGATGTAGCCACAGCATGCTGGTTCCCTTGTGCTGGAACACCACCTGATGTAGCCACAGCATGCTGGTTCCCTTGTGCTGGAACACCAACTGATGTAGCCACAGCATGCTGGTTCCCTTGTGCTGGAACACCACCTGATGTAGCCACAACATGCTGGTTCCCTTGTGCTGGAACACCACCTGATGTAGCCACAGCATGCTGGTTCCCTTGTGCTGGAGCACCACCTGATGTAGCCACAACATGCTGGTTCCCTTGTGCTGGAACACCACCTGATGTAGCCACAACATGCTGGTTCCCTTGTGCTGGAACACCACCTGATGTAGCCACAACATGCTGGTTCCCTTGTGCTGGAACACCACCTGATGTAGCCACAGCATGCTGGTTCCCTTGTGCTGGAACACCACCTGATGTAGCCACAACATACTGGTTCCCTTGTGCTGGAACACCACCTGATGTAGCCACAACATGCTGGTTCCCTTGTGCTGGAACACCACCTGATGTAGCCACAACATGCTGGTTCCCTTGTGCTGGAACACCACCTGATGTAGCCACAACATGCTGGTTCCCTTGTGCTGGAACACCACCTGATGTAGCCACAGCATACTGGTTCCCTTGTGCTGGAACACCACCTGATGTAGCCACAACATGCTGGTTCCCTTGTGCTGGAACACCACCTGATGTAGCCACAGCATGCTGGTTCCCTTGTGCTGGAACACCACCTGATGTAGCCACAACATGCTGGTTCCCTTGTGCTGGAACACCACCTGATGTAGCCACAACATGCTGGTTCCCTTGTGCTGGAACACCACCTGATGTAGCCACAGCATGCTGGTTCCCTTGTGCTGGAACACCACCTGATGTAGCCACAACATGCTGGTTCCCTTGTGCTGGAACACCACCTGATGTAGCCACAACATGCTGGTTCCCTTGTGCTGGAACACCACCTGATGTAGCCACAACATGCTGGTTCCCTTGTGCTGGAACACCACCTGATGTAGCCACAACATACTGGTTCCCTTGTGCTGGAACACCACCTGATGTAGCCACAACATGCTGGTTCCCTTGTGCTGGAACACCACCTGATGTAGCCACAACATGCTGGTTCCCTTGTGCTGGAACACCACCTGATGTAGCCACAGCATGCTGGTTCCCTTGTGCTGGAACACCACCTGATGTAGCCACAACATGCTGGTTCCCTTGTGCTGGAACACCACCTGATGTAGCCACAACATGCTGGTTCCCTTGTGCTGGAACACCACCTGATGTAGCCACAACATGCTGGTTCCCTTGTGCTGGAACACCACCTGATGTAGCCACAGCATGCTGGTTCCCTTGTGCTGGAACACCACCTGATGTAGCCACAACATGCTGGTTCCCTTGTGCTGGAACACCACCTGATGTAGCCACAACATGCTGGTTCCCTTGTGCTGGAACACCACCTGATGTAGCCACAACATACTGGTTCCCTTGTGCTGGAACACCACCTGATGTAGCCACAACATGCTGGTTCCCTTGTGCTGGAACACCACCTGTTGTAGCCACAACATGCTGGTTCCCTTGTGCTGGAACACCACCTGATGTAGCCACAGCATGCTGGTTCCCTTGTGCTGGAACACCACCTGATGTAGCCACAGCATGCTGGTTCCCTTGTGCTGGAACACCACCTGATGTAGCCACAGCATGCTGGTTCCCTTGTGCTGGAACACCACCTGATGTAGCCACAGCATGTTGGTTCCCTTGTGCTGGAACACCACCTGATTTAGCCACAGCATACTGGTTCCCTTGTGCTGGAACACCACCTGATGTAGCCACAGCATGCTGGTTCCCTTGTGCTGGAACACCACCTGTTGTAGCCACAACATGCTGGTTCCCTTGTGCTAGAACACCACCTGATGTAGCCACAGCATGTTGGTTCCCTTGTGCTGGAACACCACCTGATGTAGCCACAGCATGCTGGTTCCCTTGTGCTGGAACACCACCTGATGTAGCCACAGCATGCTGGTTCCCTTGTGCTGGAACACCACATGATGTAGCCACAACATGCTGGTTCCCTTGTGCTGGAACACCACCTGATGTAGCCACAACATGATGGTTCCCTTGTGCTGGAACACCACCTGATGTAGCCACAACATGCTGGTTCCCTTCTGCTGGAACACCACCTGTTGTAGCCACAACATGCTGGTTCCCTTCTGCTGGAACACCACCTGATGTAGCCACAACATGCTGGTTCCCTTGTGCTGGAACACCACCTGATGTAGCCACAACATGCTGGTTCCCTTGTGCTGGAACACCACCTGATGTAGCCACAGCATGCTGGTTCCCTTGTGCTGGAACACCACCTGATGTAGCCACAACATGCTGGTTCCCTTGTGCTGGAACACCACCTGATGTAGCCACAACATGCTGGTTCCCTTGTGCTGGAACACCACCTGTTGTAGCCACAACATGCTGGTTCCCTTGTGCTGGAACACCACCTGATGTAGCCACAACATGCTGGTTCCCTTGTGCTGGAACACCACCTGATGTAGCCACAACATGCTGGTTCCCTTGTGCTGGAACACCACCTGATGTAGCCACAGCATGCTGGTTCCCTTGTGCTGGAACACCACCTGATGTAGCCACAACATGCTGGTTCCCTTGTGCTGGAACACCACCTGATGTAGCCACAACATGCTGGTTCCCTTGTGCTGGAACACCACCTGATGTAGCCACAACATGCTGGTTCCCTTGTGCTGGAACACCACCTGATGTAGCCACAGCATGCTGGTTCCCTTGTGCTGGAACACCACCTGATGTAGCCACAACATGCTGGTTCCCTTGTGCTGGAACACCACCTGATGTAGCCACAACATGCTGGTTCCCTTGTGCTGGAACACCACCTGATGTAGCCACAGCATATTGGTTCCCTTGTGCTGGAACACCACCTGATGTAGCCACAGCATGCTGGTTCCCTTGTGCTGGAACACCACCTGATGTAGCCACAGGATGCTGGTTCCCTTGTGCTGGAACACCACCTGATGTAGCCACAGCATGTTGGTTCCCTTGTGCTGGAACACCACCTGATGTAGCCACAGCATGCTGGTTCCCTTGTGCTGGAACACCACCTGATGTAGCCACAGCAATTTGGTTCCCTTGTGCTGGAACACCACCTGATGTAGCCACAGCATGCTGGTTCCCTTGTGCTGGAACACCACCTGATGTAGCCACAGCATGCTGGTTCCCTTGTGCTGGAACACCACCTGATGTAGCCACAGCATGCTGGTTCCCTTGTGCTGGAACACCACCTGATGTAGCCACAGCATGCTGGTTTCCTTGTGCTGGAACACCACCTGATGTAGCCACATTATTATTATTATAATCAAGGGGGAAGCGCTAAACCCGGAGGATTATACAGCACCTGGGGGGGGGATGTGGAAGGCATTCAGGCTTAATTCGGGGAACTGGAGCACAGATCCAATTCCCTAAATCAAGAGCCCCTCACCAACATCAAGGAACCTTCCTTGAGGGGGATGTAGCCACAGCATGCTGGTTCCCTTGTGCTGGAACACCACCTGATGTAGCCACAGCATGCTGGTTCCCTTGTGCTGGAACACCACCTGATGTAGCCACAACATGCTGGTTCCCTTGTGCTGGAACACCACCTGATGTAGCCACAACATGCTGGTTCCCTTGTGCTGGAACACCACCTGATGTAGCCACAGCATGCTGGTTCCCTTGTGCTGGAACACCACCTGATGTAGCCACAACATGCTGGTTCCCTTGTGCTGGAACACCACCTGATGTAGCCACAGCATGCTGGTTCCCTTGTGCTGGAACACCACCTGATGTAGCCACAGCATGTTGGTTCCCTTGTGCTGGACCACCACCTGATGTAGCCACAGCATGTTGGTTCCCTTGTGCTGGAACACGTCTACCTTCATTTACACACAACACTTTGATTACAGCCAAACATCGTCACTGAGTGGTGTAGTTACCCCTAATGGTGTGTTCAGGTGCCCCTGAGTGGTGTATCTACCCCTAGCAGTGTAGCTACCCCATTGAGGTGTATTTAGGTGTCCCTGAGTGGTGTATATATAACATTATAATAATCAAGGGGAAGCGCTAAACCCGGAGGATTATACAGCGCCTGGGGGGGGATGTGGAAGGCATTCAGGCTTAATTCGGGGAACTGGAGCACAGATCCAATTTCCTAAATCAAGAGCCCCTCACCAACATCAAGGAACCTTCCTTGAGGGGCTGAGTGGTGTAGGAACCCCTAGTGGTGTGTTCAGGTTCCTCTGAGTGGTGTTACTACCCCTAATAGTGTGTTTAGTTGCCCCAGAGTGGTGTAGCTACTCCTAGTGGTGTGCTCAGGTGCCCCTGAGTGGTGTGCTCAGGTGCCCCTGAGTGGTGTAGCTACCCCTAGTGGTATGTTTAGGTGCCCCTGAGTGGTGTAGCTACCCCTAGTGGTATGTTTAGGTGTCCCTGAGTGGTGTAGCTACCCTTAGTGGTGTTTAGGTGCCCCTGAGTGTTGTAGCACCCCTAATAGTGTAGCTACCCTTAGGAGTGTTGTTACCCTTAGTGGTGTCCAGGTGCCCCTGAGTGGTGTAGCTACCCTTATTGCCGTGTCCAGGTGCCCCTGAGTGGTGTAGCTACCCTTATTGCCGTGTTCAGGTGCCCCTGAGAGGTGTAGCTACCCTTATTGCCGTGTTCAGGTGCCCCTGAGAGGTGTAGCTACCCCTAGTGGTGTGTTCAGGTGCCCCTGAGTGGTGTAGCTACCCTTATTGCCGTGTTCAGGTGCCCCTGAGAGGTGTAGCTACCCCTAGTGGTGTGTTCAGGTGCCCATGAGTGGTGTAGCTACCCTTATTGCCGTGTTCAGGTGCCCCTGAGAGGTGTAGCTACCCCTAGTGGTGTGTTCAGGTGCCCCTGAGTGGTGTAGCTACCCTTATTGCCGTGTTCAGGTGCCCCTGAGAGGTGTAGCTACCCCTAGTGGTGTGTTCAGGTGCCCCTGAGTGGTATAGCTACCCTTATTGCCGTGTTCAGGTGCCCCTGAGAGGTGTAGCTACCCCTAGTGGTGTGTTCAGGTGCCCCTGAGTGGTGTAGCTACCCTTATTGCCGTGTTCAGGTGCCCCTGAGAGGTGTAGCTACCCCTAGTGGTGTGTTCAGATGCCCCTGAGTGGTGTTCCCAGGTGACCCTGAGTAGTTTGACCTTGAGTGGTGTACCTGGTGGGAGTGTTATCAGCAGCAGTATCAGTGGTTATCATAGGGTTGCTCTGTTAATGCTCATCACTCAGTTGTCTTTCCATAATTTCCCCGGGATGGGAGTGTTGTAGACCGGTCCTTCACTTAACTCTCATCTTTCCTCTTTATTAGGTACATTTATTTAGGTACAGGTACACCCAAGTACAATTATCATACATAGTGTAAATTGCCCACCAGGATAACCCAGTCAAAATGACTTGTATTTCCACTGTGGTCATTGCAAGTAACTCCTCAAAGGCTAGTAATTAAGTTTATTTAGGTAGAGGTACACATAACCATATTATTATTATTACAATCAAGGGGGAAGCGCTAAACCCGGAGGATTATACAGCGCCTGGGGGGGATATGTGGAAGGCATTCAGGCTTAATTCGGGGAACTGGAGCACAGATCCAATTCCCTAAATCAAGAGCCCCTCACCAACATCACACATAAACATAGTTACACACATTATCATACATAGTAACATGTGTAAATAACCCTCTAGGATAACCCAAAAAAGTCAGCGACTTATTTCCATCAGGGTCCTCGAGTCAATGTTGGATTTTTATTATCTTTTACCAAGGTTTCAATGTAATTATTATAACTAAGTGCTAAACCCATGAGGGTCATACAGCACTGAAGGTTTCTGTGCAGTAAACTCCCCTCAAGGAAGGTTCCTTGATGTTGGTGAGGGGCTCTTGATTTAGGGAATTGGATCTGTGCTCCAGTTCCCCGAATTAAGCCTGAATGCCTTCCACATCCCCCCCCAGGCGCTGTATAATCCTCCGGGTTTAGCGCTTCCCCCTTGATTATAATTATAATCAGAAAAGAAGCGCTAAGCCACAAGGACTATACAGTTGATTATAATAATAATAATAATGTGCAGTAAACTGAAAATGCTGCTTCTGATGAACTTCAAGCTTAAAATTCTGATTCGGTTAACTGATAGAAAATTTCAGTATAGTTTTAGCTTATGCAGGTGTAAATGTGCTAATTTTATAACAACCATTAATTTTCATATAATTACAAGAGAATGCCATTTCTGGTGCTTTCTGTAAAGCAGTAATATATCTTAATCACCCAAATTGTATAATATAGTACTGTATATTCCATATTATCAAGTTTGTTTGTCCATAGTTCGATCTCCAACACGGATGGAATGATGGGCGTGTCTCCTTACACCTGCTGTCCTTGTTCACCTAGCAGTAAGTAGGTACCTGGGTATTAGTAGACCGGTGTGGGTGGCATCTTGGGGGAGGACAAGATTGAAGGACCACAATGGAAGTAAAAGTCCTTGATGCACTGACTTTCTTGGGCTCTCCTGAGTGGCTAACTATCTTCTGGTTAATGTTAAAAGTCCCAACAAATCTTAAGCAATCAGGTTTGATGAAGGGAAGAGGATACCTGCAATTCACTCACTCAGGAATCCTTCACTGGCATCGAAACACTTCCCTTGAAGGGAACTGAAAAAATAGAAGCTTATTTTGACATACAGTACTTGTAAAGAATTTTCTATTTGTCTTGTCATACAAAACCTGAGGAACTAGAGGTAATTAGGTTTGATCTGAGGAAGGGGCAGCAAGTTAGCTCCATTCCTTTGATCAAGAGCCCACCACCAGCATTAAGGCACTCCCATAGAGAAATTTTAGCATCCTCAGGTATCCAAGGTGACAAGTCTCCTTTTTTTTTTTTTTTCAACAAGTTGGCCGTCTCCCACCAAGGCAGGGTGACCCACCGAGGCAGAGTGACCCAAAAAAGAAAGAAAATCCCCAAAAAGAAAATACTTTCATCATTCAACACTTTCACCACACTCACACATTATCACTGTTTTTGCAGAGGTGCTCAGAACACAACAGTTTAGAAGCATATACGTATAAAGATTCACAACATATCCCTCCAAACTGCCAATATCCCAAACCCCTCCTTTATTTTAGCCTAAACTTTTAAAAACTAAGTCTAGGTCTTAAGTAGCATGTAAGCCTTATGATACTTATTATGCATTGCATAAACAGTGACTTTTTTTTTGTACCTATTATTCTACTGATACATTTAACTTCATTTTTCTATATGGCTCAAAGAAATGAACATTATTATTACATTAACAAGGAATCATGATTGACATGGCTCTCATGACATATTTAATGTCCTTGATTTAAAATTGGTGGTATAGGGACACGGCAAAGATTGGTTAATTGAATTTGAAGTCTATCAACCACACGAGTACCGCCATTTGTTGGGTTACACCCACGCATCCACTTCCCTCGGAGATTGAAGCTCTAATTTACAGGGTAATTCACCAAAATTTTTCCCTGCTCTTCAGGGGAGATGCCTTGATTTTAGTGAGAGGCTCTTGATCCGAGGAATAGGACATTTCCTTCTTTGATTGAACCGGAATGCCTCCTAAGTCCCAGGTGCTATATGAAACCTGCATAAGAAAAAATCCTGTTCATTACTGTTATTTGAACTGCGCTGTATAGCCCTTGTGGCTTAGCGCTTCTTTTTGATTATAATAATAATACTGTTATTTGAAGCTTCCAACTTGAAATAATAATGTATAAGTTAAACCATTACAGTATTGTACTTATAAATGTACTCAATATTTTGTATCCAAATTAATATTCATTGGGGTGCCTCTGCAAAGACAGTGATTATGTATGAGTGATGGTTTAAGTTTTTTCTTTTTGGGTCACCCTGCCTCAGTGAGAAACGGCTGACGTGTTAAAAAAAAAATGAAAAATACTAAAATGGAAGGGTTATGCAGCACTTTGGGTATGGGAGGCAATCAGGTTTGATGCAAGAAAGGGAATGTGTGTGTCATTTCCTTGGGTTAAGAGCCCTTCACCTGCATCAAAGCCCCTCAAAGGATTCATAACCAAATTTACTCGCCAATTTGTGCTGAAATGAGCCATATGCATTTTGAACTTAAATCCTGATAATGCTACTGTTTTTCAGTATGCCCAAGTTATTAAAATGTACACAAAGTTTTTCTTTTTCGGGCCACCCTGCCTTGGTGGGAATCGGCCAGTGTGATAATAAAAAAAAAATGTCAATAAAAAATAATAATAATAATAAGTCAAGTGAAGTACTAAACTTCACTAAAATATTTTGACATTTGTCCCTTTTAGCCAGTCAAATCTTTTATTGCAGTAATACCTTCACAAACTATCATGTCATATTTCCTTGAAAGTAACTTTATACTGTAATGATTTAGTCTAAAGAAAAACCCTGGAAGTGTTCACTGAAAAGATTTGATTTTTGACAATTGTCTCAAAGAAAATTATTATAATCATGGGGGAGTGTTAAGCCCGTAGAGTTATACAGTGTCTGTGGGGGGGTTGGAGGGTATTCAGGGAACCGGAGCACAAATCCTGTTTCCTAGATCAAGAGCCCCTCTTACAAGCATCAAGGAGCCTCCCTTCAGGGGGTCTCAAAGTGTTCCTTACCTTGTGAAGATGCAGTTTTAATGCCTTGGAACCATTCAACCAGAATTTTTGGTACTGTAAATATATAGTAAAGCATTTTCAACTACCATTATTAAAAGCATAATATAGTTGGAATGCCAGGCATTCTAAAACTACTTTAATTAGATGAATCTTCAGTATAAAAAAAATACCAAGAATTTCTAATATGAATGGTTCTAATTTGAAGCTTCGTCACTGAAGGAATATTTGATAAGATTCATTTTTTTTTATTTTGATATTTTATTCAAATTTCTGATTAAAAAAAATAAAAATAAAGTTCACAAATAAATATATAACCATATATACTGTATAAATAGTACAGTGTATATATATATATATATATATATATATATATATATATATATATATATATTATATATATTATATATATATATATATATATATATTATATATATATATTTTTTTTTTATGTATGGTTAGGTCACCCAACCATTTTGAGGAACCAATTCTGGACACTAGTTTCAAGCTATGCAAGACAGTTTTAAAATATTTAATGAGCAGTTTCCAGGGTAGACATCTGTGGCCCAAGTTTTATATCTGTACATGCATGTAGCAGTTTATGGCAAACTAAATACTGTACTTACTTTAATCTTTAAAAAATACCTTTAAAATTTTAAAATGACAAACTGCACACAAGGCACAACACAAAACTATACCTAACATAAATCGACAAGTCAAAAACTTAACCTTCACAGGAGTATATTTTCGAGGGAAAAAACGTTAATGTGCAATTTACTGAACTAACAACCAACAGAAACAAATGGTAGTAGTGTAACTAAACACGGCTAAAAACAGGTTAACAGTAAAACAAGATAATGAGGTGCACAAATAATTTATAAGGTAATCTGTAAAGATATTTAATGGATGCAGTTGAAAGAATGGTATTGACATTGTCTAGGATATTTTATCTCGTAAATAAAATGTCAAGTAGGGAAGAGAATATTTTACACATTTTGCTACATAAGCCACCCCAAGTACAGTAAAACTTAAAATACTCAACCCTACATGGTATTTTTATTTAAATATCCAGTTGCACTTTGTGCTACTCAGTTTAATATATTGCTTAAAAATATTTAATATTTTGAAGCAAATTACTATGTACTGCCTTAACAACTTTAAAAAAATATATATAATTACCTCTTATTAATACTAATTCCTCACAAAAACTCAATGTGATGTGGGTCAAAAATTACAGACAAAAAAGTTATATAAATGACACAGCAAACTAAAACCTTTCAACATTATTAATGCAAACCTTATGTTAGGCAAAACATACACAGGTGCCAACCATTATAACAAAATATTTCAAGCCAAAAATAAACAAACAGATTTAGTGGCAAAGCTCATTACAGAATAAACACTCAAATACATAAAAATTTACCTAAAAGTAACATTCCCGTGCCATTCCTGGGTACTTACTGTTACTGCTGCTTGGTCTAACCAGTCAGCCAGCTGAAGAAACACCCAAACAAACATTTGACCAATAGTATTAATAATATTGGTCTTGGCTTTAAAAAAAAAAATTACTCGTGGCGACTTTTCCGTCTAAGAAATCGTGTAAAGTATTAATATAAGTGAAAATTTTCTTGAGATTTACCAGCAGCAACCAAGGAATGGCATGACCAGATCTATAATAATAATTTATGAAAACTACTGCTCACCTACCACAGGCATAACCAAGAGCCAAACTTGTCAAAGAGTGAGAGCAAACATATAAAAGGATGACAGAGCCAATCCTACAAAGAGATGACAAGAGCCAAACCTGCTGCTGTGGGTGGCAGCTCACCTTCACACAGCTCCTATACCCCCTTTTCCTACTGCACACTTGAAGCCTAAGAACCCAGTGGATTTAAAGAATACTTAAAGTTTACAAACTGCATAACTGTTTAGTAAACTACAATACAAAGTTGTCTAAGAATGAAAACACTGATCCCACAAGAAATAATAATTTTTTTTTATTTTTTTTATTATCACACTGGCCGATTCCCACCAAGGCAGGGTGGCCCGAAAAAGAAAAACTTTCACCATCATTCACTCCATCACTGTCTTGCCAGAAGGGTGCTTTACACTACAGTTTTTAAACTGCAACATTAACACCCCTCCTTCAGAGTGCAGGCACTGTACTTCCCATCTCCAGGACTCAAGTCCGGCCTGCCGGTTTCCCTGAATCCCTTCATAAATGTTACTTTGCTCACACTCCAACAGCACGTCAAGTATTAAAAACCATTTGTCTCCATTCACTCCTATCAAACACGCTCACGCATGCCTGCTGGAAGTCCAAGCCCCTCGCACACAAAACCTCCTTTACCCCCTCCCTCCAACCCTTCCTAGGCCGACCCCTACCCGCCTTCCTTCCACTACAGACTGATACACTCTTGAAGTCATTCTGTTTCGCTCCATTCTCTCTACATGTCCGAACCACCTCAACAACCCTTCCTCAGCCCTCGGACAACAGTTTTGGTAATCCCGCACCTCCTCCTAACTTCCAAACTACGAATTCTCTGCATTATATTAACACCACACATTGCCCTCAGACATGACATCTCCACTGCCTCCAGCCTTCTCCTCGCTGCAACATTCATCACCCACGCTTCACACCCATATAAGAGCGTTGGTAAAACTATACTCTCATACATTCCCCTCTTTGCCTCCAAGGACAAAGTTCTTTGTCTCCACAGACTCCTAAGTGCACCACTCACTCTTTTTCCCTCATCAATTCTATGATTCACCTCATCTTTCATAGACCCATCCGCTGACACGTCCACTCCCAAATATCTGAATACGTTCACCTCCTCCATACTCTCTCCCTCCAATCTGATATTCAATCTTTCATCACCTAATCTTTTTGTTATCCTCATAACCTTACTCTTTCCTGTATTCACCTTTAATTTTCTTCTTTTGCACACCCTACCAAATTCATCCACCAATCTCTGCAACTTCTCTTCAGAATCTCCCAAGAGCACAGTGTCATCAGCAAAGAGCAGCTGTGACAACTCCCATGTTGTGTGTGATTCTTTATCTTTTAACTCCACGCCTCTTGCCAAGACCCTCGCATTTACTTCTCTTACAACCCCATCTATAAATATATTAAACAACCACGGTGACATCACACATCCTTGTCTAAGGCCTACCTTTACTGGGAAAAAATTTCCCTCTTTCCTACATACTCTAACTTGAGCCTCACTATCCTCGTAAAAACTCTTCACTGCTTTCAGTAACCTACCTCCTACACCATACACTTGCAACATCTGCCACATTGCCCCCCTATCCACCCTGTCATACGCCTTTTCCAAATCCATAAATGCCACAAAGACCTCTTTAGCCTTATCTAAATACTGTTCACTTATATGTTTCACTGTAAACACCTGGTCCACACACCCCCTACCTTTCCTAAAGCCTCCTTGTTCATCTGCTATCCTATTCTCCGTCTTACTCTTAATTCTTTCAATTATAACTCTACCATACACCTTACCAGGTACACTCAACAGACTTATCCCCCTATAATTTTTGCACTCTCTTTTATCCCCTTTGCCTTTATACAAAGGAACTATGCATGCTCTCTGCCAATCCCTAGGTACCTTACCCTCTTCCATACATTTATTAAATAATTGCACCAACCACTCCAAAACTATATCCCCACCTGCTTTTAACATTTCTATCTTTATCCCATCAATCCCGGCTGCCTTACCCCCTTTCATTTTACCTACTGCCTCACGAACTTCCCCCACACTCACAACTGGCTCTTCCTCACTCCTACAAGATGTTATTCCTCCTTGCCCTATACACGAAATCACAGCTTCCCTATCTTCATCAACATTTAACAATTCCTCAAAATATTCCCTCCATCTTCCCAATACCTCTAACTCTCCATTTAATAACTCTCCTCTCCTATTTTTAACTGACAAATCCATTTGTTCTCTAGGCTTTCTTAACTTGTTAATCTCACTCCAAAACTTTTTCTTATTTTCAACAAAATTTGTTGATAACATCTCACCCACTCTCTCATTTGCTCTCTTTTTACATTGCTTCACCACTCTCTTAACTTCTCTCTTTTTCTCCATATACTCTTCCCTCCTTGCATCACTTCTACTTTGTAAAAACTTCTCATATGCTAACTTTTTCTCCCTTACTACTCTCTTTACATCATCATTCCACCAATCGCTCCTCTTCCCTCCTGCACCCACTTTCCTGTAACCACAAACTTCTGCTGAACACTCTAACACTACATTTTTAAACCTAGCCCATACCTCTTCGACCCCATTGCCTATGCTCTCATTAGCCCATCTATCCTCCAATAGCTGTTTATATCTTACCCTAACTGCCTCCTCTTTTAGTTTATAAACCTTCACCTCTCTCTTCCCTGATGCTTCTATTCTCCTTGTATCCCATCTACCTTTTACTCTCAGTGTAGCTACAACTAGAAAGTGATCTGATATATCTGTGGCCCCTCTATAAACATGTACATCCTGAAGTCTACTCAACAGTCTTTTATCTACCAATACATAATCCAACAAACTACTGTCATTTCGCCCTACATCATATCGTGTATACTTATTTATCCTCTTTTTCTTAAAATATGTATTACCTATAACTAAACCCCTTTCTATACAAAGTTCAATCAAAGGGCTCCCATTATCATTTACACCTGGCACCCCAAACTTACCTACCACACCCTCTCTAAAAGTTTCTCCTACTTTAGCATTCAAGTCCCCTACCACAATTACTCTCTCACTTGGTTCAAAGGCTCCTATACATTCACTTAACATCTCCCAAAATCTCTCTCTCTCCTCTGCATTCCTCTCTTCTCCAGGTGCATACACGCTTATTATGACCCACTTCTCGCATCCAACCTTTACTTTAATCCACATAATTCTTGAATTTACACATTCATATTCTCTTTTCTCCTTCCATAACTGATCATTTAACATTACTGCTACCCCTTCCTTTGCTCTAACTCTCTCAGATACTCCAGATTTAATTCCATTTATTTCCCCCCACTGAAACTCTCCTACCCCCTTCAGCTTTGTTTCGCTTAGGGCCAGGACATCCAACTTCTTTTCATTCATAACATCAGCAATCATCTGTTTCTTGTCATCCGCACTACATCCACGCACATTTAAGCAACCCAGTTTTATAAAGTTTTTCTTCTTCTCTTTTTATAATAATTTTATATTAATTTAATCAAGAGGTAAGTTGTATGAAGTCCCAAATAAATGTATGTAAATTGTAGTGCAGTGACTAGTTCCCCAAAAATTTGGGCAGCACCACAGTTTACTGCATCAAACCACAACAAAAAGGGTACTGTTGCTCTTGGCAGCTGTACACAGCATCATGGTTTGATGACAGAATGAGGGATATATGTATGGCGAGAGAATAAGTAACAGCTAGTAAAGTACAAATTCTGACAATTGTGTGAACTGAATGGGAAATAACTGCATATCAGAACAGGACAACACTATCAAATACAGGTAGATAAATTAAAATCCTAGTTACCGTAAATTTAAGTGTGCTACAAGGTTGTTAAATTTGTATCAGTAATTTACTTATAAAGTACAGTACTGATAAAATTATAATCAACTTTGCTTTAAGTTGCAATTTACGAACTATTTTAACTATATTCACGAGATGCACTTAATTACGAAAATCTTCATGCTAACTTCATTATCCTATAAATCAGGTTCACTTAAAGATGGTTCCTTGATGCCAGCAAGAGACTTGAACTGGACCTATGCTCCCTGTTCTTGAATCAAACCTGAACGTCTCCCATTTCTCTAGATACTGGCCCTTGTAGGTTTATCACTCCTTGAATGTAGTAGTATAATTCCCAAGAACAAAATGTTCTTGGGAATTATACTACATTCCAAGAACAATTATACTACATTCCAAGAGCAAAATGTTGAAAATAAGTGATGAATTAAGCAGCAGCCAAAGTACTGCACTAACACTTAATATTGCCCTCCATGACATGCCAGTACTACCCACCAGTTCTTGTACCACAACATCTATGTACACAAAGATTTTTGTTGATGATAAAACTGTTGCAAAGGAGAAAAAATATAATTTATAAAGCATTTCAGGATTTACTAAAGCTATTATTCATAATAAAACATGATAAAGTACTGTACAATTAGTGTGTAGGTCTGATACGCCCAACACTACACTCTGCTAATACTTCATATCACTCTAGATCAACATACTGTATTCAGAAAAGATTAACACACTAAAAGAAAATCCAAAAAATATATTCACAAGATAGATTTGCTACTGGCATTTATTGTAACTAATTACACATGCAAACAGGAAAAAGCTGGAAAAATAAAAAGCACTCCACATTATACTATCTGGTTTAGGTCCCGCTCTTACAGTATGATTGCAAATGTCAGGTGCGCACACCTATGAACACAAGAACACTAATAGCACCTGCTTATGAGCAAAAAATATTAAGCACTCAGTCTACCTTATATTACAGAAAAAATGTATGTCAATATGCAAAAGTAAATTGTAAATAAAATTAGGTCCACATTCTTCCTATTCCTTATAAACTTATTAAGTTATAAATATCACTGAGGTATGATAGAGTCCAAACACAGCAGCTCAGAACAGAGGCTGCAGGGGCACATTGTATGTACGTGTGTAAGTGTGCATGTGCATGCACGTGTGGTGTGCATGTGCGTGCACGTGTGGTGTGTATGCATGTGCGCGTGCATACATGTACTCACCGTAGTTGCAGAGGTTAAGCCACAGTTTGTGTGCGTGCACGTGTTCACGTTGTGTGTGCATGTGAGTGATGTGAGAGAGAAACATACACACACTGCAAACTTACAGACAGAAGTAAATTATTTTGTGTTGTACAAGTTAAGTATCAATAGGTACACAGGTAAGTAGATAATTAAACCTGTTAAACAAAAACTAAACATGTGCCCAGACTCAACTGTGAACACAACATGTGGAAATTAGGGAAAGAACAGGGAGGAGAGAAAAAAGGGGTAAGAGGGGAAAGTGAAAAATCAAGGTAAGGTCATAAACTTGACAAGTAAAATATAAATTACCAAGAGTAGACCAATACAAAAGCAGTTCGAATAAACACGTGAATAGAGGTGTTTGCGCAAAGCAGAGACATGCATACACTACTTGAGAGAGAAAGAGGACACTCAAGACAAAACGTGTACAATGTGTTTGCAAGTCTTAACATGTGCAGGGAGTGTATGATGCAGCAACAAATGTATGCAAAACTGGTATACAATGTGCACAAGATATAGCAACAAAAGTATGCAATGTTCACAGGGTACAGCAAAACTAGAACATGACTAAGTGGGGGCATTAACAAGTCCTGACTTATACACTACAATCTCTTGACTCTGGCCATGTGAACACATTACGCAACATCAATCAGTTTCTTCTGCCTCTGTAGTGAAAGCTGGCATGGTAGAAGAGGACGTCGATGAAGGAGCATGGTTGGTGATGGGTGAGGGGTCAGTCTCACAGTGCTGATGGTCATCCGATGTACTGGGTTCAGATGAAGGAGTCGACTTTGCCACATCCTCTAGTGAACCTGCTTGTTGGGGACGACACACACCTGTCAGATAGTTATACTTCACATGTATAATCACAGAAACACATATAACTGCAATAATTACACTATAAAGTAGCCAACAGCTAAAATATTTAATTACAGCACACAGGATTTACCAAAAAACACTTTACCAGATATCACGTTCACCATATCACCTACAGCCCATTTATCCTGCTTTTCTGACAGGTACTTTTACCTTCCATTTCTATAATAAACATTCAGTTCCACACCCATTTTTTTTTTTTTTTTGTAAATCTCTCAGAACACTGCATAGTCCTATCTATAACATTAAAAAATTTAACTACACTAGCTGCCTCCAATTTATTAACTTTTTTCTACATCTTAACTAAAATTCAATAAGTATCTTTCAATTCTATAACTCCCTTGTTTGAACATCAATCATGATTTATTCCACACTCAAGGGCAGCAATACAAATAGATATGTTAGCTTAATATAAAGCCTCCCTAACATGACCCTGCCTGCCAATGGAATAGTGGTCTATCCTCATAGTTCAAATCTTAACCCTTAATATGCTCATATCTAGCCATGTCTGAGGGCAATGTGTGGTGTGAATATAATGCAGAGAATCTGTAGCTTGGAAATTAGAAGGTGCGAGATTACAAAAACTATTATCCAGAGAGCTGAGGAGGGGTTGTTGTGGTGGTTCGGACATGTAGAGAGAATGGAACAAAACAGAATGACTTCGAGAGTGTATAAATCTGTAGTGGAGGGAAGGCAGGGTAGGAGTCAGCCTAGGAAAGGTTGCAGGGAGGGGGTAAAGGAGGTCTTGTGTGCGAGGGGCTTGGACTTTCAGCAAGCATGTGTGAGTGTATTTGATAGTGAATGGAGGCAAATGGTTTTTAATACTTGACGTGCTGTTTTAGTGTGAACAAAGTAACATTTACGAAGGGATTCAGGGAAACCAGAAGGCCGGACTTGAGTCCTGGAGATGGGAAATACAGTGTCTGCACTCTGAAGGAGGGGTGTTAACGTTGCAGTTTCATAACTGTAGTGTAAAGCACCCCTCTGGCAAGACAGTGATGGAGTGAATGATGAGTCTTTCTTCTTCGGGCCACCCTGCCTTGGTGGGAATCGGTCGGTGTGTTAATAAAATAAAAAATCTACGCACCCCATACTATCCTCCAATGCAAACTTTTCCCACTATGACTCGAGACCATGGAAACACAGACACTGTGATAAATGTAAATGAGGATTTTTACTATTGTGCTTAAGTCTTCTCAGTTTTTCCTAATTTTTTATTCACACTTAAAAATATTATTGCATTTGTGGGTATTAATATTATAATTAGTTGCCTGAATTTGGTCAATACTGCCTAGCCTAATCTATATAGGATAAACAGAGAAACTGGCTAAAGTTCACGTACAAAAGTGCAAAATAAGAACAGGATGTGGCATTTTCTTCCATAGATAAAACCTCCTTCCTCAATATAGTAAAAGTGTGCACCGATTTACTAAACTACTGTGGCGTGATCTACCTTTACATTTGCCTTTGATGAGTTCCGAGAGTTTTTCCTATTACCAAAGCCCGGCCTTGGGCAAGGCTTGTCTGGTGCTTGCCTGGTAAATCAGGCTGGTGCTGCTGTTGGACTGCTGACCAACATATTCATCACAGCCTGGTTTATCTGGTACCTGGCGAAGATACCTGTCCAGTTTATTCTTCAAGACTTCTACATTTGTCCCAGCAGTGTTTCTAATATCTAGTGTTAAGATGTTGAATAGCCCAGGGCCACTGAGTAATGCTAATCTCTTCCCTGCAAACCTTACTCTTAATTCTAAAAATACCAAGACATTTCTCCAACATAAAAGTAACCAGTTCAAACATTACATATAATTATTTTAGGCACTACAGTAATCTTCGATAAATAATTTTCTCATGTAAAACTACCCTAGGGAACACATTTAAATTGTACTTATTACTATAAGAGGTCACAGCAAGTGTTGAAAATAAGATACTTCACTAGATAGCTACCAGTCTGATAATCTCACTAATGCAACAAAAAATTAATTCTCAGAACTGCCATTAAAGGATTACAAAAAAAATAAAATTCAATGGTATGCATGAACCCTTTAATACATAGGCTCTCCTACTTGACACATACGGGTTTAATACTTCCCCATGAATATAACAGGTCCTCACTTTACTTAAACAAGGTGAACACAAAATTATTTACACACACACACACACACACACACACACACCTCATTACTGTTAACATATTTCATAACCTTCCTGAAGACTATAGCCATCACTTGTTCTAACTTCCTAAAGACTACCAAATATGTTAAGATATTCTATAATTATTTATAACTAGCCAACCAACTTATCTATTACCACATATGAATATTTCAACTTTTATTCATTTCTGCTAACTGCAAAACAAAGGAATTACTTATTGTTATATTCACAAAGAAATAATGCTAAACCTGTATGGGTTATCCAGTGATGCAAAGTGAGTATAGAGGGTGAGCTGTTGTGTAAAAGGAGAAAGTTATAGTTTGCACAAGCTGTTTCAATTAAGAAAACCTTGAACATTTGCCATGTGTTGTAGTGTATTACACATCCCACTTGCATACAATCAACATTCTTCCACTGACTATTCCAGACAGAATTCTAACAGCTTTAAGTCCACTTTTCCAGCATTCTTTACTTTAACCCTTAAACTGTCCGAACGTAGATCTACGTTTGCACGTGTAGCGCTCCAAACGTAGATTACTTTTTTTTTTTTACATAAACAATGTAAAATCAAACAGATCTACGTTTGGACGTTTAAGGGTTAAACCCTTTACTGCACAATTCAATTAATGACATTCAGTGCTACACCACTTACAGCAATATGTAGCAACTACTGAGGCATGCTTCTCCCTAGCTACGAGCATTTTAAACTAGCCTACCATTTTCCTTTATAAACCAATGAAGTATCAACTGTGCTAATTCTTCTGTAGCTCATTAGGAATATAAAAAATAAAAAGGAGTGGACAATTAACAAGAAATGCTATAAACAATAAGCAGCTAATGATGCTACCAAGTTTGAGCAATGATGCCTGCATGTAGTATTTATCAAACTTAACTATACCCACATTAGTTTTAGTGCAGTACATAATTCTTAATTTATGCCAGTAGTATTGCCTAAATTCCCAAAAGAGCAAAACTATGCTAATGATGCAACCCATCAAGGTTTAGTGAAGATAAACCTGTCTCTTTGTGATTAAAGGGTTCCAAGAGTTATACCTGTCTTCCTTGCTGAGCTGTAACATAACCCACTAAGTCATGTGAAGTTAAACTAGTATGTCTAACTGAACTATGAATTGCCTTCACGGTACAACCCACCTTCCTGGCTGGACGTAGCCTTAGTGCTGGAAACTTCAGATGAAACCACACCTTCCTCATCATCATCCTCAGCAGAGCTGCTGCTTCCAGATTCTGTAAACAGAGCACTGCCTTACTTGAATGTATAAAATGCAGTAACTAAGATGTCCCTAATTTCCATTAAGACATTTGGAGGGATATGTTGTGTATCTTTATATGTGTATGCTTCTAAACTGTCGTATTCTGAGCACCTCTGCAAAAACAGTGATAATGTGCGAGTGTGGTGAAAGTGTTGAATGATGATGAAAGTATTTTCTTTTTGGGGATTTTCTTTCTTTTTTGGGTCACCCTGCCTCGGTGGGAGACGACCGACTTGAGAAAAAAAAAAAAAAAAAAAAACATCAGTACACATTCCTCATAACCACAAAGATGGCCCAGCATGGGGAAGGGGTTGCTGCCACCACAGTAAGGTGATATAGCACCGGTCAAGTAGGAATGGAGACTAGATTTCTGTAACCTCTGAAACAAGCTGCATTAACACACACTAGCTTTATCAAATGCATATCTGCTTGGTACATGTGTGCATTCACATTTATTTGGTACAATTCAATCATGAAATGTGAACATTTTATGATCATTTGTTTTGGCTTGGCAAGACTTCTACATTGAAAATTTACCATAGAATTTCATTGAAAATGCACTCGTTAGATTTCCGCACCTAGGTGCATTTTCTTTCATAACATTCTTATGATTTTTTTAAAATACAATTAGAACTATAAATATAAAGCCTTTGAAACACTACAGGAGCCTAAATCTTTAAAAGACTTGTGCAGACAATTTATATTATTTATGAAATTTATACTGATGGAACCTCTAGGCACTTAACCCTCACAAATTATAGACAGTCGACAGTACTAGCCCTTGTCACTATGATCACTTCAACTATGTGATTTCACACACCAATTTCGTACAGGTCAGTGTGCTCAAGAACGTCAGGACTACCCCAATATCTGTGATGACCTGACCAAGCTGACTGCTATGACACTGCTGCTTCTCTCATCATAACAAATGAAACTGATTCTCAACAATTTGATGCCATATCAGACAATGGTTGCTTTCTATTTGTCTACCGAGATTTGCTTTATTGATTTTTTTTACCACATACAGTAGGTCCCCTACTCAACATTCCTGAAAATCTTTAGTCAATTGTTCAATTCTAAACTTGTTTATCTATAGACACCCATGTTATAAGTTGAAATTCCCTCCTTCCCCTCTCTAGTTTCATTAAAATAATTACAAAGAAGATTTTCAATATTTTACATTCAATACTGTTCATCTTCACTTACAAATATTAAACTTTTATAGAAAATACATATGGATTACAACATTAAGCAACCAAGAAAAATATCCAAAATTCAGTTGTACTTTGTCTGGCAAGGTGTCCATTTCCTTTTGAACACTACACAAATAACCCGCACATAGAAGAGAGAAGCTTACGATGACGTTTCAGTCCGTCTTGGACCATTTACAAAGTCAGCGTGACTTTGTAAATGGTCCAAGTCGGACCGAAACGTCGTCGTAAGCTCCTCTCTTCTATGTGCGGGTTATTTGTGTATCGTTCCAGTCACGGTATTGTGCCTTTTTTTGTTATTTCCTTTTGAAGTTGTACAAGATTTAAATTGAAAAACCAACCATAAGACTTAAGTTTTAAAATATACTCTTTGGATTATTTTTTTTTATTTTAACACTGGCCGTTTCCTACCAAGGCAGAGTGGGTCAAAAAAGAAAAACTTTCATTCACTCCATCACTGTCTAGCCAGAGGCATGCTTACACTACAGTTATAAAACTGCAACATTATCCATACACAAATTGTTTCTGGTCAGTCTTTCTCATCTATGTCAGTATAAACCAGTTTAAAGTGCTATTCAAAGATTGTTCAACAGTAAAAGTGAAAGGGCAAGTGAACTGTGTGCTGTAGCAATGTGTGCTTAACAGCTGCAGCACCAGTTTCCACTGCTGTGTCCTCTGCAGCAGTAAGTACTCCTGCTGATTCCAAGGTGCCAATGTCAAAAGTGGAACATCATAAGTCAAGAGCTTCTGTATTTTCCTCTTTTAGTCATCCCTTGCTATATTCCAGCAACTTTTGCCATACCCAGTTCTTCAACAATGCATGTCTAATGCTACAGTCCCTCCTAGCAGTAAGCCCTAGTTCAATTATCACTTAATATACCACAGCAATTTTGTTGCAACACATCAAACGACCTACCTTCATCCTCCACACCTCCCTCCTCATCCTCTACCTCCTCATCCTCATCCTCCTCTTCACTTGATGAGGACTCCTGCTCATCATCATCCTCTTGGTCCTCATTAATAGGTAGTGACGGAGGCCGCAGAGGGGCAAGATTTTCCAGGCGTGGAGCAGAGGGACGTTGCTTTCGCGCAGGATTCCAGTAAAAGCAATAGGCACACCTGAATGCTATAAAATTACACACTATCAACAATCATACAAATACTATATACATTTTTTTTTTCAACAAGTCGGCTGTCTCCCACGGAGGCAGGGTGACCCAAAAAGAAAATACTTTCATCATTCAACACTTTCACCTCACTCACACATTATCACTGTTTTTGCAGAGGTGCCCAGAATATAACAGTTTAGTATATACGTATAATAAAATATACAATATATCCCTCCAAACTGCCAATATATCAAACCCCTCCTTTAGAGTGCAGGCATTGTACTTCCCATTTCCAGGACTCAAGTCTGGTAATATAAAATAACCAGTTTCCCTGAATCCCTTCACTAAATATTACCCTGCTCACACTCCAACATCTCGTCAGGTCCCAAATACCATTTGTCTCCATTCACTCCTATCTAACACGCTCACGCACACTTGCTGGAAGTCCAAACCCCTCACCCACACCACCACCTTTACCCCCTCCCTCCAACCTTTCCGAGGATGACCCCTACCCCGCCTTCCTTCCCTTACAGATTTATACACTCTCCATGTCATTCTACTTTTATCCATTCTCTCTAAACGACCAAACCACCTCAACAAACCCTCTTCAGCCCTCTGACTAATACTTCTATTAACTCCACACCTTCTCCTAATTTCCACACTCTGAATTTTCTGCATAATATTTACACCACACATTGCCCTTAGACAGGACATCTCCACTGCCTCCAACTGCCTCCTCACTGCAGAATTTACAACCCAAGCTTCACACCCATATAAGAGTGTTGGTACTACTATACTTTCATACATTCCCTTCTTTGCCTCCATAGATAACATTTTTTGCCTCCACATATACCTCAATGCACCACTCACCTTTTTTCCTTCATCAATTCTATGATTAACCTCATCCTTCATAAATCCATCCGCTGACACGTCAACTCCCAAATATCTGAAAACATTCACTTCTTCCATACTACTCCTCCCCAATTTGATATCCAATTTTTCTTTATCTAAATCATTTGATACTCTCATCACCTTACTCTTTTCTATGTTCACTTTCAACTTTCTACCTTTACACACACTCCCAAATTCGTCCACTAACCTTTGCAATTTTTCTTTAGAATCTCCCATAAGCACAGTATCATCAGCAAAAAGTAACTCACTTCCCATTTTGTATTTAATTCCCCATAATTTAATCCCACCCCTCTCCCGAACACCCTAGCATTTACTTCTCTTACAACCCCATCTATAAATATATTAAACAACCATGGTGACATTACACATCCCTGTCTAAGACCTACTTTTACCAGGAAGTAGTCTCCCTCTCTTCTACACACCCTAACCTGAGCCTCACTATCCTCATAAAAACTCATTACAGCATTTAGTAACTTACCACCTACTCCATATACTTGCAACATCTGCTAGACTGCTTCCCTATCCACTATCATATGCCTTTTCTAAATCCATAAATGCAATAAAAACTTTTTTTTTTTTTATTATCACACTGGCCGATTCCCACCAAGGCAGGGTGGCCTGAAAAAGAAAAACTTTCACCATCATTCACTCCATCCGTCTCCATTCACTCCTATCAAACACGCTCACGCACGCCTGCTGAAAGTCCAAGCCCCTCGCACACAAAACCTCCTTTACTCCAGATTTAATCCCATTTATTTCCCCCCACCGAAACTCCCCTACCCCCTTCAGCTTTGTTTCGCTTAGGGCCAAGACATCCAACTTCTTTCATCTGCACTACATCCACGCACATTCAAGCATCCCAGTTTTATAAAGTTTTTCTTCTTCTCTTTTTTAGTAAATGTCTACAGGAGAAGGGGTTACCAGCCCATTGCTCCCGGCATTTTAGTCGCCTCATACGACACGCATGGCTTACGGAGGAAAGATTCTTTTCCACTTCCCCATGGACAATAGAAGAAATAAAGAAGAACAAGAGCTATGTAGAAAAAGGAGAAAAACCTAGATGTATGTATATATATATATGCATGTGCATGTCTGTGAAGTGTGACCAAAGTGTAAGTTGGAGTAGCAAGATATCCCTGTTATCTAGCGTGTTTATGAGACAGAAAAAGACACCAGCAATCCTACCATCATGCAAAACAGTTACAGGTTTCTGTTTCACAGTCATCTAGCAGGACAGTAGTACTTCCCTGGGTGGTTGCTGTCTACCAACCTACACTTTCACCTCCCTCTTACTTGTTGTTGCCACCTTCCTCTTTTCCCATCTACCTCTTACTCTAACTGTAGCTACAACTAGATAATGATCCGATATATCAGTTGCCCCTCTATAAACATGTACATCCTGGAGCCTACCCATCAACCTTTTATCCACCAATACATAATCTAACAAACTACTTTTATTACGTGCTACATCATACCCTGTATATTTATCCTCTTTTTCATAAAATATGTATTACTTATTACCAAACCTCTTTCTACATATAGCTCAATTACAGGCTCCCCATTTTCATTTACCCCTGGCACCCCAAATTTACCTACTACTCCCTCCACAACATTTTTACCCACTTTAGCATTAAAATCCCCAACCACAAGTACTCTTACACTTGGTTCAAAACTTCCCACGCATTCACTCAACATTTCCCAGAATCAATCAATCAATCTCAAATCTCAATCTCAATCTCTCTCTCAATCTCAATCTCTCTCTCAATCTCAATCTCTCTCTCAATCTCAATCTCTCTCTCAATCTCAATCTCTCTCTCAATCTCAATCTCTCTCTCAATCTCAATCTCTCTCTCAATCTCAATCTCTCTCTCAATCTCAATCTCTCTCTCAATCTCAATCTCTCTCTCAATCTCAATCTCTCTCTCAATCTCAATCTCTCTCTCAATCTCAATCTCTCTCTCAATCTCAATCTCTCTCTCAATCTCAATCTCTCTCTCAATCTCAATCTCTCTCTCAATCTCAATCTCTCTCTCAATCTCAATCTCTCTCTCAATCTCAATCTCTCTCTCAATCTCAATCTCTCTCTCAATCTCAATCTCTCTCTCTCTCTCTCTCTCAATCTCTCTCTCTCTCTCTCTCAATCTCTCTCTCTCTCAATCTCTCTCTCTCTCTCTCAATCTCAATCTCTCTCTCAATCTCAATCTCTCAATCTCAATCTCAATCTCTCAATCTCAATCTCTCAATCTCTCTCTCAATCTCTCTCTCAATCTCTCTCTCAATCTCTCTCTCAATCTCAATCTCAATCTCTCTCTCAATCTCAATCTCTCTCTCAATCTCAATCTCTCTCTCAATCTCAATCTCTCTCTCAATCTCAATCTCTCTCTCAATCTCTCTCTCAATCTCAATCTCACTCTCAATCTCAATCTCAATCTCACTCTCAATCTCATCTCAATCTCAATCTCAATCTCAATCTCAATCTCTCTCTCAATCTCTCAATCTCAATCTCTCAATCTCAATCTCTCAATCTCAATCTCTCAATCTCTCTCTCAATCTCTCTCTCAATCTCTCTCTCAATCTCTCTCTCAATCTCTCTCTCAATCTCTCTCTCAATCTCTCTCTCAATCTCTCTCTCAATCTCTCTCTCAATCTCTCTCTCAATCTCAACTCTCTCTCTCTCATCTCTCTCTCAATCTCAATCTCTCTCTCAATCTCAATCTCTCTCTCAATCTCAATCTCTCTCTCAATCTCAATCTCTCTCTCAATCTCTCTCTCAATCTCAATCTCTCTCTCAATCTCAATCTCTCTCTCAATCTCAATCTCTCTCTCAATCTCAATCTCTCTCTCAATCTCAATCTCTCTCTCAATCTCAATCTCTCTCTCAATCTCAATCTCTCTCTCTCTCTCTCTCTCTCTCTCTCTCTCAATCTCTCTCTCAATCTCAATCTCAATCTCTCTCTCAATCTCTCTCTCAATCTCAATTTCTCTCAATCTCAATTTCTCTCTCAATCTCAATTTCTCTCTCAATCTCAATTTCTCTCTCAATCTCAATCTCTCTCTCAATCTCAATCTCTCTCTCAATCTCAATCTCTCTCTCAATCTCAAATCTCTCTCAATCTCAAATCTCTCTCAATCTCAAATCTCTCTCAATCTCAAATCTCTCTCAATCTCAAATCTCTCTCAATCTCAAATCTCTCTCAATCTCAAATCTCTCTCAATCTCAAATCTCAATCTCTCTCTCAATCTCAATCTCTCTCTCTCTCTCAATCTCTCTCTCAATCTCAATCTCTCTCAATCTCTCTCTCAATCTCAATCTCTCTCAATCTCAAATCTCAATCTCTCTCTCAATCTCAATCTCTCTCCCCAATCTCAATCTCTCTCTCAATCTCAATCTCTCTCTCAATCTCAATCTCTCCCCAATCTCAATCTCTCTCTCAATCTCAATCTCTCTCTCAATCTCAATCTCTCTCTCAATCTCAATCTCTCTCTCAATCTCAATCTCTCTCTCTCTCAATCTCTCCTCTTCAATCTCTCTCTCAATCTCTCTCTCATCTCAATCTCTCTCTCAATCTCTCTCTCAATCTCTCTCTCAATCTCAATCTCTCTCTCAATCTCAATCTCTCTCTCAATCTCTCCTCTCAATCTCTCTCTCAATCTCTCTCTCAATCTCAATCTCTCTCTCAATCTCAATCTCTCTCTCAATCTCTCTCTCAATCTCAATCTCTCTCTCAATCTCATCTCTCTCTCAATCTCAATCTCTCTCTCAATCTCAATCTCTCTCTCAATCTCTCTCTCAATCTCTCTCTCAATCTCAATCTCTCTCTCAATCTCAATCTCTCTCTCAATCTCAATCTCTCTCTCAATCTCAATCTCTCTCTCTCTCTCAATCTCTCTCTCAATCTCTCTTCCATAAGTGCATATAAGCTTACTATAACCCACTTCTCACATCCAACCTTTATACATACCTATTATAAATAATTGATAAATTATGCACAATAAGTAGAGAAGTATCAGTTTTTTCACTGATGGGAATCACTTCACTTTCACTTAAAGCCAGGACATCCAGCTTCTCATTCATAACATCCACAATCATCTCTTTCTTATCATTCACACAACATCCATGCACATTCAGACTTCCCACTTTGACAATTTTCTTCTTATTCTTTTTAGTAATTATTACAGGAAAAGGGGTTACTAGCCCACTGTTCCTGGCATTTTAGTCGACTTTTACAACACGTATGGCTTACGGAGGAAAGATTCTTATTCCACTTCCCCATGGATATAAAAGGAAAAGTACTAAGAACAAGACCTAAGATAAAATCAAAGAAAACTCAGATGAGTGTGTATAAATAAACATGTACATGCATGTTTAGTGTGACCTAAGTGTAAGTAGAAGTAGCAAGACGTACTTGTAACCTTGCATATTTATGAGACAGACAAGACACCAGCAATCCTACCATCATGTAAAACAATTCCAGGCTTTCGTTTTACACTCTTGGCAGGACGGTAGTACCTCCCTGGGTGGTTGCTGTCTACCAACCTGGCCATATCCCACCAGGGCAGGGTGGCCCAAAAAGAAAAACAAGTTTCTCTAACTTTAGTAATGTATACAGTAATGCTCCGGACATTTAAGTCACCTCTTACGACACACACGACATACGGAGGAAGAATTCTGTTCCACTTTCCCATAGAGCTAAGAGGAAATAAACGAGAACTATTAAGAAAATAGAAAAAACAGAGAGGGTATGTACATATATGCATATACATGCATGTGTAATGACCTAAGTGCAAGTAGATGTAGCAATACATACCTGGTATCTCAAGTTTATAAGACAAAAGACACCAGCAACCCTACATGTAAAAATTATAGGTTTCCATTTCACTCTCACTTGGCAGGACAACAGTGCTTCTCTGGGTGGTTGCTGTCTACCAGCCTACTTCCTAGGTGAATTATTGTTAGTAGTATTATATTCAAGTTTGGAATGTTAAATCCATAAGGGTTATGCAGCACCTAAGAAATAGGAGTAATCAAGTTGGATCTCAGGAAGGAGAGGATAGCTTTAGTTCGTCAGAGCAAGAGGCATTAACCACTATCAAGGCATCCCTACTGAAGGGAAACTGAAGGTAAATATACACAGCAGAACTACATTATTATAGGTAGTAAGTTGGTAGACAGCAACCATCCAGGGAGGTACTACCGTCCTGCCAAGCGAGTGTAAAACGAAAGCCTGCAATTGTTTTACATGATGGTAGGATTGCTGGTGTCCTTTTTTCTGTTTCATAAACATGCAAGATTTCAGGTACGTCTTGCTACTTCTACTTACACTTAGGTCACACTGCACATGCATGTACAAGCATATATATACTTACCCCTCTGGGTTTTCTTGTATTTTCTTTCTGGTTCTTGTTCTTGTCTATTTCCTCTTATCTCCATGGGAAAGTGGATCAGAATTCTTCCTCCGTAAGCCATGCATGTTGTAAGAAGCAACTAAAATGCCAGGAGCAAGGGGCTAGTAACCCCTTCTGTATATATTACTAAATGTAAAAGGAGAAACTTTCGTTTTTCCTTTTGGGCCACCCCGCCTCGGTGGGATATGGCCGATGTGTTGAAAGAAAGAACTACATTATATGTATCAACAGCTATACCAGTGCAGCAATGCAGAAAAATCATTTCTTGTTTAGTGTACAAGAGTAGGGTAGCCTACCTACCTGGCTTGGATCAGTGCCTTTGCAGGACTATATGACAATTAAGGGTCTGACAGGTAGACCCTACTAATCATTTAACGTTGAAGCACTGCCCCAACCAACATTAATAAGAATTACTTATCTGATACGTACTTTAATTTTATCTTAAATTTTCCATTTGAAATTTCCCTAACATTTTCACATTGAGTTTATCAGATGAGCCCTAGCTTCAGAATGCCTTCTGCCTTGATCAAGACTTACAATGTTTCACTAAGTAATTACAAATAACCAATAACTTACCAAGATAAGGAAACTCATCCTTAAGGGCCATCCCGTTGTGAGACTCGCACTGACGACACACTAAGGCAAAGCGGTTGGCAGGTCCATCACCCACCAAGTATTCTACGAAGCGATCAAGGTAGCCTCGCTCTCGCGGCAACACCGGCCGTGGCATAGGTGGCCCTGGAGGTGCACCATCATTCCTCACAATACTGGGAGCTGTAAATAAAGAATATTTTATGATAACAGTTTTTAACATGCACAATAAAGCATTAACTATCTCAAAACATATGCTATTGTACAGTATTTATCCAGAAATCTTGGGCAAATGGAAGATTGGAAGGAGGGTGTAATGGAAGGTTTAACCCTTAAACTGTCCAAACGTAGATCTATGTTCGCACACGTGGCACTCAAAACGTAGATCTACGTTCGATTTTACATTATATAAAAGAAAACGTTCGGAGCGCTACGCGTGCAAACAAAGATCTACATTTGGACAGTTTAAGGGTTAAATGGTAAGAGCTTGAACATCCAGCAGGCAGGCAGGCATATGTGAGACAAGAGAGAGACTTCTGGGAATTTGATAGGCTGCTGGAGTGTAAGCAAAGTAACACTTATGAAGGGTTTCACGAAAATCCATCAGCTGGATTGAGTTGTGGGGTGGAAAGGTCTGCACTCTGAATCAGTGGGTCATTTGAACTCTTATGGCCATTCTCTTCTGGAAAGATAGCTAGGGAATTAAAGCTCTTGATTTGCTATTGATTAATCACTGCTGTGCCTGCCTAACAATTTTCCTATTATCAAGAAAACCAAATGTGTTGCATTATACATTTCCCCATTACGTACCTCTGTAATCTGTAAATACCTTTGTAACTTGTCATGATTGTGACTAGACCTACTTGGAGTTCATTACCTTTGTAAATTGAGAGTTCATTACCTTTGTAAATTGAGAGTTCATTACCTTTGTAAATTGTGAGTTCATTACCTCTAACTTGCTCAGCTATCAAAACTTTGGAGTCCAGTTCCTGGACCAATTATGTACCTCTGTAATCTTTTGACTACCGCCCACAGGATGGGTATGGAGCGCATAATAAACATATTAAACTAACCACCATGATATTCTTATGGTAATTTTATTTTAGAAAGTCTACTTTCCTTCAAAAATCTCTCTGCAGCTGAATAATGAACTACAGCCAAATTTTTGCAGCTCTCTACTCTTACTACATAATTCTTGTTGAAGTAACAGATGTTCAATTCTCTGAAAGTCTTAAGCACAGGTAAAATTAGATTAAATTATCTACAGCATGAAAGGCAGATTAGAAGACTTACTTTGAGCAACTGAGTGGAGGGAGGAAGCTGGTGTGGTGTAGGGAGTAGGAGTGACACCACCAACAGGGAGACCTGTTAGTGGCAGCCCAGGGACTACAGATCCACCACCTGCTCCCAGTGATGTCGACCTTACTGTGCTCATGCCAACTAGACCTGCATTATCACCAACTTTAAACAAATCTACTTGTATTCATGCACATAATGCTAATCAACAAAACATTAAGCAAATAATAGTAGTAATAGAAAGGTATCAAAAAAGTAATAAAAAGGAAGACCACTTTTACGTGAAGCCTTTATGCTGCTGCTATACTTGTTAACTCGTCTAGGTGGACAATGCTTTATTTGCAAAGCATATAAAAACTGGTCATACAACATATATGCTAACATTACTACACACACTTATTACAGTCATGGGGGAAGCACTAAACCCATAATGGACTACATGCATTAATACTGTGATTCTGCAACCTGAAGACACTTCACTTTATCCCACAACCTAACTCATATATACAGAAGGGCCCCCAGTTTGTACGGCGCTTAGGTCCCCAATCCAGTGTGATAAGTGAAAATCATCAGCGGATGGAAAGAATTTTATCGAATGCATCTAAAACTCCTGATAACATGTTTACGTTATTTTAAGTGCTTAATACAGCTTGACAAAAAAAAAAGTAAAATACACAGCACATACAATACCTACCTTAAAATGTGACACCAGTTGCCCCTCCCTTACGCAACTGTGCGAAAATGGCAAAAAAGCAGTAAAAGCATTGAACATGATGACCAATGGCTCAAATGAAAGACAAAAATTGGAACACCAAAAAGAGGGTGCTGAATACTCAGGGCCCTCGTGAACTTTAACTCACATTAAATTAAAATGTATTTCTTTAAATACCTAAACCTTGAGTGTATGTACTAGCATTTATTACCTTTCCCACAACTCAGATAAGATACAGAACACCTCAGTAACCCAAAATCACTTGCTATTAGCGTCTTGTGAACCTCATGGTAGGGTATGGTAATCGAGATAATTCAGACTGACAGAGGTCGCAAACTACCAGGTAGCAGATGTACCATAATCTTAAAGCTATTGTATTATAGATGTTCACAAGTGAGATTTAATATGTTGTTGGTGTAAGCAAAGTAGCACTTATGAAGAGATTAGGGGAAAACTGGTCGGCCAAGTCTGGGAAGTAGGAAGTACAGTGACTGCTTTCTGAATGATAGGTAGGGATGTTACAGTTCTGAGGCTCATTCAAATTGTGATGGCTGCTTACTTCTGGTAAAGCACCAATTGAATGAATGTTTATTTTCTGGGGACACCCTACCTTGGAAGGACACACACAGTGTAAGGGGAAAATAAAGGGCAGCCATAATTTAAAAATAAAATAAAAAGCAGTGCAGAAATTATATGGGAAGCATTTCCACTTCCATACAAACAACAGTAGATATTGGAGTGGGACCCAAGGAGGATGCATATCTTAAAACTACTGTACTGGAAAATACAAAAATACAAGGATTATAAAGAAAGACTACCACATAAATAACTACTCTTGTAGCTACTCAGGTACACACAAATGTGCTGTGGTAAATACAAACAGCTCTAGACAAGTTGAGAAGCAAGGTCACATTCAAGTTCCAACTAACCTGATGGTTGTTGCCCTCCTCGCCTTGTTCAATGTACGTATACAACATTCTTTTAAAAATTGTTCATACTCATCCATAAAAAAAGAGGCCTTATATTGTCACAATGCCTTATTTTGCTGAATGGTTAAAGGATAACTTTACATCCATTGAGACTTGTCCAGGAGCTGCAACTGACCTGGTCTAGCAGGTGTTGGCTGAGAAGTCATCAGTGGTCTGGGGGTGAAGGTGGTGGTCTGGTGCGGTAATACCTGGGGACCCAGGGGCCGTACTCCAATACTTCCCTGAGGCATAGGTAGAGGAGTCTGGGCTGAACCCACCACTCTTCTTCGAACTTCTTTAATGATACATTGTCATTAGGAAAAAAATCTGTCACCACAAAATCTAAATTATTAAGAAATGAATAATTTAAAACTAACATTAACTGATAATTAATTCCTCAAAGGACAAAACTTCAAATATTTTTAGTTTCTAAATCCTTTTATGTGCCATTCTTTAGTTTTCCCTTATTTAGCTTTTCCTAACAGAAAAGCAAATTGCCACACACACTTTCAGAAGGAATGATGTTGCAAGATTTACAGAGCACCTTGACCTACAAGATCACCAGCACGGTTGGCAATTCAAAAATATAATTATACGTACACATTAACAAGAAAATAAATGAACAAGCACATTTACACAGATAAATGGTGTACAATATGTAGATAAATTTCCCAGAGGGTGACTACACTTAACAAATGTTGCCTTAACCTTTCCCTAGTTATGCACATACAAGCTGATCAGATCAGCTTAAAATTAATGAAAACTTTGGAGGACGAGAAATAAAAAATCTGACACCTTCAGAGATGCCTAATGCGTTTCATGTACCAAACAAATTCTGAACATTGCTTATTACCATCCATACTATATGGCCACACAACCTTGAAAGTATCCAACTGACTTGACGAGAGCTGCCAGAGTAGGCACTATTTATAACTTGTAGTGTGTATGTACAGTACCATCAAGGTGCTCTAGTTTCAAATATGTACAAGTACTCTTCTCTCTCAAATCTTAACTGACCAAACTATTTTTGTTATCTCACACCCTATCCTCTTTCAATCTTAACATATTTTTAAAGTATTAGAGGAAAATGCTCATTAACTTTTTACACGAGTCTACACATTCCAAATGTAGTCTTGTATACGTATTACATAGACTAACTTGTTCTACATTACACAACTAATATTTTGACTGCACCAATGCTTTTGAGTCAGTTTATAAAAGAATTCATCTATCCTGAAGTAAATCTTTCATTCATTAACTGTTAAACAAATGATAACACATTGGCAATAACCAGAGGCTAGTCATTCATGTATCAATTGTCTCAACGCTGGACTAACCTGAATGCTGGCTGACAGGAGTTGGTGCAATCTGGCTCACAGATGGTAAAGGTGCTGGTGTTTTCAGCATCTGAAAACAAAATATTGTATCAAGCATATTTTGAGCTCTACTGGGGAAAAAAGCAGAGGGAAGAGGTAGGTGGTAGAAGTGAAAAAAATTATTTTTTTTTCAACAAGATGGCCATCCCCCACCTAGGCAGGGTGACCCAAAAAGAAAGAAAATCTCCAAAACGAAAATACTCTCATCATCATTCAACACTTTCACTTCACTCTCACTTTGTCAATGGTCCAAGTCGGACCGAAACGTCGTCGTAAGCTTCTCTCATTTATGTGCGGGTTATTTGTGTATCATTCCAATCACGGTATTGCGCCTTTTTGTTATTTATTCACTCTCACATAATCACTGTTTTTGCAGAGATGCCCAGATACAACAGTTTAGAAGCATATATAAAGATACAATATAAAAAAATGACCTGAAATAATATAATAAACTCCCTATAATATAATATAATATCAGGGCCCCAATTATATATACATCATCCTATTACACATCCCTCCAAACTGTCAATATCCCAAACTCCTCCTTTAAAGTGCAGGCATTGTACTTCCCATTTCCAGAACTCAGTCAGGCTATATAAAAATAACCAGGCCATGGTTGTTTGGATATTTAGAAAGGATGGAGCAGAAAACGATGGCCAAAAGGGTATATAAATCTGGAGTGGAGGTAAGGAGGTCAACCCAGGTAAGGGTGGGGATGATGCTGTTTGGAGTGTCATCTGAACTGTGATGTCTACACACTTCTATCAAGACAATGAATGATGATGAATGCATTTCCTTTTTTTCAAGTTATCCTACACTGAGGAGAGATAGCTGTAGTAAAGAAAAAAAAAGTTGTGGCAAGAAGTTAACAAAATAGATTCAAAGCACGAGTGTGCACTTGTAGGAGAAAATTACGAATTACTTGATAATAGGTCATAAACAGCATCTTTGTATTAGTCTCACAGAGAAACTCAGTAGTAACTACAAGGGAAAGAAGTAAGGCAGTTATTGTCAAGGAACTGTGCCCTGCTGACTAGTCTATTCTATGTCAAGGGGAAAAAATACAGAATGTCAATGGTTTTCCGATGCAGGACCTATAAGCTCTCACTTGGAGTTTGAATTATATCTTGAGCTTACAAGCTACACCTCCTTCGATCCAGTTTTTTTTTTTTATCTGACCATGGGCAAGTGTCACAAATGAAAAAGATAATTTTACATATGAATGTGGGTGAAAATCTAAAACCTATGTCCAGGATGAAGAGCCTCATCCAGTGTAGTCAAGAGTGTAACTTGACCTCTTGATACAAATGGTGTGAATCAAGTTGGAGCAACAAGGTTTTAGTTAATACAATTAAATTGGCTTGTCATTAACCCTTTGAGGGTCGACAGGCCCTCTCCGAAACTCGTTCTCAGGGTCGGCCAAATTTCAAAAAAAAAAAAAAATAATTTTTTCTTATGAAAAAATAGAGGTTTTTTTTCTAAACATTATAGGATAAACAAAAAAATTTTACCATCAATACTTACGGAGATATGGATGCATGAAGTTTGCAGAAAATGAGCCGCGTATGGCAACAGCGGCGACTGCCGCTCACCCGGTAAACTTTGATTTACTTGTATTTGAAGGTTTGTTGTTTTTTTCACTATTTTATTTTTTCACATAACTTATGTGGCCTATGAGACCAAAGTAAGGTGCAATGTACATATATACACTCGTTGTATACAACACAATAAGCACACAAACATAATTATCAATATATTGTTTACAAAACTTGTTTACAAAAACAAACAATACAAAACATTGTTTATTATTATTATTGTTCTATAATATATATACCAATATACAGTCACTGAACATATTCCTATTAGTTCTGCAGCTTGTGGAACTCTGAAACATGGTGTCATACACAATGGTGTTTTATCTTTCTCCCTCATTCTATCTCTTTCAATCTCTCTCTCTCTTTCTATCTGTCTGTCTATCTCTGTCTCACAGGTACACATAAATACAAGTATACATAGTATAAATTACCTAGGATAACCCAAGAAACCCAGACAAAGTGCTATACTCTGCTTGAAGATGTGAGTAAAAGTGATGACGCAGTCTTGTGGCTCTCTGAGACAGAGAGCTAGATGGATAGACAGGGAGCTTGACAGACAGGCAAATAGACAGACAGAAATGTTAGTATACCAGCAAAAACAAAGGGAGGGCGATGTTCATCTCATCTTTTGGCATCAGCTCTACCCTCATTTACCCTCATCAAACGTCAGCACTTATCAGATGTTATCTCCCCTTATCTTGTTACTGTCATGGGTGAACAATTATTACATATTATTATTACCTATTATTATTATGTATTATTATTATTATGTATTATTATTATTATGTATTATTATTATGTATTATTATTATTATGTATTATTATTATTATGTATTATTATTATGTATTATTATTATGTATTATTGTTATCATTACGTATTCTTCTTCTTCCTCCTCCTCTTCCTCTTCCTCTTCCTCTTCCTCTTCCTCCTCCTCCTCCTCTTCCTCTTCCTCCTCTTCCTCTTCCTCCTCTCCTCCTCTTCTCTCCTCCTCCTCCTCTTCTTCCTCCTCCTCCTTCCTCTCCTCTCCTCCTCCTCCTCCTCTTCCTCCTCCTCTCCTCTCTTCCTCCTCCTCCTCCTCCTCCTCTCTTCCTCCTCTCCTCCTCCTCCTCTTCTTCCTCCTCCTCCTCCTCTTCTTCTTCCTCCTCCTCCTCCTCTTCTTCTTCCTCCTCCTCCTCCTCTTCTCTCTTCCTCCTCCTCCTCCTCTTCTTCTTCCTCCTCCTCCTCCTCTTCTCTTCCTCCTCCTCCTCCTCCTCCTCCTCCTCTTCTTCTTCCTCCTCCTCCTCCTCCTCTTCTTCCTCCTCCTCCTCTTCTTCCTCCTCCTCCTCCTCTTCTTCTTCCTCCTCCTCTTCTTCTTCCTCCTCCTCCTCCTCCTCTTCTTCTTCCTCCTCCTCCTCCTCCTTCTTCCTCCTCCTCCTCCTCTTCTTCTTCCTCCTCCTCCTCCTCTTCTTCCTCCTCCTCCTCCTCTTCTTCCTCCTCCTCCTCTTCTTCTTCCTCCTCCTCCTCCTCTTCTTCCTCCTCCTCCTCCTCCTCCTCCTCTGCCTCCTCCTCCTCTTGCCTCCTCCTCCTCTTGCCTCCTCCTCCTCTGCCTCCTCCTCCTCCTCCATTCTTGGAACAAGTTTGAAGAGCTTGTAGTTCATAATCACTATCATTATCATCACCAATGCTCACATCTGAGTCTGGGATTTTGGAAAATAGGAGTTTCCTCTTTGATTCTGGTACAACTGAACGACGGCCTAGCACCAGAGGTGGAAGGCTGTGGGTTGTCTGGGTTTTCCTCACTATTACCCATATTATGGTCATTAGTTTCGGTCAAAACCTCACCAGAACCTTGAAACTCATCTTCACTGTCACTTCCATCTGTATTAGAACTGTCACTGGGGAACAAAAGTGTCCCAATTCGCCGAGGAGTGAGGAACTTCTTACCGCAGGGCACGTGGAAATTGTGTACTATGATGGCATTCCCACAATGCACCACTGGGTCCCAGATTTTTTTCCTACTGCGCACACCCACCACACAGACCCATTCTCTCACATCTAGGCTTATCAGCCTTTTCCTGCGAGATTTGAGGCCGCTAGAATTTATGCGTACTAGTACGTCAAAAACCCCTACGCGTAAGACGTACTAGTACGACCAAAACCCTCAAAGGGTTAAGTGTGCTGTTGTTTTATATGCAAAACCAAAGTATGATTCAGCATTTCCAGAAAATTTTTTCAGCTGTGATTAAACCTGAGCCTTAAAAAAAAAAGGAAAGAAACAATAACAATACCTGAGTTCTGCGCAGCTGGTCAGGCGCATACAATTCCAGTATCTCCTTGGCCACCTTATATGTTTCAGTCTCCATCACCTGCTCTAAGATCTTCTCTCTTCTCTCGTGGAGAATCTTCAACTTTTCTTCATTCTTAGAAATCTTCCGCCGATAATACCAAGTCAGCAGTCTCTTTAGGGTGTAGATTCTGTGGAGTTATTTGTTGGGAGAATACAGAATGTTACTCGACTTTCAATGCCAGGAAAGAATGTGGCCTAAAAAAATTCTGACAATTTTTTTAGTATTTTAAAACAAAGAAAACTAAATGCATATCCCTATTCTTGGCGGTTATGTACAGATAGTAAAGCAAGTTTAAGAGTCTTTGATCTTCAGTAATTAAACTTGAGAAAGAGAGCAGTGATGAAACCCTCATGAGAGGCAGAAAGCAGTATCAATACCTACTGCAATACCCACAATTTTACAGTACAAACAATTCTTTATTACAGTATAGAAGATTGTGTAGAGGAATGGGAATGAACAAGAGAAGCAGCTTGTTTGTAGGTCCTCTCAAGACTATCATTTTCCAAAGTGATAGAAATAATACTGTAGACTGTATTCAAAATATCAAGGAAACAAATTACAACAACAAGGATCCTAATAACAATGCCAGTTGGAAGAAGTGGAGAAAGCAATGAATATTTCAAGACATATTCCAAGTGTTGATGACTGTAAGACTGATGTAGCAGTTTGGAGAGGAAGGAAGGTTTGAGATTAAAAGTGCTTTGACATGGTAGAGTACTCAGCACCCTTGGACATAAAATGAAAAATGCATTTAAAAACATTGAAGGTAAAAAATGAGAACATAAGAACTGTGTATAAATTATCAATCCCATCACAAAATTCTGACTGTTTTATTTCAGATATTTCCACCAGGCTCACACTACCCAAACTGGACACAGCCTTCCTGCAGCCCTTATTCATAAATCTATTATATATACACAAACTTATGATGACATTTCTGTCCAACTTGAACATTAACTAGGTAATGGTCCAAGTTGTACAGAAACAGTCACAGGTTTAAGTCTCCTAAATGCAGGTTATTTGTGCACTGTTTCAGTCATGGTATTGTGCCTTTTTATGTAGTACATATCTCCGGAACCCACCCTGGAATTGCAAAAATTCACGGTGTCATACCATTCAATATTTTACCTCAATTGTTACATACTCACAAAAGTGGTGTACATGTATGTATATCAAAACTGAAAAGGATAGTACTGTACTCACAAGAAGATGAAGAAAATAAATGGGGTGGCATACAACAACTTCTCCTGTAATGTGTCAGGAAAGTAGTAGAAGTAGAAAATGACAGCAGCCATCAAGTAAAGGACGATGGAGTAAAGAACGAGGCTCCCCACCAGCCTCTTCTGCCGCTGCTCTGTCGTCTCCCGGTACTCCTCGATCTCTGCCACATCCTGTCATGTAACTACAATAACTCAAATACTGTACCATCACCTACTTGTCACCCCTCATATAGCTACTTAAATTTTTCATTTTTATTCTTAAAAATATAATTGCCGTTTAAAATCGTAAATCTTCATATACGTATTGTCCTAAAAAAGAAAAAAAAGGCACAGCTGTTATATAAAAATTTCTTATTTGCTAAATTCTCAGTATTTACTTTAAAAAAACATAAAATATAACAGAAGTAATGCTAGATATAACAACTTTGAGTTATTTTAGCTATAAGTTTTCAGAATATAATGTATTTAATGTAGTTTTGCATGATTTTAAAACTTCTAAATTGTTACCTTCTGAATCTGTTCAAGCAATTCTTTTGTTGACTTTTGTTTCTGTAAAGAGAAAAGGAAAGGTATTTGAAGTTCGAATGAAGAGATCAAGCAAGGCATTTTTGTGAATATGGATTTAATGAATTGTCAGTGATCTTAACATTTTCCCCCCAAAATTCATTTGAAATTAAAGTCAGTCGACCGCTGATACTCTTAACACCAAAAATACATCTAAATACAATAATATCTTTGGCTACATCCATAGCCCAAGATTCATTTACTGGCTACCAGCAGATGAAAAAAAAAAATATAGGTAGAGCAAATGTTTAAGTCATCAAGAAAGAAACCAATATCTCCAAGCGGTAGATCATCAAGGCTGTGAAGGTTATGTGGGCTAGGAGGCTGCACACAGCCCCAGCCTGGTTGAGCAGGCAATCAACAAGGATGAACTGCCTTAGGACTGGCTGTGAGAAATTGCTGAGTTATATTTACTATACTGACCCCATGAGTGCAGTTTTTAATGGAGAGAGTAAAGATGGTGTAGTCTCGAGGCTACTACATTCATAGGGGGAAGTCAAACCCATACATGTCATAGAACACCTAGAACAATGGGAGGAATTTAGGTTTGGTCCAAGGAAGGGGGAAGAGTCCAATTCCTTAGGTCAAGAGCCCCTCACCAGCATCAAGGAGCCGCCCTTGAAGGGGGAAGTGGAGAACACAGGAACCTTATCCATGTCCTTGTTTACAGGTAAAGGCTTGTTGTAATTTATGCCTCACCAGTTTCAACATCAAACAATCCAACGGAGCCAAGGGGCATCGACCATCGCAAAATATCTAAACTTATCCTGAAAAAGTTCTTAAATCAGTATCCGGATGACCCAAGCACCTGACAATATCACTATTCAGTCATCCACTACCTGACAACCTCTACCTTCACGCCTTTTCGAATATATTTATACTTCGCCTAATTTGTTACGTCCCGACTAGATAATGCCGGTGGGCAGAACTTCGTCTTTACAATGAGTAAATTAACTTAGGTACAGGTACACAATTACAATTATCATACATATTAAAAATTAACTAGAATCTCCCCCCGCCCCCCCAAAAAAAAAGTGACCTTGAGGTTCCTGAACCTGTATTCCCTGGAATGCAGGCAGGAGAGATACATGATTATATACACCTGGAAAATCCTAGAGGGACTAGTACCGAACTTGCACACGAAAATCACTCACTACGAAAGCAAAAGACTTGGCAGACGATGCACCATCCCCCCAATGAAAAGCAGGGGTGTCACTAGCACGTTAAGAGACCATACAATAAGTGTCAGGGGCCCGAGACTGTTCAACTGCCTCCCAGCACACATAAGGGGGATTACCAACAGACCCCTGGCAGTCTTCAAGCTGGCACTGGACAAGCACCTAAAGTCAGTTCCTGATCAGCCGGGCTGTGGCTCGTACGTTGGTTTGCGTGCAGCCAGCAGCAACAGCCTGGTTGATCAGGCTCTGATCCACCAGGAGGCCTGGTCACAGACCGGGCCGCGGGGGCGTTGACCCCCGGAACTCTCTCCAGGTAAACTCCAGGTATTTCCATTGGGGTCTATAATTTCTATCTACAAGTAGTTTATAACGAACATACTTGTCAGAAATAATGCCATTCCACAATAATGAACTAGTAAGACGTATAATGTCACCCTCGTATATCTCTTAACATTAATTCATAATTAACACAATTAACAACATAAAAATAACATTAACAATAGAACATCTGTCGATCAATGAAGACAAGTTAGACAGATGACAACACACACATACCAACACACACAATTAATAAAGCAATGTCCACAGAGGTCAATAGATGTAGATAAAGCAGGAACGTTAAATAGAAAAAAATAACACGTCACCAATATATGTATGAGGAAGTAAAATCAGAAGTGCCAGATGTGGGCTGTGGCCGGGTGTCTCAAGCCTCTTGTTCCTCATTTACCGTCTCTGCCGCCACCCTGGCCACTCCTCCCACCTCGTCACTCATCATGGCACTCCCTGGCAAGCCATCTTACCCGAAATCTGGATATAATAAGCCCCATGGCGCCTTTTAGCGTTGCTTGACTAGAGACATCCTCACGTGAAGTGATCCTCCATGCTCGGCCTCAACACTCAGGTCAAAACAAATTCCCTGATTGGTCCGCGTCACTCCTCCTTTCTTGTAAGAGCCCCTCTCATTGGTAGGCTTTCCTAAGAACTTATTAAACTGCTTGGTGATTGGTGAGCGTTATCCGGGACCTGTGGAGAGGTTCTCGCGGATTGTTTGAACAATTTCCATCGCTTTTCGTTTCCTATTTTATTCAGGATATTATTTATGTTAATGGTAGAAATAGGTAATAATAAATGACATGTTGGCACTTTCTTTTCTCTGTTATCCAGGTAGAGAATGTCTGTTTCATGAAGCAGGGAAGTCATTACCAATGGGAGACTGGCAGTCATGGTACTGTCACTAGCATGATTACTGTCACTAACATGGTCACTGGCATGACCACTTTCTTGCTACTGTCCTTTAAAAGTTGCAACCTCTGTTACTGTCAGTAGTATGGTCACTGTCAGTAGTATGGTCACTCAGTAGTATGGTCACTCTCAGTAGTATGGTCACTGTCAGCAATATGGTCACTGTCTTCAGTATGTTCACTGTCAGTAGTATGGTCACTGTCAGTAGTATGGTCACTCTCAGTAGTATGGTCACTGTCAGTAGTATGGTCACTCTCAGTAGTATGGTCACTGACAGTAGTATGGTTACTGTCAGTAGTATGGTCACTGACAGTAGTATGGTTACTGTCAGTAGTATGGTCACTCTCAGTAGTATGGTCACTGTCAGCAGTATGGTCACTGTCTTCAGTATGGTCACTGTCAGTATTATGGTCAGTGTCAGTAGTATGGTCACTGTCAGTAGTATGGCCACTGTCAGTAGTATGGTCACTGTCTTCAGTATGGTCAGTGTCAGTAGTATGGTCACTGTCAGTAGTATGGTCACTGTCAGTAGTATGGTCACTGTCAGTAGCATGGTCACTGTTTTCAGCATGGTCACTGTCAGTAGTATGGTCACTGTCTTCAGTATGGTCACTGTCAGTAGTATGGTCACTGTCAGTACTATGGTCACTGTCTTCAGTATGGTCAGTGTCAGTAGTATGGTCACTGTCAGTAGTATGGTCGCTGTCAGTAGTATGGTCACTGTCAGTAGTATGGTCACTGTCTTCAGTATGGTCACTGTCAGTAGTATGGTCACTGTCAGTAGTATGGTCACTGTCTTCAGTATGGTCACTGTCAGTAGTATGGTCACTGTCAGTAGTATGGTCACTGTCTTCAGTATGGTCAGTGTCAGTAGTATGGTCACTGTCAGTAGTATGGTCACTGTCAATAGTATGGTCACTGTCTTCAGTATGGTCACTGTCAGTAGTATGGTCACTGTCTTCAGTATGGTCAGTGTCAGTAGTATGGTCACTGTCAGTAGTATGGTCACTGTCAGTAGTATGGTCACTGTCAGTAGTATGGTCACTGTCAGTAGTATGGTCACTGTCAGTAGTATGGTTGCTGTCAGTAGTATGGTCACTGTCTTCAGTATGGTCAGTGTCAGTAGTATGGTCACTGTCAGTAGTATGGTCGCTGTCAGTAGTATGGTCACTGTTTTCAGCATGGTCACTGTCAGTAGTATGGTCACTGTCTTCAGTATGGTCACTGTCTTCATTATGGTCATTGTCAGTAGTATGGTCACTGTCAGTAGTATGGTCACTGTCTTCAGTACGGTCACTGTCAGTAGTATGGTCACTGTCTTCAGTATGGTCACTGTCAGTAGTATGGTCACTGTCAGTAGTATGGTCACTGTCAGTAGTATGGTCACTGTCAGTAGTATGGTCACTGTCTTCAGTATGGTCACTGTCTTCAGTATGGTCACTGTCAGTAGTATGGTCACTGTCAGTAGTATGGTCACTGTCTTCAGTATGGTCACTGTCAGTAGTATGGTCACTGTCAGTAGTATGGTCACTGTCAGTAGTATGGTCACTGTCAGTAGTATGGTCACTGTCTTCAGTATGGTCACTGTCTTCAGTATGGTCACTGTCAGTAGTATGGTCACTGTCAGTAGTATGATCACTGTCAGTAGTATGGTCACTGTCAGTAGTATGGTCACTCATGCTACTGTCCCGCGTGTGCTCACCTAATTGTATTTATGAGTCGAGGTTCAGCTCCTGTCCCGACCTCTTAAAATTCAATTGGCCGGTAATAGTTGGTTCCTGCCCTTTCGGAACCTACTGTACCTACTCTTCAAACTATGTAGTGAAGTGACCTGTGTCCTGTAAAGACGAATTTAGTGGATTCTCAGTGCTAGTGTAATGGACGTATTTACGATATCACTAGTTTCGAGCATCTGTATTTTCACTTTTTTCATCTGGCAACTCTATACAGGCAAAGTTTTGGCATTACTAACTCACCTGACGTGGGGGTTCATACACCAGCACATGAAGTCTGCCTTCACACTCCTCTTTAGGGTCGAATTTAATTAATGGATGGCTCAATTACGTTGTTTTTTGCTGTTGGTTGATGATGTTAAATATCCTGGTTACTACAGGGGTTTCATCCGTGTATCGAACCCACATTACACTTCCGGGAATGGAAGGAGTGAATTTCTGTGATCTCTAGGTTGCTCCATGTATATGTGAGCTAGTATCGTACTATAAAGAGGACCCCGTTGCAATACCAAAGCTTTGTCTGTATACCTGGAGAGAGTTCCGGGGGTCAACGACCCCGCGGCCCGGTCTGTGACCAGGCCTCATGGTGGATCAGGTCCTGAACAAATAGGCTGTTACTACTGGCCGCACGTAATCCAACGTACGAACCACAGTCCGGATGGTCAGTTACTGACTTTAGGTGCCTGTCCAGTGCCTGCTTGAAGACAGCCAGGGGTCTATTGGTAATGCCCCTTATGTATGCTGGGAGGCAGTTGAACAGTCTTGGGCCCCTGACACTTGTGTTGTCTCTTATCGTGCTAATGACACCCCTGCTTTTTCATTGGGAGAATGTTGCACAGTCTGCCGAGTCTTTTGCTGTCGTACGGAGTGATTTTCGTGTGCAAGTTTGGTACTAGTCCCTCTAGGATTTTCCAGGTGTATATAATCATGTATCTCTCCCTCTTACGTTCCAGGGAGTACGAGTTTAGGAACTTCAAGCGTTCGCAGTAATTGAGGTGTTTTATCGCAGTTATGCGTGCCGTGAAGGTTCTCTGTACATTTTCTAGGTCATAGTATATGGTATAGCTACCACAAGAAAAAAAAATAACGTGGTACAATAAGATGAATGAAATCACTGCCAGGCACTGGAAGATCGAGGTCATCGTTGTCCTTCCCACGAGACAGCTCAAGAGCTTGAGGTCATGGGTACATTTGTAAACAGAGAAATGACAACCATGCTTGCCAGTTTCTTGTTTCTTACGTCAAATGTTGAATATGGTTGAAGAAATCCCCTGAATGTTTCAAATCTGCGCAGCTGATTGTTCCCATCAGCATCGATAAATGTTTGGTCAGAGCTTCTGCTAGCTTATGAGGAGCCATCGATGATAGATGAGTGGGTGACTAAGTGAGATGACTCACGAAATCGTAATGACACGATTGCAAACAAACCATACCCCGGCCGGGATTGAACCCGCGGTCAGGAGTTTTGAGACTCTCTGACCCCGAGTTCAGTCCCGGCCGGGGTATGGTTTACTAAGTGAGATATTGACTTTGCGGGTCTTTGCACAAATAACACGCACATAGAAGAAATATATGGATGGATAATGAGAACCTTCAAAACTAGGGAGGCCAAGCCCATGATGACACTCTTCAGGTCACTTGTTCTATCTAGGCTGGAATATTGCTGCACTCTAACAGCACCTTTCAAGGCAGGTGAAATTGCCGACCTAGAAATTGTACAGAGAACTTTCACGGCACGCATAACGGAGATAAAACACCTCAATTACTGGGAGCGCTTGAGGTTTCTAAACCTGTATTCCCTGGAACGCAGGAGGGAGAGATACATGATTATATACACCTGGAAAATCCTAGAGGGACTAGTACCGAACTTGCACACGAAAATCACTCACTACGAAAGCAAAAGACTTGGCAGACGATGCACCATCCCCCCAATGAAAAGCAGGGGTGTCACTAGCACGTTAAGAGACCATACAATAAGTGTCAGGGGACCGAGACTGTTCAACTGCCTCCCAGCACACATAAGGGGGATTACCAACAGACCCCTGGCAGTCTTCAAGCTGGCACTGGACAAGCACCTAAAGTCAGTTCCTGATCAGCCGGGCTGTGGCTCGTACGTTGGTTTGCGTGCAGCCAGCAGCAACAGCCTGGTTGATCAGGCGCTGATCCACCAGGAGGCCTGGTCACAGACCGGGCCGCGGGGGCGTTGACCCCCGAAACTCTCTCCAGGTAAACTCCAGGTAATACGACTTGGATCATTAACTAGTCTTTCTCCTACCTGCGGGTTATACATGCATTGTTCTAGTCACGGTATTGTGCCTTTTTTGATCTTTAGCTAATTGTAACGTATGCAACCCAAATTTTGCACTAAATATGACACAAGTGTTAATAGATTAGATTAAATATTCATCATTTAATACCGTAGCTAGATTGGTAGAGCTCTCAGCTCACACATTTGAGGTCCGTGGTTTGATCCCCGGTAAGGGTAGAAACATTAGGACGTGTTTCCTTAAGACACCTGCTGTCCATGTTCACCTATCAGTAAAATAGGTACCTGGGTGTTAGTCGACTTGTGTGGGTCACATCCTGGGACAAAATTGACCTACTTTGAACGAAATGCTTTGCATAACAAGGGACTTTCTATATAGTATGTCATTGATGTCAGCTATGGTCTGTATACCTTGTACATGTACTTGTATGCCTTGTACATGTACTTGTATACTTTGTACATGTACTTGTATACCTTGTACATGTACTTGTATACCTTGTACATGTACCTGTATACCTTGTACATGTACTTGTATACCTTGTACATGTACTTGTATACCTTGTACATGTACTTGTATACCTTGTACATATACTTGTATACATTGTACATGTACTTGTATACCTTGTACATGTACTTGTATACCTTGTACATGTACTTGTATACCTTGTACATGTACCTGTATACCTTGTACATGTACTTGTATACCTCGTACATGTACTTGTATACCTTGTACATGTACTTGTATACCTTGTACATATACTTGTATACATTGTACATGTACTTGTATACCTTGTACATGTACTTGTATACCTTGTACATGTACTTGTATACCTTGTACATGTACCTGTATACCTTGTACATGTACTTGTATACCTCGTACATGTACTTGTATACCTTGTACATGTACTTGTATACCTTGTACATATACTTGTATACATTGTACATGTACTTGTATACCTTGTACATGTACCTGTATACCTTGTACATGTACTTGCATACCTTGTACATGTACTTGTATACCTTGTACATGTACTTGTATACCTTGTACATGTACGTGTATACCTTGTACATGTACTTGTATACCTTGTACATGTACCTGTATACCTTGTACATGTATTTGTATACCTTGTACATGTACTTGTATACCTTGTACATGTACTTGTATACCTTGTACATGTACTTGCATACCTTGTACATGTACTTGTATACCTTGTACATGTACTTGTATACCTTGTACATGTACTTGTATACCTTGTACATGTACTTGTATACCTTGTACATGTACTTGTATACCTTGTACATGTACTTGTATACCTTGTACATGTACTTGTATACCTTGTACATGTACTTTTATACCTTGTACATGTACTTGCATACCTTGCACATGTACTTGTATACCTTGTACATGTACTTGTATACCTTGTACATGTACTTGTATACCTTGTACATGTACTTGTATACCTTGTACATGTTTACCTGGAGACCTGGAGTTTACCTGGAGAGAGTTTCGGGGGTCAACGCCCCCGCGGCCCGGTCTGTGACCAGGCCTCCTGGTGGATCAGCCCCTGATCAACCAGGCTGTTGCTGCTGGCTGCACGCAAACCAACGTACGAGCCACAGCCCGGCTGATCAGGAACTGACTTTAGGTGCTTGTCCAGTGCCAGCTTGAAGACTGCCAGGGGTCTGTTGGTAATCCCCCTTATGTGTGCTGGGAGGCAGTTGAACAGTCTCGGGCCCCTGACACTTATTGTATGGTCTCTTAACGTGCTAGTGACACCCCTGCTTTTCATTGGGGGGGTGGTGCATCGTCTGCCAAGTCTTTTGCTTTCGTAGTGAGTGATTTTCGTGTGCAAGTTCGGTACTAGTCCCTCTAGGATTTTCCAGGTGTATATAATCATGTATCTCTCCCTCCTGCGTTCCAGGGAATACAGGTTTAGAAACCTCAAGCGCTCCCAGTAATTGAGGTGTTTTATCTCCGTTATGCACGCCGTGAAAGTTATCTGTACATTTTCTAGGTACTTGCATACCTTGTACATGTACTTGTATACCTTGTACATGTACTTGCATACCTTGTACATGTACTTGTATACCTTGTACATGTACCTGTATACCTTGTACATGTACTTGTATACCTTGTACATGTACTTGCATACCTTGTACATGTACTTGTATACCTTGTACATGTACTTGCATACCTTGTACATGTACTTGCATACCTTGTACATGTACTTGTATACCTTGTACATGTACTTGCATACCTTGTACATGTACTTGCATACCTTGTACATGTACTTGCATACCTTGTACATGTACTTGCATACCTTGTACATGTACTTGCATACCTTGTACATGTACTTGCATACCTTGTACATGTACTTGCATACCTTGTACATGTACTTGTATACCTTGTACATGTACTTGCATACCTTGTACATGTACTTGTATACCTTGTACATGTACTTGCATACCTTGTACATGTACTTGCATACCTTGTACATGTACTTGCATACCTTGTACATGTACTTGTATACCTTGTACATGTACTTATATACCTTGTACATGTACTTGTATACCTTGTACATGTACTTGTATACCTTGTACATGTACTTGTATACCTTGTACATGTACTTGTATACCTTGTACATGTACTTGCATACCTTGTACATGTACTTGTATACCTTGTACATGTACTTGTATACCTTGTACATGTACTTGCATACCTTGTACATGTACTTGTATACCTTGTACATGTACTTGTATACCTTGTACATGTACTTGTATACCTTGTACATATACTTGTATACCTTGTACATGTACTTGCATACCTTGTACATGTACTTGTATACCTTGTACATGTACTTGTATACCTTGTACATGTACTTGCATACCTTGTACATGTACTTGTATACCTTGTACATGTACTTGTATACCTTGTACATGTACTTGTATACCTTGTACATGTACTTGTATGCCTTGTACATGTTTACCTGGAGTTTACCTGGAGAGAGTTCCGGGGGTCAACGCCCCCGCGGCCCGGTCTGTGACCAGGCCTCCTGGTGGATCAGAGCCTGATCAACCAGGCTGTTGCTGCTGGCTGCACGCAAACCAACGTACCAACGTGTTGCTGAAGAAAATATCAGGATTAATTTCACGTTAATTCTCACACATCAATTTTGTTCAGTCTTTGTAACCTGGGTGATCAGGTAATTTACCAGGTCAGGTCAGGGACCTGGCCACGGGGGCGCTGACCCCCGGAAAACCCTCCAGATAGGCTCCATGATCCCTGGGATCTATCTGCTCACTAGCCTCAAGATTTCCATGAACCTCTGGACATTTTTGAGGTGTGGGATGGACACTGGTGCTTCATACTCAGTGGTTAGCCTGGATTACCTGGAGGATATTCCGGGGATCAACGCCCCCGCGGCCCGGTCCATGACCAACCTGACTCGGGCCATTAACTAGTTAATGGTCTAAGTCGGACCGAAACATCATAAATGTCTTTCTACTATGTACGAGTTATTTGTGAAAAATTGATGGTTATTAGAGTAGTATTAATGGTTGGTAGAGTAGTATTAATGGTTGGGAGTAGTATTACTGGTTGGTAGAGTAGTATTAATGGTTGGTAGAGTAGTATTAATGGTTGGTAGAGTAGTATTAATGGTTGGTAGAGTAGTATTAATGGTTGGTAGAGTAGTATTCATGGTTGGTAGAGTAGTATTAATAGTTGGTAGAGTAGTATTAATGGTTGGTAGAATAGAATTAATGGTTGGTAGATTAGAATTAATGGTTGGTAGAGTGTATTAATGGTTGGTAGAGTAGTATTAATGGTTGGTAGAGATAGTATTAATGGTTGGTAGAATAGAATTAATGGTTGGTAGATTAGAATTAATGGTTGGTAGAGTAGTATTAATGGTTGGTAGAGTAGTATTAATGGTTGGTAGAATAGAATTAATGGTTGGTAGATTAGAATTAATGGTTGGTAGAGTAGTATTAATGGTTGGTAGAGTAGTATTAATGGTTGGTAGAATAGAATTAATGGTTGGTAGATTAGAATTAATGGTTGGTAGAGTAGTATTAATGGTTGGTAGAGTAGCATTAATGGTTGGTAGAGTAGTATTAATGGTTGGTAGAGTAGTATTAATGGTTGGTAGAGTAGTATTAATGGTTGGTAGAATAGAATTAATGGTTGGTAGATTAGAATTAATGGTTGGTAGAGTAGTATTAATGGTTGGTAGAGTAGTATTAATAGTTGGTAGAGTAGTATTAATGGTTGGTATAGTATTAATGGTTGGTAGAGTAGTATTAATGGTTGGTAGAGTAGTATTAATGATTGTAGAGTAGTATTAATGGTTGGTATAGAGTAGTATTAATGGTTGGTAGAGTAGTATTAATGGTTGGTAGAGTAGTATTAATGGTTGGTAGAGTAGTATTAATGGTTGGTAGAGTAGTATTAATGATTGGTAGAGTAGTATTAATGGTTGGTAGAGTAGTATTAATGGTTGGTAGAGTAGTATTAATGATTGGTAGAGTAGTATTAATGGTTGGTAGAGTAGTATTAATGGTTGGTAGATTAGAATTAATGGTTGGTAGAGTAGTATTAATGGTTGGTAGAGTAGTATTAATGATTGGTAGAGTAGTATTAATGGTTGGTAGAGTAGTATTAATGGTTGGTAGAGTAGTATTAATGGTTGGTAGAGTAGTATTAATGGTTGGTAGAATAGAATTAATGGTTGGCAGATTAGAATTAATGGTTGGTAGAGTAGTATTAATGGTTGGTAGAGTAGTATTAATGGTTGGTAGAGTAGTATTAATGGTTGGTAGAGTAGTATTAATGGTTGGTAGATTAGAATTTATGGTTGGTAGAGTAGTATTAATGGTTGGTAGATTAGTATTAATGGTTGGTAGATTAGAATTAATGGTTGGTAGATTAGAATTAATGGTTGGTAGAGTAGTATTAATGGTTGGTAGAGTAGTATTAATGGTTGGTAGATTAGAATTAATGGTTGGTAGAATAGAATTAATGGTTGGTAGAGTAGTATTAATGGTTGGTAGAGTAGTATTAATGGTTGGTAAATTAGAATTAATGGTTGGTAGATTAGAATTAATGGTTGGTAGAGTAGTATTAATGGTTGGTAGAGTAGTATTAATGGTTGGTAGATTAGAATTAATGGTTGGTAGAATAGAATTAATGGTTGGTAGAGTAGTATTAATGGTTGGTAGATTAGAATTAATGGTTGGTAGATTAGAATTAATGGTTGGTAGAGTAGTATTAATGGTTGGTAGAGTAGTATTAATGGTTGGTAGATTAGAATTAATGGTTGGTAGAGTAGTATTAATGGTTGGTAGAATAGAATTAATGGTTGGTAGAGTAGTATTAATGGTTGGTAGATTAGAATTAATGGTTGGTAGAGTAGTATTAATGGTTGGTAGATTAGAATTAATGGTTGGTAGAGTAGTATTAATGGTTGGTAGAGTAGTATTAATGGTTGGTAAAATAGAATTAAAGGCTGGTAGAGTAGAAGTAATAGTTGATTGGGTTGAATTAACGGCTTATGGAGCAGAAATTATGGTCGTCAGAGCAGAAATAATAGTTGATGCAACGGAATTCTAACAGAGCAGAATAATGGGTATGGCTTCAGACTGATGATTAATGGAGCAGAATAATGGTCGCGCTTGGGAACCCATCAGAAAACTCAGTCATTCTGGCTGGCTAGGAGGGCGTGACCCATCACAAAAATTCCATTGAACGATGCTACTGGTGAGGCCAGGGCCTCAGACTACTCCACAGTCGTGTTTTCTTGGTGTTTTACACTTTATCTATATCTTCTGGTATTATGGAGATACTTGGGAATGTTTTTTAATATATTTTTTTTGAGAACTGCCTGACATTGTTGATGTTCTTTTCCCCTAGGGCAGCCCTGCGGCGCCATCCCATCCTTGCCAGACACACGACTACTTATTTTATTTATTTATTCGATTATGCCATTGAATACTGCTGGTTATTTTGAGACTTAGGGTGAAAATTAAAGCTTATAGTATCATGAGACCCACTCGTAGTACGCGAAGAGTTATATATTTTGAGGTAATGTACAGAGGACGTGTGGCTGCGCTGCTATAGATCAATGGAGATGCACCAAAACACCTGTACGATAACTACACATACCTCACCCCTTTCTCCCGAGTAATGTCATTCTTACCATTACTTTATCTCGGGATAAGTTCGTTAAAAACAATGCTCCTAAGTCCGATTTGCCATCAATATGTCTGAAATCCAAGTAATTTTCGCCCTTCGTGTGAATTTGTGATGGTGTACGAGAGTTTGCGCGGTGCCGGGACACAACACTCGGTGATCTTGGGAAACAGTTGCACGTTGATCACGTGGCGGGATGGATGCTGCTCACTCATCTCGTGATTTCGTGACACTAATTGTTGATTAACATAATTAAAAGTTGCAAATACGTGCTAACTTGGGAGCGTGTGATAATCTGTCATTCTCGTGTTAAGGAGATCATGATCGAGGGAAAGGTGAAGCTGTGAAGACAGGTGGGGGAGAGGACTCGGGAGAATTTAAACTAATGAAAGTGAATGTACAGAGAGAAATAGAGCTGGAACAGCTGTTAGTAGAGCTGCAACAGCTGTTAGTAGAGCTGCAACAGCTGTTAGTAGAGCTGCAACAGCTGTTCGTAGAGTAGGAACAGGTGTGAGGGTCAAGGAGAGTATCACTCAGCATCCACAACACCAGCCTATGGTGGGCGGCTCCCCCTTTCCCTCCCTCTCCCCCCTTCCCCTCTCCGGTGCCACAACCTTTCATTGATGATTAAGAGGCGAGGACCGGGAGCTGGAGCTCCACCTCTGCAGGCACAAGTGAGTACACACTTGGTGGGGCCAGGAGCTGAGTCTCGATCCCCACAAGCAAACCTCAGCGACTGCACATGCACAAAACAAATGTTAACCCCAACAAATGCAGTTATGCAGTGGGAAGGGAAGAGAAGACCGGAAACGGAGTATAGAATTGGGGGACAGACCGCAAACTTCTGTGTCATGTTACCAGAAGCTCACATCAACCGAACAATTTCTGAAGATAACGCTCGTCTGGTAAATCTAAGATTGATAAGATAAGATATATTTTAATTTTTAACTCGGAGGGATAATCCAATAAAGCCAGTACATCATTGAGGACGTTCCCCAGGATGCGACCCACACCAGTCGACTAACACCCGGGTATCTACTTACTACTAGGTGAACAAGGACATCACTCGTGCCGGGGATTGAACCACGGACACTCATTATGTGAAGCGAGTGGCTTTCAGGAATCTCAAAGTCATTCCGGGTCCATAGGTCATGCCCATCTTTGAGTACGCAGTACCAGTATGGAACCCACATCTGAGGATGCAAAAATATGCTACGAGGCTGTTCCTGAGTTAAGGAGGAGAAAAGTAACAAAATTTAATCTAACGACATTGGAGGACAAGAAGAAGCAGGGGAGACATGACAACAACATATAAAATACTCAGGGGAATTGATAAGGTTTAGATTGAGAGGGAAGAAACGGTAACTCAGGGATACTGCTGAAGTTAAAGTCACAGACGAGTCACAGGGATGTTAGGAAGTATTTTTTTAGTCTCAGAGTGGTCGGGAAGTGGAATAATTTTAGTGAAGTGGTGGAAGCATACCAAACATGGCTTTAAGAGCAGGTACGATAATAAGACCCAACGAGGCTAAGAGGGAGTGAATCTGAAGAATGACAAGAGACAGGCGATTTGGGAGTCGACCCCAGCAACCACACACAGTCATCCTACACTAGCATACTTGTAGGTATGATACCTGTACCTGCCATCTTACACTACCACGGGCAATACCTGTCATACTACACTACCCCGAGGAATACCTTCCATCCTACACTGCCACGGGCAACACCTGTCATCCTATACTACTATGGGCAATACCTACCATCCTACACTACCACGGGCAACACCTGTCATCCTAATCTACTACTGGCAATACCTGCCATCCTATACTACTACGGGCAACACTTGTCATCCTATACTACCACGAGCAATACCTGCCATCCTACACTACCACGGGCAACACCTGTCATCCTATACTACTATGGACAATACCTGCCATCCTACATTACCACGGGCAACACCTGTCATCCTATACTACTATGGGCAATACCTGCCATCCTACACTACCACGGGCAACACCTGTCATCCTATACTACTACGGGCAATACCTGTCATCCTATACTACTACGGGCAATACTTGCCATCCTATTCTACCACGAGCAATACCTGCCACCCCACACTACCACGGGCAACACCTATCCTACATTAGCATACTTGTCAGTAATACCTGCTATCCTACACTAGCATACTTGCAGGTAGTACCTGCCATCCTACACTACCTACTTATGGATAATACCTGCCATCTTATACTACAATACTTGTCGGTAATACCTACCATCCTACACAGTCTACAGTAGGTTCGCAAACACTTAAGAGTTAAGAGCGAGATTCAGGAACCTAGGCACTTGGAAAATCTTGGAAGGAATGGTCCCAAATCTGCACACAGAAATCACTCACTACGAAAGTAAAAGACTGGGCAGGCGATGCAAAATGCCCCCAATAAAAAGTAGGGGCGCCATTGGTACACTAAGGGAAAACACCATAAGTGTCCGGGGCCCAAAACTGTTCAACAGCCTCCCATCAAGCATTAGGGGAATTGCCAATAAACCCCTGGCTGCCTTCAAGAGAGAGCTGGACAGATACCTAAAGTCAGTGCCGGATCAGCCGGGCTGTGGCTCGTACGTTGGACTGCGTGCGGCCAGCAGTAACAGCCTAGTTGATCAGGCCCTGATCCATCGGGAGGCCTGGTCATGGACCGGGCCGCGGGGGCGTTGATCCCCGGAATAACCTCCAGGTAGGCGGAAACTCGTCAAAATTGATAAACAGGAGCTACTCGATTGATGTGGCTGGCATCCTGGGGAAGAGTACCACAGGACAAGGAAATGCGTCCTTTATGGGGCTACCCTGGATTATAATCTTTTAGACTTAATAATTCGAAGAATTATTCTTCATCTGTATGGAACCCCTCTCCTGGAGAGAGAGGGGTGGGAGAGGTAATTGTGAGAAAGCAGTGAGTACCCCCAGGCTGGTACGCGAGTTGAGTGGAATGTGCTCTGAAAAATACCAGAGGTAGATCTGTCACTAGATGTAATGAGAACAAGAGGGAACTTGATCATGATATACGAAATACTCAGTGACATATACATACAAATACAACTTTATTTGAACATTGTACATTGTTTATACAGAAATGGCTGAACATCAAAATGGTATACAATACCGACAGGTTGTTAGGTAAGACACATATGCAACAGTTAGGTAACTTTATTCTGAAACGTTTCGCCTACACAGTAGGCTTCTTCAGTCGAATACAGAAAGTAGGCAGGAATAGTAGAGATGTGAAGACGATGTAATCATTCCATCACCATTGAAGTCGTAGAATTTAAGGTTGTCAGTCCCTCAGCCTGGAGAAGTTCAGTTCCATAGATAGTTCCTGACTATGGAACTGAACTGCTCCAGGCTGAGGGACTGACAACCTCAAATTCTACGACTTCAAGGGTGATGGAATGATTACATCGTCTTCACATCTCTACTGTTCCTGCCTACTTTCTGTATTCGACTGAAGAAGCCTACTGTGTAGGCGAAACGTTTCAGAATAAAGTTACCTAACTGTTGCATATGTGTCTTACCTAACAGAAATGAATGACTTTTTTAGGGCATGTTGAAAACCCATAGTGATGCAGAGATTTCGGGATAGGCTCTTTAAGAAACTTTATTTAGGCATAGGTACACATAAGTACAATTCATACATAGTTAATGTGTAAATTACTTAGGTTAATTCAAAGAAAGTCAGACAAAGTGACTTATTTCCATTGGTGTCATTTACTAGGATACTCCGTCCATTATTAGACCAACACTGTTTTTTTTTTTTTGTTTTTTTTTTATTCACCGGTATTCTCCCGGCCCGGGTCTTTTTTTTTTTTATTATTACCTCATCCTCTAGGCGTTATTTGTACAGGTTTAACGCTTCCTCGTGAATATAAAAATTTTACAAGGAAGCCACAAAACAAGAGGATATGGTCAGAGATCACACATGTAAACGAGCCACAGAAATATACAAGTTTTCATCAACGTAAGAGTAGTATAGAAGTTGAATGAACTGAATAATAACACAGTGAAAGCGGACTACATACAGGAGTTCAGTGATAGATATTACAGCTATGTCACGTGTTGGTGGAAAGTTAAGAGGCAGTACCAATAGTTTTACCTCTTCCCTCCCTAATCCCTCCTCCCCCAGAAACTAATATATATATATATATATATAATATAATATTATAATATATATATATATATATATATATATATATATATATATATTATATATATATATATATATATATATATAATATATATATATATATATGTCGTGCCGAATATGTAAAAACTGGTCAATTAGCAAGAACTCATTTAAAATAAGTCTTTTTCTAAAATTTTCTCTTATACGTTTAAAGATATATTTTTTTCATTAATGATAATGTAAAAATTTATAATTTTGCAACAAAAGAAACTTAGAAAACTTACCTAACCTTATTATAACAAGCGCAATTTATTTTAGCCTAACCCAACTAAATATATTTTAAATACTTTTACAGTAATTTAATACTAAACAAACACAATGAAATATATTTTTTTCGTTAGGTTTAGAATGATTTTTGCGAAATTATTGCATACACAAATTTTAGCTTGTCCTATATGGCAAGATGAGCGTTGCTATTTAAGCCAAGATCGCAAGTTCTGCTTATTCGGCACGACATATATTATATAATATATATATATATATATATATATATATATATATAATAATATTATATATATATATATATATATACTTCTACTTACATTAGTCACACTACACATACATGTACACATTTAATTTATACACACTCATCTGAGTTTCTTTGATTTTATCTTAATAGTTCTTGGTCTTATTAATTTTCCTTTTATATCCATGGGGAAGTGGAATAAAATCTTTCCTCCGTAAGCCATGCGTGTTGTAAAAGTCAACTAAAATGCCGGGAACAATGGGCTAGAACCCTTTTCCTGTAAAGATACTAAAAAGAATAAGAAGAAGAAAATGTCAAAGTGGGAAAGTCTGAATGTGCGTGGATGTTGTGCAGATGATAAGAAAGAGATGATTGTGGATGTTATGAATGAGAAGAAGCTGGATGTCTGGCTTTAAGTGAAACAAAGCTGAAGGGGGTGGGAGAGTTTCAGTGAGAGGAATAAATGGATTTAGGTCAGAGGGGTTTCAATAGAGTTAGAGCTAAAGAAGAGTAGCAATAATGTTGAAGGATAAGCTATGGCAGGAAAAGAGGGACTTAAATTATTAATTCAAGATTATGTGGAGTAAAATAAAGATTGGATGTGAAAAGTGGGTTATAATAAGCGTGTATGCACTGGAGAAGAGAGAAGTGTAGAGGAGAGAGAGAGATTTTGGGAAATGTTGAGTGAATGCGGGGGGAGTTTTGAATAAAGTGTGGAGTATGGGGTTGGGGTTTTTAAAATGCTAAAGGGGGGTAAAAAGTTTTTGGAGGGAGTGTAGGAAAATTTTTGGGGTGCCGGGGGTAAATGTAAATGGGGAGCCTTTAATTGACTATGTGTAGAAAAAAAATTTGGTAATAAGTATACATTTTTAGAAAAAGGGATAATAAATAAAAAGGGTTTGAGTAGCACGTAAGAAATTTGTTTTTTTAGATTATGTATTGGGGAAAAAAGGTTGTGGGTAGGCCCAGGTTACATGTTTATAGAGGGGCAATGTATATCGGTTCATTATTTAGTTGAGCTACAGTTAGAGTAAGAGGTAGAGGGGGAAAAGAGGAAGTGGCAACAACAATAAGAGGGAGGGAAAAGTTAAAAACAAAGGGGGAAGGGGGAAGTCGGGGGGAAATAAGCGACTTTGGCAGAAAGGTGGGCAGTGCAAAATGAGTGGGGGGGGTTTTTAAGAGGGTTTGGAAAAAGTTTTAAAAATGCAGTATTAGAAAGTGGGGGAGAAGTTTGTGGTTATGGAGGGTGGGGGGAGGAGGAAAGGGGTGTTGGTGGAAATGAGAAGTAAAGGGTTGATAAAAGAGAAAAAGGTAGCTTATGAGGGTTTTTTAAAACAGAAGTGTTATAAAAAGAGCAGGTTAGGGAGGTAAAAAAAAGGTAAGGGTGGTGGAGAGTAAAAAAGGGAAGCAGATGATAGAGGGGAGAGGCACTGTCAAGAATTTTAATGAAAATAAGAAAAAATTTTGGAGTGAGTTATCAAGTTAAGAAAGCCTGGGGAAAATTGGATTTGTCAGTTAAAAACAGGTAGGGGAGTTAGTAGATGGGGAGATGGAGGTATTGGGAAGATGGCGAGAAAATTTTGAGGAACTTTTAAATGTTAAGGAAGAAACAGAGGCAGTATTTCATCCCACTGGTCAGGGAGGTATACCATCTTTTAGGAGTGAAGAAGAGCAGAATGTAAGTGTGGGGGAGGTACGTGAGGCATTACGTAAAATGAAAGGGGGTATAAAGCAGCTGGAACTGATGGGATCATGACAGAAATGTTAAAAGCAGGGGGGGATATAGTGTTGGAGTGGTTGGTACTTTTGTTTAATAAATGTATGAAAGAGGGGAAGGTACCTAGGGATTGGCAAAGAGCATGTATAGTCCCTTTATATAAAGGGAAAGGGGACAAAAGAGACTGTTAAAAATTATAGGGAATAAGCTACTGAGTATACCAGGAAAAGTGTACGGTAGGGTTATAATTGAAAGAATTAGAGGTAAGACAGAATGTAGGATTGCGGATGAGCAAGGAGGTTTTAGAGTGGGTAGGGGATGTGTAGATCAGGTGTTTTACATTGAAGCATATATGTGAACATATTTAGATAAAGATAGGGAAGTTTTTATTGCATTTATGGATTTAGAAAAGGCATATGATAGAGTGGATGAGGAGCAATGTGGCAGATGTTGCAAGTATATGGAATAGGTGGTAAGTTATTAAATGCTGTAAAGAGTTTTTATGAGGATAGTGAGGCTCAGGTTAGGGTGTGTGTAGAAGAGAGGGAGACTACTTCCCGGTAAAAGTAGGTCTTAGACAGGGATGTGTAATGTCACCATGGTTGTTTAATATATTATAGATGGGGTTGTAAAGGAAGTAAATGCTAGGGTGTTTGGGAGAGGGGTGGGATTAAATTATGGGGAATCAAATTCAAAATGGGAATTGACACAGTTACTTTTTGCTGATGATACTGTGCTTATGGGAGATTCTAAAGAAAAATTGCAAAGGTTAGTGGATGAGTTTGGGAATGTGTGTAAAGGTAGAAAGTTGAAAGATGAACATAGAAAAGAGTAAGGTGATGAGGGTGTCAAATGATTTAGATAAAGAAAAATTGGATATCAAATTGGGGAGGAGGAGTATGGAAGAAGTGAATGTTTTCAGATACTTGGGAGTTGATGTGTCGGCAGATGGATTTATGAAGGATGAGGTTAATCATAGAATTTGATGAGGGAAAAAAGGTGAGTGGTGCGTTGAGGTATATGTGGAGTCAAAAAACGTTATCTATGGAGGCAAAGAAGGGAATGTATGAAAGTATAGTAGTACCAACACTCTTATATGGGTGTGAAGCTTGGGTGGTAAATGCAGCAGCGAGGAGACGGTTGGAGGCAGCGGAGATGTCCTGTTTAAGGGCAATGTGTGGTGTAAATATTATGCAGAAAATTCGGAGTGTGGAAATTAGGAGAAGGTGTGGAGTTAATAAAAGTATTAGTCAGAGGGCAGAAGAGGGGTTGTTGAGGTGGTTTGGGTCATTTAGAGAGAATGGATCACAGTAGAATGACATGGAAAGCATATAAATTATAGGGGAAGGAAGGCGGGGTAGGGGTCGTCCTCGAAAGGTTGGAGAGAGGGGTTAAAGGAGGTTTTGTGGGTAAGGGGCTTGGACTTCCAGCAAGCGTGCGTGAGCGTGTTAGAGGGGTGAATGGAGACGAATGGTACTTGGGGACCTGACGATCTGTTGGAGTGTGAGCAGGGTAATTTAGTGAAGGGATTCAGGGAAACCGGTTATTTTCATATAGTCGGACTTGAGTCCTGGAAATGGGAAGTACAATGCCTGCACTTTAAAGGAGGGGTTTGGGATATTGTGCAGTTTGGAGGGATATGTTGTGTATCTTTATATGTTTATGCTTCTGACTGTTGTATTCTGAGCACCTCTGCAAAAACAGTGATAATGTGCGAGTGTGGTGAAAAGTGTTGAATGATGATGAAAGTATTTTCTTTTTGTAGATTTTCTTTCTTTTTTGGGTCACCCTGCCTCGGTGGGAGACGGCCGACTTGTTGAAAAAAAAAAAAAAAAAAAATATATATATAATATATATTATATATATATATATATATATATATATATATATTATATATATATATTATATATATACTGCTGCTTCAGTGGATATACATAAAAACACATCCTCATTGTATAAACAATGTAAATAATTGTGATAGTTTAATTAATTTAATAGTCTAGCATTATTACGGTTGTAATGTTTATCAAATTAAAAAAAAATTATTAGTAGACTATCAGTATTTTTTTATAATGTACCAAGGCTTATTATAGCAAAAAAAAAAAAAATGAAATTCTTGATAGTATTGTGTAATGAAAAACAGTTTAGTCACGAAATATACAAGTAAATGATAATGAACTTCCACCTAGTAAATAAAGATCATCTTTTTGCCTGCTCCCAGAAGTTTGGCGTTTTAACGTGCGTTTAACGCTTGGAGACTGGCCAACTTGCCCGTGGCTCGGAGTAAGGAATATGTATCACGTACATTATAGACATGAATGTCTGGGTCGAAGCCAGAGCCGTTGACGACTGGAATGGTCGGAAGTCGAATTCCTTTTCGAGCTAAATCTTGGCGATGTCGAGTACAGACTGAGTAAAACTTTAGACATTGCTGTAGAAAATGTTCATTATTATTAGTAGTATCTTGGGGAGCGCTAAACCTGCTGGGGGGGGATGGAAGGCATTCAGGTTTAATTCAGGGAACTGGAGCACAGATCCAATTCCCTAGATCAAGAGCCCCTCACCAGCATCAAGGAACCTCTTTTGAGAGGAGAAACTGTTCATGTGTATCATCCTCCTGTATTATTCTGGGTAATCTACACATGCTGCTATGTATAATCCCCTCAAGGGAGGTTCCTTGATGCTTGTGAGGGGCTCTTGATCTAGGGAATTGGATCTGTGCTTCAGTTCCCTGAATTGAGCCTGAATACCTTCAATCCCCCCACATACGCTGTATAATCCTATGGGTTTAGCGCTCCCCCATGATTATAATAATAATAATGCTATGTATGATAATTTATGTAACTATTTATGTGTACCTGTACCTGAATAAACTTACACCAAAGGCAGCTAGGGCTGTCAGCCAAGTGTCACTGGAAGAGATGTACCCACGTAGTGAATGTGGTTCATTATATCGGGTTTGTGTACATAGTGGGTGATTGTGACGTCACTACAAGACGCCACGCTCCACGTGTTTATGATAAACACAGCTGATGGCATAAACAGTCACATTTGTTAGTGGGAATGGAAATGCAAGAACCCCGATGAAAATAGGTCACTTTGACTTTTTGGGTTATCCTAGGTAATTTACACTATGTATGATAATTGCACAGAGATTTAGCAGTGGAGCTTTAGATATGAGATGTAGCAGATGAAGACAGGGTCACAAGTGAGCGGGGCCCTCTAGTGGAAGTGTATGAGGCCCATAAAGTGGGCCAGAATTTTAAATGTGGTGAGATGTAGCAGCTAAAGACGTGATGACATGTGGGCGGGGCCCACTAGTGGAAGTAGCTCATGTCCATTAGTTGGGCTCCGTCCTTATACTCCTGCATTATATTGAAAACTTCTACCTTTGTTCTGGTGATATAGCCGGTGGTAGCAGGTTGAAGATTCTTGGGCGACGGCTGCCTGGGGTGACAGAAATAATCTGGTACATCTGTAATGTATAGTAACTTGAAGAGGGGTTTGTAAAAAGATATCGTAACCAGGAAAAAAAGAAACAATCTGGGGTGGCAGTAATCTGAAGTGTGTTGCGATAAAGATGTGGGTGATAAAAATGAATCCTGAGGGAGCCGTCGTTTAAAATAAAAGACTTTTGGGTGATAAAAATGAATCCTGAGTGAAGTATCCGAAATAAAAAAAACGTGATGTGTACAACGTACCTTCATAATCACATGTCGGTTTTTTGTTCCAGTTGCCACCAATTTCTTGTACCTGGTACTGCGTGTGCTAGTGCCGGGAGATTACCTATTTTTTGTATTACATATTTGTAGCTGTAAGAGCAAAGCTAAGCTCGTGGCGTTCCACCTTCAGTATTTATTTTATCGTGCAGTTTTTTTGAAGTCTTAGATGGTAGTAGTATTTCCTCTCCATGTAAACCATTCCACTGTTTTACCATTGTTTGCAAAGCTTTCTAGTATCCTTTCAACATCTCTCCTCCTTTTAGTTTAAAGTTACGGCCTCTTGTTTTACCAGTTGATGTTTTTTTCTCTCTGTGCCATGATTGCTTCAACAATTAAAACAATGTATCGGTAATGTGCAGTTATTATTCTGTCTGACTGCATATATATGAATGTGTTAATTACGGTGCCCCGTGGCCTGGTGGCAAAAGCTCTCGCTTCACACGGTGATGTCCGGGTTCGATTCCCGGCGAAGGGGTGGAAACATTGGACGTGTTTCCTTACACCGGTTGTCTATGTTCACCCACCATTAAAATGGGCACCTGGGTGTTAGTCGACTGTCGTGGGTCGCATCCTGGGACAAATCTGACTTAATTTGCCCGAAATGCTCTGCATAACAAGGAGCTTTCTATATAGTAGTATGTCATTGATGTCAACTATGGTCTGTATACCTTGTACATGTACTTGTGTAGTAAATAAATATATTATTATTATTTTGTCATAGGCACTGATTAGACACTTGGCCTGTTGTGTGTGTGTGTGTGTGTGTGTGTGTGTGTGTGTGTGTGTGTGTGTGTGTGTGTGTGTGTGTGTGTGTGTGTGTGTGTGTGTGTGTGTGTGTGTGACCATGAGTAATAACAGTAGCAACAGGCCGGTACCGTTTGGTAAATTTGACATAGATCATTCCTGATTTTGGTTTTCGTGGGGTGACTTAATCAAAGCTTTTCTAATCGGCCTCAAACTGTCAACACTGGTTTCCTACCTAGAAGGTTGGCATTGTTATCCGGGTCTGTTGGAATCAATTTGTCATTATTTTTTATGAAAACGTCGGCCGTTTCCCGAGGCAGGGTGACCCGAAAAAGAAGAAATACTTTCATCATTAGTCTCCACCCCAGTCTTGCCAGAGGTGTACTTACACTACAGTTGAAAAACTGCAGCGTATCTCTTGTGAAATAACTTGAGTCTATTTCTTCTGAACGACTTCTTATCTAAAGGCTGATGCGTTTTACATTAGGAAGCAGTGTAAAAAAATTTTCAGTGTCTATCTTGATTAATTTTTCAATGCCAAGAGTTAGCTGCCTTAGCAACTTAAGCCGTACTGTATTAATCTTTTTGCGTGCAAAAGGGGGATACCTTTCTTGGATTGAGCAGCGACGGAAACTGGAAAATTGCATTTATCTGAATGTAACTAATTATGTACATAATAGTAAATGATAACAAAGATTATTATTTATCAATGTTACATAGACAAGTAGGAATTTGGGACACCTAGGTCACAAAAAATGTCCCCCTTCGATACCTACCACTGTCATAACCACAAGTTGCTCTGGACCTATTAATTAAATGAAATATACATACACTAGGAATACTGGTAAATATATAAATTTGTGGACTGTATATTAAAAATAATAAATGGTTATATATATATATATATATATATATATATATATATATATTATATATTATATATATATAATATATATATATATATATATACACACACAATTACATAACAGAAGGAAAATATATCTTAATATCACTCACCAATTTGACTGGAGATTAATGTGTATCATACTCAGAAAACCTCACTCTAACTAAATATATGAAAATAATGCTGGCCAGAATTACACACAAATCTAGAGAGCTTATCTGAGGTTCCTGGAGCTGTCTTGTTCAGTCGTCTGATATCTCAAGTTATGCAGGAATGCACATCCACCAATTTCGCCTCCTATTTGAGAGGTGTCAACACAATTTTAACCACTAGAGCACGAAAAATTCTTCCCATTACACCAACGTTTGTACAAAATTCAAAACCAAGATGGCGAGTCTCCTGCCCAGACGCAGGCTTTCCGTTTTCTATGACATAAATATTATTAAATACAGTATGGCCATCTATTTCCATATAAATACTGAATTTCTGGAAAATATATACAGTATTTTCCACAGAAACATTATTTACTGTCTTTATGAATAACGGTAAACTTGTTGAAGTTACTCAATGAGGAAATATCCTCGCTGTTTAAATCCAAATAATGATGGGATCTTCTTCCATGGAGTGTTCCTGGTAAACAGTAGTCACCCAGTCATGGTTTATGGGATATACCTATCACGTGAAGGGAACTCAATCTCAGGGGTAAACGGGGAATTTCAATAGGTTAACCAGGCGACTGCTACAGGGCAGCTACACGACAAGTTGTCATGTAATGGAATAATCTTGGTTTCTACAGATGGGCGAGAATGTAGTGTTGTACCAGCGTTGTCTGGCCATCAAACTCACAAGAGACCATCCACCACCCACCCGTCCATCCTCCGCCTTCGAAGAGGTGGGCGGGCGCAAGGTTCCATCCACCACCTCTACCACACCCTCCACGGATAGCGACACTCCCACACCCACCAACGGTCCGCCTCTAGGTTCACTGACGACCACTACCCCTGTAGTTTCTGACCTGACAACCTCTGTACACTCTGCCATCAGCACCACCACCACCAACCATCAAGATGGATACCTCCTCTTTCTGGTAACTACTCACGCACCACCCTCGTTAATACATTTGTGGAGAAATTTTCTCCAACCTCCAGGGGGATGATCGACGCCTCTGGGGGCAGCAGCCCCCTCCCTTGGGGTTGGAGAAAATTTCTCCACAATAGTTGTTGCTTCTTATTTCACTTCATACACTTGTTTGTTGTTGTCTATTTGTAACGAAATGTTATTTGACGTTTTAATTTATACACCACATTGTGTACCTACACTGATCTATATGACATTGTTTATAACGTTAAAATAAGAACTCACTACCGTATGTTTACCTAATAAAACTACGGTGCTGATCACTTGCTACTAGGCTGAGGGACTGATTACCTCGTCTTCCACTGTCTTCTTTATATATTTCTACAGTTCCCATATCATGTCCATGTACTGATAAAGCCACTGGATGGCGAAACGTCTACAAAGTGAAAATACACAGATGTACGTGTCTAATTCATACCTACTGACACCATCTCAAACTTTCGTACCCACTTCTTGCTCTAGAATAAAAGGCAGCATTCTCATGCCTCTGCTTCGTATAATTTTAAATTTTAAAGGGGTGGAGAGGTAAGCTAGTGAAAGCCTCGGTCAAATGACAAAAGTTCCAGTGGCGGGTAACCATTGACTCTGAGTCAGGAAACAATTATCCTGTTTTCTGACGATTTTACCTAACCTCAGCTTCACGTTGATCGAATCATCGAAGATACGAAGCTGAACACTTACCAAGGCTGAGGGACTGACTGCTTCAAGCTTACTTTTTCAAGTCTGAGGGACTGACTACAAGCTTACTTATTCAAGGCTGAGGGATTGACTACTTCAAGCTTACTTCTTCAAAGCTGAGGGATTGACTACTTCAAGCTTACTTTTTCAAGGCTGAGGGATTGACTGCTTCAAGCTTACTTCTTCAAGGCTCAGGGACTGATCACCGCATGTCTATCTTTCCACTACTTTTGCTGTCTTCAGTATTAAGTCACCTGTGCATTTAGCCTCTAGCGCTCCCAGTAATTGAGGTGTTTTATCTCCGTTATGCGCGCCGTGAAAGTTCTCTGTACATTTTCTAGGTCGGCAACTTCAGGTCACTTGTTCTATCTAGGCTGGAATATTGCTGCACACTAACAGCACCTTGCAAGGCAGGTGAAATTGCCGACCTAGAAAATGTACAGAGAACTTTCACGGCGCGCATAACGGAGATAAAACACCTCAATTACTGGGAGCGTTTGAGGTTCCTAAACCTGTATTCCCTGGAACGCAGGAGGGAGAGATACATGATTATATACACTTGGAAAATCCTAGAGGGACTAGTACCGAACTTGCACACGAAAATCACTCACTACGAAAGCAAAAGACTTGGCAGACGATGCACCATCCCCCAATGAAAGCAGGGGTGTCACTAGCACGTTAAGAGACCATACAATAAGTGTCAGGGGCCCGAGACTGTTCAACTGCCTCCCAGCACACATAAGGGGGATTACCAACAGACCCCTGGCAGTCTTCAAGCTGGCACTGGACAAGCACCTAAAGTCAGTTCCTGATCAGCCGGGCTGTGGCTCGTACGTTGGTTTGCGTGCAGCCAGCAGCAACAGCCTGGTTGATCAGGCTCTGATCCACCAGGAGGCCTGGTCACAGACCGGGCCGCGGGGGCGTTGACCCCCGGAACTCTCTCCAGGTAAACTCCAGCCTGAAGAAGCCTGCTGAGGAGGCGAAATGTTTCGCCAATAAAGGCACCCAACTGTTGCACTTGTCTTGATCATCTTCCTTCTATATGTTTATGCACTCCATGTCCATCCTGTAAAAGGGAATTGTATTAACTGTTCTCTTACAGGCGTGGCAAACGGCTAATCTGGTGTGTGTGTGGGACAAGGAGTTACTGGTGGCCGTGCAGGAGACAGAGTACGTTGGTCACCTAGTTGGTGGCGTGGTGCTGGTGGGAGGGAGTTCCTGTGTGTTGGCTGCCCTCACACATGCCTGGTCCAGGGCTCTCCTCGCTGCTCCAACTGGCTTCACCATCACCATGTTTGGTGGGTACCCCTTCCTCCTTCATGCCTTGGTCACTCAGGATTTTGGTGCTCCCAGTATACAGCTTGAAGCATGTATCACAGCCTGAATGATTAGGAACTGCGTAAAGGTATGGGGGGTGGCTGGTGGTAATTCCTCTTTTAATTGAAGCGAGTGTGTTGAACCTTTTTTTACTTATTCTGTTATCTCGTAGCATACTTATTGCCTCCCTACTTTTGCTAGGGTATTTTGCACTGTTTGTTATGTCTCCTGCTATTGCAAGGGGGTTGTTTCAGGTCCCGATTTGTAACCAGTCCCAATAGTATTATCCAGATACTTGGTGACAGTAATAGTAGGATAGATTTTTATGTCATTGGTAGTCCATTTGGAAGGATTTTTCAAATGAACTGTGTACACACATACACACACACACAATTTTCAACACATCCATTGAAACTGGGCAACTACCTGAGGTATGGAAGACGGCAAATGTAGTCCCTATTTTTGAGAAAGGAGACAGACATGAGGCACTAAACTATAGACCAGTGTCACTGACGTATAGTATGCAAAGTCATGGAGAAGATTATCAGGAGAGTGGTGGAGCACCTAGAACAGAACAAACTTATAACGACAACCAGCACAGATTCAGTGAAGGCAAATCCTGTGTCACAAACCTACTGGAGTTTTATGGCAAGGTAATGGAAGTAAGACACTAGAGAGAGGGGTGGATAAATTGTATTTTCATGGACTGCAAGGCCTTCGACACAGTTCCTCACAAGAGATTAGTGCAAAAGCTATAGGATCAGGCACGTATAACAGGAAGGGCACTGCAGTGGATCAGAAAATACCTAACAAGGAGGCAACAACGAGTCATGGTATGTGACGAGGTATCAGAGTGGGCGCCTGTGATCAGCGGGGTTCCACAGGGGTCAGCCCTAGGACCAGTGTTTTTTTTTTTTTTTTTATATGTGAATGACATGACTGAAGGGATAGACTCAGAAGTGTCCCTGTTTGCAGATGATGTGAAGTTAATGAGGAGAATTAAATCGGATGAGGATCAAGCAGGACTACAAAGAGACCTGGACAAGCTGGAAGCTAGGTCCAGCAACTGGCTCCTCGAATGCAACCCCGCCGAATGCAAAGTCATGAAGGTCGGGGAAGGGCAAAGAAGACTGCAGACAGAGTATAGGCTAGATGGTCAAAGACTGCAAACCTCAGTCAAGGAAAAGGAACTTGGGGTGAGTATAATACCGAACACATCTCCTGAGGCACACATCAACTAGATAACTGCTGCAGCATGTGGGATCTGGCAAACCTGAAAATAGCATTCCAGTACCTCAGTAAGGAATCGTTCAAGACTGTACACCGTGTACGTCAGGGCCATGCTGGAGTATGCAGCACCAGTTTGAAACCCACAACTGGTCAAGCACCTCAGGAAATTAGAGAAAGTACAAAGGTTTGCAACAAGGCTAGTTCTAGAGCTAAGAGGAATGTCCTATAAAGAAAGATTATGGGGAAATCGGCCTGACGACACTGGAGGACAGGAGGGTTAGGGGAGACATGATAATGACATACAAAATACTGTGAGGAATTGACAAATTGGACAGAGACAGGATGTTCCAGGGAGGGGACAGAGAAACAAGGGGTCACAATTGGAAGTTGAAGACTCAGATGAGTCAAAGAGATGTTAAGAAGTATTTCTTTAGTCATAGAGTTGTCATGAAGTGGAATAGTCACACACACAGACACACACATCATTTGAAACTGGGCAACTCCCAGAGGTATGGAAAATGGCAAATGTAGTCCCAATTTTTAAAAAGGGAGACAGACATGAGGCACTAAACTACAGACCTGTATCACTAACGTGTATAGTATGCAAGGTCATGGAGAAGATCATCAGGAGGAGAGTGGTGGAGCACCTGGAAAGAAACAAGTGTATAATTGACAACCAGCATGGTTTCAGGGAAGGAAAATCCTGTGTCACAAACCTACTAGAGTTTTATGACAAGGTGACAGAAGTAAGACAAGAGAGAGGGGGGTGGTTTTGACTGCATATTTTGGACTGCAAGAAGGCCTTCGACACATTTTCCTCACAAGGGGTTACTGCAAAAGCTAGAGGTCAGGCACACATAACAGGAAAGGCACTGCAAGGATCAGAGAATACCTGACTGGGAGGCAACAACGAGTCATGGAAACGCGATGAGGTGTCAGAGTGGGCGCCTGTGACAAGCGGGGTTCCACAGGGGTCAGTCCTAGGACCTATGCTGTTCTTGGTATATGTGAACGACAATAACGAAGGGATAGACTCAGAAGTGTCCTTGTTGCAGATGATGCGAAGTTAATGAGAAGAATTCAAATCGGATGAGGATCAGGCAGGGCTACAAAGAGACCTGGACAGGCTACAAGCCTGGGCCAGAAACTGGCTCCTTGAATTTAACCCTGCCCCAAAAGCCAAAGTCATGAAGATTGGGGAAGGGCAAAGAAGACCGCAGACACAATTAGTTTAGATGGACAAAGACTGCAAACCTCACTCAAGGAAAAAAAATCTGGGGGGGAGTATAACACCGAGCATATCTCCTGAGGCGCACATCAATCAGATAACTGCTGCAGCATACGGGCGCCTGGCAAACCTACGGATAGCGTTCCTACCTCAGTAAGGATTCGTTCTAGACTCTGTATACCATTTACGTCAGGCCCATACTGGAGTATGCAGCACCAGTTTGGAACCCACACCTCGTCAAGCACGTCAAAAATTAGAGAAAGTGCAAAGGTTTGCAACAAGACTAGTCCCAGAGCTGGGGGATTGTCCTACGAAGAAAGGTTGAGGGAAATCGGCTGACGAACACTGGAGGACAGGAGGGTAAAGGGGAGACATGATAAACGACATATAAAATACTGCGCGGAATAGACAAGGTAGACAAAGACGGGATGTTCCAGAGAAGGGACACAGACACAAGAGGTCACAATTGGAATTTGAAGACTCAGATGAATCAAAGGGATGTTAGGAAAGTATTTCTTCAGTCATAGAGTAGTCAGGCCGTGGAATAGCCTAGAAAGTGACGTAGTGGAGGCGGGAACCATACATAGTTTTAAGGCGAGGTATGATAGAGCTCATGGGGCAGGGGAGAGAGGACCTAGTAGCAATCAGCGAAGAGGCGGGGCCAGGAGCTGTGACTCGACCCCTGCAAACCACAAATAGATGAGTACACACACACACACACACACACGATCAGTGAAGAGGCAGGGCCAGGAGCTCGGACTCGACCCCTGCAACCTCAACTAGGTGAGTACACACACACCCCACACAACACACACACACACACACACACACACACACACACACAACCCCACACACACACACCACACAACACACACACACACACACACACACACACACACACACCACACCCCACACACACCACTCACACACACACTTTTTCCTTCCCCCTCTCTCTCTCAAAGGGTAGCCTTCAGGAAGTTCAACAGTCATTACAGGCCCTTGATACAACATTCGTTAGGTCCATCTTGGAGTACACCGGTCCAGAATGGAGCTTGTACCTGAAAAAGCATGTTAAGAATGCACAAATAACTCGCACATAGGAGAATGAAGTTTATAATACACAACTTATAAATGATGTTTCATGGTTCCAGTCACAGTATTGTGCCTTTTTATTCTTCATGCTAAGAAGCTTGAGTAAGTGTGAAAGTATGCAGCGAGGCTTGTTAGTAAGTAAGCAAGTTTATTCAGGTATACACAAATACAGTTACATAGATTATCATACATAGCAGCATATGTGTAGAGAACCTAGGATAACCCAAAAAAGTCAGACAGAGTGACTTATTTCCATTGGGGTCCTTTAAGGGCATAAACTTTAAGGACATAAACTGCAAGGGAAGGCTAAGGGAATTGAACCTAACAGGCATTAGAGGACAAGAACCAGGGGAAATGATAACAACATACAAAATATTCAGAATAATTGATAAGGTAGACAGGGATAGCCTGGCTGAGAGGTGAGAAATAGGAACTCCTGGACACCGTTGGAGTTCAAGTCACAGATGAGCCACAGGGATGTTAAGAAGTATTTCTTCAGTCTCATGGTTGGGAAGTGGAATGCTCTGGGTGAAGCAGTGCCAGAGGCAGACTCCATAGATAGTTTTAAGAACAGGTACAATAGACCATATCACGGGCGGGGTTAGAACCCGCAATCAGAGAGCCTCAAAACTCCAGACCGTACCACGGGCGGGGTTAGAACCTGCCCGTGGTATGGTTTGTCTGCAATCGTGTCATTACGATTTCGTGAGTCAGGTACAACAGGCCCACAAGGCTAAGAGGGAGTGAATCTGGAGAGTGGCAAGTTCAGAGGCAGGGCCAGAATCTGTGAATCAACCCCTGCAACCACAAATAGGTGAGTAGAAATAAGTGAGTACATATACACACAGAGCTGAAATAATTCTTCCATTATTTGTTCATCAGAATATGTAATATCTCTGTGAATGCTCTTACATATTAACTGTTCAATATTTACATTAACCCTCTTTACAGTGTCTCCTCAATCTGTGTGTTGCAGGTGAGGTTTCTGGTTGCAGTGTTGTCACAGTACCTCAGGGACAGTTTACACCTCTGGGTGATGCATTATGCTGGGTGATTCACAGACTGACAAGAGATGGTGGACGAGCTGAAGCTGAGGCGGTTCGTGCAACGCTTGCCATTACCTTTCCAAGCCTCGTCGCTCCAGATGCAGCACACATTCATTCCACTCTGTCGAACCTCATTCGCCAGTGTAAAGTCTTTTACACGGGACATAGCTATGGCATCGTCCAACCCAATACTTACTTGCTGACGGCAGTACCCGACAAATCTCCTGGCAATTCACACACTTTATCTCCTACTGGGTCTTCTAGCCATCCATTTCCTGGAGTCATCAACAAACCTCATCTGTGTGGCACCAATGCCATGTGCAGCGACAACCTCTCACACGCTGCAGCTCAGACAGACCTGGCAGAACTCATAACAGGATCTTCTCAACCTGCAGATAAACTCATCACGCCCAGCCCCATTCCACCAGGTTAGCTGCTTGCAACATCCAAATCTTATAATCCTTCTTATTCTCACTCTGCCATTTTGCCTTCACTTGTACTAAACAATCACTGGTCTAGTAACTTCTTTCCTCTACTGTCTTGCTTTATTTCACCATGTGCAAAAAATACATCACTTCAAGCTACAGAGAAAGAATGAACATTAATAAAATTATGATTGTGTAGTAATCCACTGTTTAACAACTTAATCCCATCAATGGTGAAGGGCTCTCGATCCAAGAAATTGAAGCTACCCTTCCCTTCCTTGAATCAAACCTGAGTACCTACTATTCCTTAGCACTATAACCCTTATGGGTTTACCACTTCCTGATGAATATAATAATAAATAATAACAATAATAATAATAATAAATTTGACACAGTAAATAAGGGACTTCATAATGCACTAAAGGAACTGTTGATGAAAAACACTCATGAAAAGGCTAAGCTCATTGTAAAGTGGGATTTCAACTTGAGTACTACTGTGTATAAACATTATATGCATCAATGTTTTTTGTTATTCTGGTTGTGGTAGACTTGTAACATACTGTATTTTATAGTAGCGATTATTTATTCGTGCAGTAATCATTTGTTATGAGTAACATTCATTCATAAGTTATGTTACATTGAATGTGATTATACCTATCAGAATGTTTTCCACAGCACATTGGGCACCTACCACTTCTTCTATTAATCCATTCCATTGCATTGTTCTATCACTCTGTGTATGGTGTGTATGTAGAATGCAACTTCTGGGATTGAATGCTTTCATTGGTATGGTTCATCTGTTATTTTTACCTTGTATTTTAGGATTTTGGAGTGGAGGGTCATCAACTTTGGAGCGCCAAACATCACTGCGAGTGTTGTCGAGCCACCGCAGTCATTCCCGCACTGCTTCCCTTAGACTGTCGCCCAACAAGGCTGCCTTGCTTGCGACTGCATTTGCCAATGAGCCTTCAAGTAGTTTGCACTCCAACATCTACAAGGCACATGATATGTCCGACATCACTGTGCGAGGTGTGTTTGGCAGCACAATTGTGGACAGGATCATTTCATTTTCAGTAACTAGGAGCTGGTTTCTTTGTAACTAGGAAACCCAGACAAATATGTTTTTGTGTGGCACCAGTTTATTATACATGTTTGGTCTGATGATTGAGTAAGAGGAATGATCCAAAATATTTTATGAAGTTACTTTAGTTTTTAAGGGGCTGTATTACAAGATAAATTAGGTATCATCGCATGTATGATTGAGTATCATTGTATATAATGAGTCCACTTTCAAGTGGCAGGATTTTGTTCTGTCATCGTATCTAGTTATTATCTCCACACATTAAACTAGGGTAATTATACACAGATGCTTGTACATATAATGTTGTGCAGTGAGCTCATGTGTTGTGGAATTTGAGCTAATTTTGTGGAAATGGGACTTACATATTGGAATTAGTACCTTTAAGTACACATACTTCAGTGCTTTTTCTTATTTCATTTTTATTTTTTAAAATCAGATACAGTGCAGGGTGTGGATAACTTTTTACCTGTCACAGGAATAACTGCAGCAAGTCTGGCATTGTCTTGCACTTCAGCATAAGTTTTACATGATGGTCTAAAGTTCTACATTGTCTCCAAAATGCCATCACCCTGTCAATATGTGTTAGTGTCCAATTATGGGTCAGGTGATGTCTGTGTACACATGTAGGAAGCTGGCATCAAACAGAACTAACTTTATAGAAATAAAATGGAGTACAGAATAAAAATACAATTAGGGTGATTGACATATATAAACTACTCTGTAGAAAGCCCCTTATTATGCAAGGTATTTTGAGCTGAGGGTAGAAGAACCCTCACAACAAGCTTCAGGTATAGTCACAGGTAGTCTTTTTATCTCCTTTGTTTACTCTACATCTAGAAATAAAGCAGCATTTTACTCAAATCTAATTGGTCTATAAAGTTACTAAATGAGTCAAATTTATTTAAGTTTATGTCTATTAAAATTTATGTTATTGCTTTGTTTTCTACAGCAGGAGAACGAGGGTCAGTACTGAGCAAGTTATTGAGAGTGTCTCCACGCCGACGGTTGGGGTCATTCTCTGCACAGTTTCCTCCGCCTGAGTGGAGTGATAATGATGCTCCAGCTGTCCACCTTCATTGTGTTGCTGTCCAGACAGTGTCGCAACACAAACAGGTGTGCTGTACTCACTTTGGATGCCTTTGTAAATGTTGTAGTAACACACATAACTATATGAGAATGTGTGTAGCTTGGAATATTTGCAAGTGGGTAATCTGCATTTACCAACTGCATTATTGTTAAAGATGTATGTCAACTTGAATTTTTAAAGAACTTTTATGTATTATGTATTTTGGCTAACTTATTCAGCTTTTACTGTACTATATTGGGTAAACAATAGAGCATTTAAGTGCTATTTTGCTATTTTTTAACATTCTGATAATCCATGCTGTATTAATGTGTTATATTGAGGGTTTACTTTATACCACTGTTTTTAACCTATGTTTTTTCAGCAGGAAGAAAAGGAGTTTTGGTGGTGTGGTGCATCACAGTGGACACCACGTTCTGCAACACTTCCACGCCGGCTACGCCGCCCCCAGTCTGCCACTCCACCATTGTCACAAAGATCAGACTCTTCTTCTCCAGCACCACAACAGACATCTTACTTTCATATTCAGGGTTCTCATTTCCTCTCTCATGTTCACCTTCAGATGTCACCATCTCATTGTTCTCACACGCCTGCAAAGGAAAAAGATGAGAGGCTTGGGGCTGAAGTTTCACCCATGCATCGCTGTGGAGAGCCGGTTTTTATCACCAGGAGTCACAGACATCGATCACCAGCTTACCAGCATTATGAAAATCATGAACATTGGTCACCAGTTCATCCAAACGCTGGGAACCATAAGCATCGATCACCAGTTCATTCCAATACTGAAACTTACAAACATCATTCTCCAGTTTGCCAATCTATAGAGAATTACAAATATAGACCACCAGCTCACCACTATTCTGAAAACAAGAAAACTCACAATGAATGTTCATTTGAATCCTCGCCCAACAAAAGAACTCTCCATAACCAGGTACCTATAAAGAAACAGATACACGAGGAGTTTCCTCACCACTCATTGCTAGAATCTCACACAGTTACAACCAAAGCACAGACACACAAGAGACAAACAGAACTACACCAAAAGAAGTCAAGGGAGGAAATTAAAGTGCCATTACAGGAGACTTGTACTAATGTGTCCAGAGATGTCCAAATAAAAAAGTTGAGTGAGGTTCTCATCAAAAGAAGTGGAGAGGGAGTAGAGAGAACACAGGACGAGAACATGCAAAGATCTGAGGAGATGCCAGTGAGCCAACGCCACAGACACAGGCCACATCATAGTATAAAAGAAGATGAGAACATACAGAGATCTGAGGAGATGCCATTGACCCAAAACCATAGACATAGGCCACATCACAATATGAAAGAAAAAAATCAGAAGCAAGAGGAAAGCAATCTCAAGAACCAGAGTACAGAGAAATACCAAAGAAGAGATAAAGACAGGGAAGACAGCAAGGATGAAATAGTAAGTAATGCAGATAAAAAAAGCCAGACAAATAATGTCAAATCACATAAAAATATTCCTTTTGAAAATAAGGAAGAGCGAAGTCAGAAGATGCTCGAGCTTAAAGAAGGTGAGAAAGAACCACAAATTGAAATCTCAAAAACTGGTAAAAAGCCTGAATGTAAAGAAGCAAAGAGGAATGAAAACTGCCAACGGCAGAAATTGAAGAGAGATCTTCCTAGGAAGAATGTTTTGCAATATGACCGCTCTTCTCTGCAACTGGATCTAGCATCTACTAACATGAACAATTCTCGAAAAGTGGTATCATCTCCTCAGCGTCCAGAAGGACTTAAAAATAATATGCTGCACAATGACAATGGGTTGACAGACATCAGTAAAGGCTCATGTCATGATCTTACCTCCCGTAATCTAGGTTATCAAGAGGTGGACAAATGCCACAAGCAGATGTGCAGTCAGACCCTTGATCAGGTGCAACAGCAGACAGTGAGTCCAACACAGCAGACACAGATATCTCCTTACACCAAAAAGCAGTGCCTTTGCTCGCCCAAGAAGAAAATATCTCCAGAAACTGAGGCACAGAATGACACCAACATTGTAGTTTTAGACAACAAACAAGCAACTTCTAAAGATGTAAGTAGCACCAGTACAACTTGCATGGAAAAGGATGGTGACAAAGTCAGCAGTAGTCCAGATGCTGAGGTGGTGTCAGTTAGTACGTATCCCAGCCTTCCAGAACTTAACCTCAATTTCAGCTCCTTGGCAGCCCAGAAGATTTTGTGTGGTGCAAGTATCAACAGCATCGACACACTGGTGGAGGTCAACTTGGCAGCGGAGAAGCACAACATAAATAATAAACATTCAGAATCTGTCACCAATACTGACTTTGGTTTTCTTTAAACCAAGCATTTGCAAAAGTATAGCGATACAAATGCGAAAACAAAAACGCCATTTGTATAGTTTAGGGAAATTTTCTTCACAGATTTTTTAGAATACAGTGCATTTACTATCAGGAGGAAGAGAGGAAGAAAAATATATCCCCAAATTTTCACATAAACTCTGTCGTAAAGACCACACTGGTGAAAGAGGTTTTAGGTCAGTGCAGGATAAATATCTGCAATTTCTCCTTCCTCTTTTCTCCGGGGTTAATATTAAATGTAGGAAAGCCTTCATGTGACAGGGCAGCATGGGAATTCAGTTTCATAGAAAAATGGATGTAGAGTAGGTTTTTTTTTTTTTTTTTTTTTTTTTCAACAAGTCGGTCGTCTCCCACCGAGGCAGGGTGACCCAAAAAAGAAAGAAAATCCCCAAAAAGGAAATACTTTCATCATCATTCAACACTTTCACCACACTCACACATTATCACTGCTTTTGCAGAGGTGCTCAGAATACAACAGTTTAGAAGCATATACGTATAAAGATACACAACATATCCCTCCAAACTGCCAATATCCCAAACCCCTCCTTTAAAGTGCAGGCATTGTACTTCCCATTTCCAGGACTCAAGTCCGACTATATGAAAATAACCGGTTTCCCTGAATCCCTTCACTAAATATTACCCTGCTCACACTCCAACAGATCGTCAGGTCCCAAGTATCATTCGTCTCCATTCACTCCTATCTAACACGTTCATGCACGCTTGCTGGAAGTCCAAGCCCCTCGCCCACAAAACCTTAGTTTATTAAACTTTTTACCAAGATAGTTTCTAAAGGCGTAAAGTGGGGGCATACAGTGAGGTCTTATAGTGCCGCCCAGCAGCGTACCTGAGGGTTTACAACAACACAGACTAGATACGTTTCTCGTCTATAGTTAAGCAAGAGACTTTAATTGCATAAAGACCCCTTTACTTTGATTAAAGTTGTACAAATTACTGTACCCTGTACCTGTGTATAAGTTTTGCTCTGTACCCTTGCTTTGTTATTCCTGAAAAGTCATCTTGGTGAAATGTTGAATAAACCAAGATTGTACTCCAGTCGTCCATGGTTCATTTTGCATTAGAGTTCAGTAAATGTGTCAGAGAGCTTAATCTTTGATACTCACTCCTGTGTCCCCATGTAGAATAATGTTATTGCCAATTTGAGTTACGCTTAATTAAATTCGAAATACATTATGTACGACTTGTAATTGTCTCTTTGGAATGGACCAGATTATGGAGAGTATGTAATAGGAATTCAAAACACTATGAAGGTGTAATCCAGTCTCTGGTTTAGATAATATTAGCAGCTCATATAATTGTAGATATAGTTATCTTTGTATACTAACATAAACATACATTTTATACTAAAATTAATTTATCTGCTCACCACAATAGAAGTCAGTTTGTAAATATTTAATCAGTGTAGCAATGTTCATAGAGTGAGTGAGAGTGAGTGTGAGAGTAAGTGAATATGTGTGTGTGTGAATGAGTATGTGTGTGTATGCAGCGGATGCTGGAGAGTTTTTAGGGTCCTTTGAAGTAACCATAGGGTCTCCCAAGGTGGCCTTAAACACTTTTAACTCATTTCAGTATTTTTCAGAATTGATTTTGCATAGCACTAGATTCTATGCTGTAAACTAGCAACCATGTACCGTATACCAAATTAATGTACCTGTACAGTACGTACATGTATGCTTTGTGCTAAAAAGTGCGAGCATTCATGCAAGTGGAGTTGATGCACATTAACTGCATGTACTTCTTCACTGAAACATCAGTATATATTAGTATAGTTATAGTAAATATTCTTATACAAATGCATGCAGAAGAGTTTCAGAAATTATATGTCATATACGTACAGTGGTAACTCGGGATACGAATTTATTTCGTTCCAGAAGGCTGTTCGAGTGCCAATACCGAACAAATTTGTTCCCATAAGAAATAATGTAAATTAGATTAATCTGTTTCAGACCCCCAAAAATACACTTACAAAGCACTTACATAAATACACTTACATAATTGTTCAAGTTTTGAGCATTTCGTATCCCAAGGTACCACTGTACTGACATGTAATCACATGATGTCTGCCATAATTATCTTAGTATACTACCATCACAAGTTGAGCTATTTAGATGTAACTTAGGAGTATTTATGCCTTGCAAGTGATATGAGCAAATTTTAACACTTCACTTTTGCCTAATTATGAACATTTTTATTTAGTTTGGGCTAATAATTACTACACATTAATTCTTGTTGTTGCAAGATTTGTGTGTAGCAGCCATAGAACGAGAGTAACCTAAGACTAAACTCATTTGCATCATCATTCTTTATAAGAATATAAATTCATTGCAAGAATTTTTAATACAATGCTGTACTTATTCTGTGTGTTGAAAATGGTGTCCCAGGACAGGCATATGTTGGTTTTTCTTGTATTGTGGCACTAAAATAGCAACCCTACAACATGGTACTGATGTGTTGTAGTTCATGTTGGAGTGGCAATCACATTAACTCAGGGAAATTATTATATGCATTCATTATGTTTGGTGCTCACTAATGCTTCTTGTGTCATTTAGTCTGCAGTGCAAGGTGGTGGCAGGGTCCAGCGCAGTGCTGGGTCATCCTGGTTCTGTGTGGGGTTGTAAATGGTATGGTGATACTGATGAACTGTGGAAATTGATACATACCAGGGAACGGGTGGGATTTAAACCAAGGCGAGTGAGTCCTAAAATTCACAGGCCAGTATGTTAACCACTTGGCCAGCTGGCTTCATTAACCCTTTCGGGGTTTCAGACGTACTGGTTTGGCTTATGCACCAGGGTTTTTGATGTACTAGTACGCCTAAATTCTAGCGCCCTCAAATCTAGTGAGAGAAAGCTGGTAGGCCTACATATGAACGAATGGGTCTATGTGGTCAGTGTGCGCATTATAAAAAAAATCCTGCAGCACACAGTGCGTAATGAGAAAAAAACTTTGACCGTGTTTTTGGATTAAATCAGTGACTTTGCACTGTATTTTCACATGGTATTTATTGTTGTATTCTAGTTTTCCTGGTCTCATTTTATAGAAGAAGACATATTACAGAAATTGAGATGATTTTGACTGGTTTTACAAAGAAAAGTACCTTGAAATTGAGCTCAAAGTAACAGAAATGTTCGATTTTTACCAAAGTTCAAAAGTAAACAAATCATGCTAAGCGTCCAATACACGTCAACTGGTGAGTCTGATATTCTTTCACAAGTGCGCTGATATTATTTATACCATTTCTACACTAATGCATTAGTCTTCATAACAGTAAATCTTCTATTTTTTGTGAGAATAAAAATTTAAAGTGGAAAGCAAAAGAATGTAAGAGGGGCATGGGGACGTGACTAATGAACAGAGGAAATGTTATTTTAGTGCCAGGAATGTATTTCTTGTTTATTCTGGACCCTATTTGGAAATTGGCATCTTATGAAATTTGTGTGAAATTGGCAAAATTGCTAAATTCTGACCACTGTACGTACTGGATAGTTGAAATCGGTAAATGGGTGGTTTCTTGTACTCATTCGATAGAAAAAATGGAGTTCTAGCGAAATAGTTATGATTTTTGTCGACTAGTACACTAGAATAGGCCGAAAATAGGGCTCAAAGTGGGCAAAATCGCCGATGTGTAAACATCGTCAAGACTGCTAACTTTGCAAGAGCATAATTCTGTAAGTTTTCCATCAAATTTCATACTTTTGGTGTCATTATGATTGGGAAAAGATTCTCTATCTTTTCATAAGAAAAAATAATTTTTTTTTTTTTTTTTTTTTTGAAATTTGGGCGATCCTGAGAACAAGTCTAGGAGAGGGCCTGGAGACCCTGAAAGGGTTAGGATTTATCCAACCTCCCAGGGGTTCAAATCCCACCCGTTCCGTGATTTATTCGCAGTCATGTTTTTATGATTTTGTGAGTCAAACTGGACACTTGTGTGTTCAGGACATTTATAAAGTAAGTGTTTTCCCATAAGTGCCTTCATCAGTCCTAAATTTAGGAATTATGAAGCCACTCTTGTTTCCTTTAATAAATGTCCTAAACTGTACACAAGTGGCCCTTTCCACACAGTACTGTACATTAATGATTCCCTCTTACATACCTGCAGAGACAATACAGTTTATATGTGCAATATTATTTGGCATAGCTTTTCCTACTGGATTATTTAGTGTTTCTTATTTATGTATGCTAATATTGGTTGGTTATGTTTTAAGATAATTTATGATTTTTATATTTTTTTGTAAATAAAATAATATGTGCCAGAGGACACAAGTGTGCCAAAACATTTAAAATTAACTTCACAATTCAGATAACATTTTATCTCTTTGAACTTGGAGACATTTTGCATTTTGTGGATGTATGGAGCTAGATTTTCATACATGTGTATATTGTTTGGTGTGGAAAACCACATGCAGTGCAAATATGGCATGTACGTATATTGGTAATTTGTACTGGAAAAGGATTGCGTCTGCAGTTCAGACTTCTTAAATTGTTTTTGTAATAGGGCCCATATTTTATATGTTTAATCAACATAACTTTATTTTTAAATGTTTGTAATGTTCAAATAATATTGACCATAATATTACTGCCAAGTTTATTATGGATGATAATAGATGACACTGACTATGGTGATGTGTCATGGTAGAGCTGTTACTCAGTAAATATAGTAGCAATCAGTGAAGAGGCAGGGCCAGGAGCTATGAATCGACCCCTGCAACCACAAATATGTCTTGTATGTACTGTATATGACTACATCCCATTGTCTAACTTATGCAGAAAGTATGGGGGTTACCAACAGTTTAAGCAGCAACAAAGTCTCCCCTACATCCAGGAGTAATTCTTTATTGCTGGTTAACTATAAGAAACTATAGGTTAATTTAGATTAAGTTAGGTTAACATAACCTAGAATAACTGCCAAGTAGTATAGAAAAAAATCCACTGTTTAGATCATGTAGAAATTGACACACTGTATTGCACACAAAAATTAATTCTCAACTTTGAGGATAGGTTACCTGTTATTAATATTACAGTGCCAATATTATGGTTTTACTCATCTGACTTAAATTTATTATTAGAGCATACTCCATTTTTTTAAGAAGGCAGAATTTTTTTTATTACTCTGGAGTTTATCTGGAGAGAGTTCCGGGGGTCAACGCCCCCGCGGCCCAGTCTGTGACCAGGCCTCCTGGTGGATCAGAGCCTGATCAACTAGGCTGTTACTGCTGGCTGCACACAATCCAACATGCGAGCCACAGCCCGGCTGGTTAGGTACCGACTTTAGGTGCTTGTCCAGTGCCAGCTTGAAGACTGCCAGGGGTCTCTTGGTGATCCCCCTTATGTATGCTGGGAGGCAGTTGAACAGTCTCGGGCCCCTGACACTTATTGTATGGTCTCTTAACGTGCTAGTGACACCCCTGCTTTATATTGGGGGGATGTTGCATCGTCTGCCAAGTCTTTTGCTTTCGTTGCGAGTGATTTTCGTGTGCAAGTTCGGTACTAGTCCCTTTAGGATTTTCCAGGTGTATATAATCATGTATCTCTCCCGCCTGCTTTCCAGGGAATACAGGTTCAGGAACCTCAAGCGCTCCCAGTAATTGAGGTGTTTTATCTCCGTTATGTGCGCCGTGAAGGTTCTCTGTACATTTTCTAGGTCAGCAATTTCACCTGCCTTGAAAGGTGCTGTTAGTGTGCAGCAATATTCCAGCCTAGATAGAACAAGTGACCTGAAGAGTGTCATCATGGGCTTGGCCTCCCTAGTTTTGAAGGTTCTCATTATCCATCCTGTCATTTTTCTAGCATTTTTCTAGATGAAGAATACATTCTCAGATTGAGAGTGTCTCATATAGAAAATCCAATGCATAGTGACTTCTTCAAGATGATTACTATTGAACATCGATTTTGCATGACCTGAATGCTTATGTTATTACTAATATATTGATCAAACTTCATACTCTTAGCTATTTTTTTTCACCATCACTCATTCCCTGGTTGTCTTTCTGTTTTTTTATGAATTTTTGGTTAATGTATGGTATTTATATACATATAACTTATCACTTTTGTGGCCTATCATCTCCAAACACACCATTCATGGGAAGGTTTGATTACTGTAGGTAACTCAGGTTGAATTATGTGGGCTTATTAATATTAAAAATTATCCTAATTTGCAGAATATGTAATTTAATACAAGAGTACCTGTTGAGGCCATGTTGGTACACAGCATCCATCACTCACACACATAGTACACAGCATCCATCACTCACACACATAGTACACAGCATCCATCACTCACACACATAGTACACAGCATCCATCACTCACACACATAGTACACAGCATCCATCACTCACACACATAGTACACAGCATCCATCACTCACACACATAGTACACAGCATCCATCACTCACACACATAGTACACAGCATCCATCACTCACACACATAGTACACAGCATCCATCACTCACACACATAGTACACAACATCCATCACTCACATAGTACACAGCATCCATCACTCACACACATAATACACAGCATCCATCACTCACACAATTAGTACACAGCACCCATTACTCTCACACATAGTACACAGCACCCATTACTCTCACACACAGTATAAAACCATTATTACTTTCACACACAGTATACAGTCATTACTCTCACACACAGTATGCAGTCACTACTCTCACACACAGTATACAGTCATTACTCTCACACACAGTATACAGTCACTACTCTCACACACAGTATACAGTCATTACTCTCACACACAGTATACAGTCACTACTCTCACACACAGTATACAGTCATTACTCTCACACACAGTATACAGTCACTACTCTCACACACAGTATACAGTCATTACTCTCACACACAGTATACAGTCATTACTCTCACACACAGTATACAGTCATTACTCTCACACACAGTATACAGTCATTACTCTCACACACAGTATACAACAATTATTATTCCCACACACAGTATACACCGATCATTACTCACACACAATATACAACAATCATCGCTCACACAATATACAACAACCATTACTCTCACACAATACAGTGGACCCTCGACCAGCGATGGCATCGATTAACGATAAATCTGACTAGCGATACATTTTATCGCAAAAATTTTGCCTCGATTAGCGCTAAAAAACTCGACCAACACTATTCCTTCCATCTGAGACGCGTCCACTTCTGGCCAGTGTTTACAAGCCAGCCAGGCACCGCGGTTGCTTCCAAGCATACAATCGGAACATTTCATATTATCACAGCCTTTTTAGTGATTGCACCTGCAAAATAAGTCACCATGGGCCCCAAGAAAGCTTCTAGTGCCAACCCTACAGCAAAAAGGGTGAGAATTACTATGGATATGAAGAAAGAGATCATTGCTAAGTATGAAAGTGGAGTTCATGTCTCCGAGCTGGCCAGGCTGTACACAAAACCCCAATCAACCATCGCTACTATTGTGGCCAAGAAAATGGCAATCAAGGAAGCTGTTCTTGCCAAAGGTGCAACTATGTTTTCGAAACTGAGATTGCAAGTGATGGAAGATGTTGAGAGACTGTTATTGGTATGGATAAACAAAAAACAGATAGCAGGAGATAGCATCTCTCAAGCGATCATATGTGAAAAGGCTAGGAAGTTGCATGACGATTTAATTAGAAAAATGCCAGCAACTAGTGGTGATGTGAGTGAATTTAAGGCCAGCAAAGGTTGGTTTGAGAGATTTAAGAATCGTAGTGGCATACATAGTGTGATAAGGCATGTTGAGGCTGCCAGTTTGGACCAAAAAGCAGCTGAAAAATATGTGCAGGAATTCAAGGAGTACACAGACAGTGAAGGACTGAAACCTGAACAAGTGTTTAATGGTGACACTGACAATGTTGTGAAACACGTTAGGAATGTCATAAAGGAATGGGAGGTACAGACCTCTATGGGCAGATATGTTGTGCAACAGAGGTCCAGTGACTCTCAAGCTGGTCCTAGTGGCATTAAAAGAAGGGAAGTAACCCCGAAAAAGGACTTGCCACCTCAAGTCCTAATGGAAGGGGATTCCCCTTCTAAACACTAAGACCATCAACACACTCCCCTCTTCCCATCCCATCAGTCATCACCAGATCTTCAATAAAGGTAAGTGTCATGTAACTGTGCATGTCTTCTTCAGTTTGTGTGTATTAAAATTAATATTTCATGTGTTAAAATTTTTTTTTTTCAATACTTTTGGGTGTCTTGCACGGATTAATTTGATTTCCATTATTTCTTATGGGGAAAATTAACTTGACTAACGATTATTTTGACTAACGATGAGCTCTCAGGAACGGATTAATAGCGTTAGTCGAGGGTCCACTGTATACAACAATCATCACACACACAATATACAACAATCATCACTCACAATATACAACAATCATTACTCTCACACAATACGTATACAACAATCATCACTCATAATATACAGCAATCTAAAATAAAAATAAAAAATAAAATCATTACTCTCACACAATATACAACAATCATCACACACACAATATACAACAATCATTACTCTCACATACATGACACAACATATATTAATCTCACACATTTGCACGTGGCACCCGTTAGTCTCGCACGGCGGTTTCAGATTGACAGCTATTAAACCATGGAACAAGTAGGGTTTGAACTCATGGCAAGTGAGTTGTACAACTCCAGGCCAGTGTGTAAGCAGCTCGACCAGCTGGCTTTGTTTGCAATAGTGTTATTATGTTTATTGGTTCTTAATGTTCCTCCTGCAAGATTTAATGAGTAGAGATTCATCCCTTTAACTTTGGTAATTCCAGTCCATATTAATGTGGGTATGATTAATTTTTGCAAGTGACCATTCAGATGTGTTAGTCACTGATATATATTAATGTAGACATCTTACCGATGAATTTTATTCAAGCATTGTTACTCCTTCTTTACTATGATAATAAATATTTTTTAACAAATTTCAGTAAGGTATTAGTAGCATTTTTTATTTTTTTTTTGCAATAGTGAATTACACTAACAGTAGGTGATTATAGGGTTTTTGTATGTTGATTTTGGGATAATTGTCAAGTAGATAGCAATCAGGAAGCATGGATTCACTCTTGTGATAACAGTTATCTCCCTGGTTGTAATATTTCTCGTCAATGCCTTTTTATCCCCATAGCTCAGTAGATGGTCACATCCAGGGAGGTTCAGTGCTACCGTCCAGTCATATAAATGTGAAACAAAAAGCCTATTAATGTTTTTATTCTGTTCTTGAGCATTAAAAGTTACAGGTAAATCTTACAAACATTTAGTGTGACTTGCAAATGGTCCAGGTCAGACCGAAACATCGTCATGAGCTTCTCTCTCTTACATGCAAGTTATTTGTCTATTACAAACATTTACTTATACTCAGTATACACCTTTCTCAGCTAATTGTTTCTTAATACTGGTAATGCAGTACTTTTTTTTGTAGTATAGTACTGTATATTTTGTTTCCAAGTGTTGGAGGCCTAGTTTAAGATTGGGCTGTAGGGTCAGTGATCTCCAAAACTATTAGTAGATAATGATCTGAATATTTCATCCCCTAATTTAAGCTTTGTGAAAACATTATCTAGTTAGTGTTTTGAAGGAACTAGTATTGTATAGTTCCTAATTACCTGTAGCCTTCAGACTGGTGCTTTTGATGTACTGTATATATTGCAATATATAGGAGTGCTAATTGTTCATAATTGTTTTACATTGTGTATTCAGCCATCCAAATTTGAAAGGTTATGTTCCCAGAGGTCCTTGACAAAGCATAATCTGTGAATATAACTAAATTATGTTAATATAATTAATTTTGTTTCAGATTTGTGCTGATTTTGTATCTCAGAGGAATATCTCTGATAAGAAAAGATTAAAGAAAGCAGAGAGACTGGGCATGGGAAACCCAGTGTGCAGATTTTGACCAAAATACCATGGCTAGCTTTTAATTTAGGTAATGTGCACCAAGCCAAAGCAAAATAGGCACAACAAAATGTTTACATTTCCATTGTTTCTAATTTGTTACAAGAATGTATTGAATTAAACGTGCAGCTGATTGATGAATGTGATACTTCAGTATCATTCATCAAGTTGGTAATTTTCTGAACTACAGTGGACCCCCGGTTAACGATATTTTTTCACTCCAGAAGTATGTTCAGGTGCCAGTACTGACCGAATTTGTTCCCATAAGAAATATTGTGAAGTAGATTAGTCCATTTCAGACCCCCAAACATACACGTACAAACGCACTTACATAAATACACTTACATAATTGGTCGCATTCGGAGGTAATCGTTATGCGAGGGTCCACTGTATTTATATTCAGTACAGCTGACTACATTGGACATCTGTCTTAAGAATTATCCTGCCTGTTTATTTTTTATAATAAGAACATTCAGCCTTTCAGCTTTTGCATAAGAAAAACAGACTTCTTTGGGGAACAGAATGTATATTAAAATTATATTGTTATTTTTTGTAGTCAGCAATAATTGGCATAGTATTCACAACTGTCCGAACTATTCCACCACCCAAACAGTCCCTGCTCCCTTACACCGCAGAGTATTTGACCTGTATAAAGACTAAACATTTGCAAATCAGTATTTGCCCATGTCTTTCCACTGACTTTCAGTGCCTAGAATACATTATTTTTTCATCTCTGTTTACAATACATTATAAGCTATTTTTTTAACATGGCCTTTCCTCACCAACACAGGGTGACCCTAAGAGGAAAATACATTCACCAGTATTCATTCTCTAGTTGTTTTTCCAAAAGTACACAAACATCATAATTCAATGATCCTTGAAACCGAAATGATATCCTTCTAAACTGTAAATATGTATTAACTTGAGTCATAGTTACACACATCACATAACAGAAAATGGTTATTAAAACTAGTACAACCACACTGTGGAACTACCCTACCCTAATCTATAATGACATTTTATACTGAGGGTGTCTTGCTCTCCATACATTATCCATTAATGCTTTTCTTGTTATTTTTCATGTAATTAGCCTATGCGTGAGATTGGTAATAACTCATTGCAAACATGATGGTGACTGCATATACTTGTGCATTCTGGCTGTATACACCATGAAGTTAACCCCTAAACGGTCCAAACGTATATATGTGTTCTCTCGTGTAGCGCCCCAAATGTATACTATATACGTTTTCTTTGTCATTCATTAAACATTGCCACGATAAGCCTGAGTCGCCTAGACATGAGAGAATGGGTGTGCGCACTCACTGTGCGCCATATTAAAATAATTGGGGATGCCTGGGTACCATATGCTCTTTTTTCCTATTAAAAAAAAAAAAACAATTTTTTTTTTCCTCAAAAAATTTGGGGCGCTACGCAAGTGAACGTATATATACGTTTGGACCATTTAAGGGTTAAGGACCCAACCATCAAGATAAAACAAACTAAAAGAAACACATTGCACTCTCCATTGTTACTACATGACTATATTGCACTTTGCATTGTTGCTACATGAAGGTATTAGACTGCAGTGTTTTACATTATGTAATCTAAAAGAACAATTATAGTTTCTTGGAAGAAATCACAATAAAATGTATGATTGCAAAATATGAAAAAAGTATCACAGTGAAAATAGGAAATAAAACCTGAACACTCATGTGCTTACACATACATCTTCAGACGAAGATGTGCTCACCTAGTTGTGGTTGCAGGGGTCGAGTCATAGCTCCTGGCCCTGCCTCTTCACTGGTCGCTACTGGGTCACTCTTCCTGCTCGGAGCTTTATCATACCTCTTCTTAAATTATTATTATTATAATAAAAGAGAAGACCCCTTAAAGCTATGTATGGATCCTGCCTTTACTGCATCACTAATGTGTGTGTATGCACGTGAAATCGCTCAGGTTTTATTTCGTATGTTCACTGTAGCATTTTTTCTTAAGTTTCACGTTCAGCAATAGAGTATTGTGTTTCAGTACGAGACATTGCTGGTAATAAAGGCAAACTCAACAATACCCTAAAACAGTTTTGTTTTTAAATATTGACTTTATCGTTTTCCTTGCATAAGTAGTTTTAGGGCATTGTTTACAAAAGTTGCAATGTTTACACATACTCTGTCCAGAGTTTCATTTATTACTCTGTCACGAAACACAAAATGTGAATCATAAGTTTATTAGAACTGTGCCAAATTTTATTTACCATTGTTAAAAAATGTATACATATATTTATATATGTAGTGTGTAGTGCAGTATGATTAAGAGAGAAAAAAGTGGTCATTGTAACCAAGCTGCTACATTGTAATATGTATTGATGCTGTACCAGTTTTAGTGCTGTTTTCTGCTTGTTAATGTATATAATAAAATGAGAAGCCTGTTTGCTATGTTAAGTATAATAGCTCTTTCTTCAACAGGGTAGCTACATATATTTGTTTATTTCAATTACAGTATATATGAAGTGTAATACGTATGTTGATAAATACAGGTACAAATCAGTCAAGATTTCTTATAATTTTATTCCATACAGTGTTAAAGAATAAAGCTAGATTACCAAAGTATTCTATAATAATTAATCATAAACTTGTGAGTCTCTTTTGAATAATGAGTATGATGTTTTTCACTGGTGGTAATTACAGTATTTACAATGCAGGGTTCTGCGAGGAGCATTGCTCTATCAATAAAGCACCTGTTACTTAATGATGAACTTTAAAGTGCCGATGAACTGAGGAAACTTATGGAGACAGAAAGTGTAAAAAAAATCTGTATTGATCTCTGTCTCATTGCTGATAAAGAGCTGAAGTTGATCGAAATATAGTTTCTTTCACACCTGTCTAGGATTTTTTTCTACACCTGATAGGGTTGATAAATAAGACACCTGTTCAACACTTGGATATCTTAGTGTTAAATGAGCGTCTTATTATCAACTTGTCAGTTTTCTAAACCGTTTATTCCAGCCTAATTGACGCTAATCTTTAGGTAGCGTTGAGAATAGGCTGGACAAATATGTGGTCGACGAGGGTTGGATTTGAGAAAGGCCTGCCAGGTGTGGGCCAGTAGGGCTGCTGTAGTGTTCTTTCATCCTTATGTTCTGTCTCATGTGGGTTTTCTCAGTTCACTTATTAAGTTTATTGTCTTTTCTCTTATTACCTCCTTGTACTGTACCCACAAAAGTAGAAGTATATTCATAATTTTCAGTATTCTTTAATTTATACTGTACATAATTTTGAAATTTACTGTAGTGCACACCACTTCCTTTTTAACCCGTAAACGGTCCAAGCAGATCTACGTTCACATGTGTAGTGCTACAAAAGTAGATTTACGTTTTCTTTACATATTTTCAAATATAACAAAAAAAAGGATCAAAGGTTTTTTGAAATTCAATGTGAAAAAGCAAAGAAGTACTCTTATTTTTTACCTAGTCTTTCATGGGGTTTAGACATAAAGTTACAGTGCTCCTACCTCCGTACTGTAACGAAATAGTATTTCAATTCAGAATTCTGTTATTGGTGACGTAATAATGAATTTTGTTGCCCATTCAACGTAATATGTGCAAGCAGATTACGTCCTTTGTAGGCCCTAAAAAGTAGATCTACCTTACAATAAATCATTACAAAAAAAACTTACAAAGTTGTTTGACATTTTGGTAGACTGATCTCGTTTAATCTCAAATGGTCGAAAACGTATATACGTTTGGACCGTTTACAGGTTAAGTATGTTGCGGACTACTCTCTAAAGAATTTTTTTAACACAATGGCCGCCTCCCACCGAGGCTGTGTGACTTGAAAAAGAAGCAAAGGTTTTCTTCTTTTTACATTTAATAATTTATACAAAAAAGGTTACTAGCCCTGTGCCCCTGGCATTTTAGTTGCCTCTTACGACACACGTGGCTTACGGAGGAAGGAGTCTTCTCTACTTCCTCGTGGAGTCTATAAAGAAATACATCTACCATCTGACTTACGACCTGCTCGACTTATGACCACTCGACTTACGACCGTGTTTTTTATGCCAAATTTCTGGGAAATAAACAACTATTTGTGTTGTACACAGTGTATAAAGTATAAAATACAGTACTAACAACATAAAAAGTAAAGTAAAACATGAAATACCAAAATAAAACAATAAAATAAAGTCATTACAAAAATGTTTTATTGATATTCAGTAGTAAAGTTCAACTTACGACCATTTCGACTTACGACCGGTTTCTCGGAACCGAACTCGGTCGTAAGTCGGACGGTAGGTGTATACATTATTATTAGTGGCATTTTTGTGAAGCATTTAAACACTTGTGAGTCATTCAGCACAAGGAGTGGCGGAGGCTCTAAGTCTTCCTCTGATCACTGCCTGGTCTCTCATTACTGAGGCTGCTTTTGATAATACATTTTAATGTGAAGATAAATGGTTCAGAGAACCAACAGGTTGATAAATTAGATACATATGCAACACTTGGATATCTTTGTGGCGAAACATTTCTACAGTAAAGATACCCAAGTGTTGCACGTGTGTCTAATTTATCGATACTTTTTTAATGTATTATTTTACACATCATTTTCTTAAATTTATGTTTGGACTGTAGTTTATTTCCTCTGTTGGTTGTTTGAAACCTGCTTCCATATCTGAATTTTTTTTTATTCCTTCAGGAATTTGTAAGTTGTTTTCATGTCTTCTGCTTTTCCTTCAAGAGGACTGCCATGAGGCTGGTGAAGGGTTCTTGGTCCAAGGAATTAAAGCTTTTGCTGCTTCCTGGGATTAAACCTGATTATCCCCTTTTCAATCCATTCCCAGGCACTGCATGACTTACAGATTTAGAGCTTGCCATGAATACAATAATAATTCTCTGTTTCTCCTATCTCCAAATGTCAGGACTTCCACTTCCTGCCCTTGTTATCATTTTAGTTAATACAGTATTTGACATTAATGTCTGAAGATTCTTGCAGTCTTACTGGGACTTTTAAGGTTTGTGACCAGAGCTGTGCACTACCACTTTCTAGATCTTCACCAGTCGAAAGGTCCCATTCTCGATGCAAGGAAATAGACCAGTCTTCCCTTCCTTGGATTGAACAAGATTGCTTCCCTTTCTCCCAAGCACTGTATGACCCCTTTGGGTTTAGTGTTTTTCCCTAATAATAATAATACATAATACTCAGGTATATGTGGGCATGTTAGACTGGAGTAAACAGAGGCAAGTACTCCATGGGATTTGACAAATCCAAGGTTAGGTAAGGTTCGTCAGGAAACAGGACAAGTGTTTCCTGATACGGGTCTCAGTCAGATGATGACCCGCCGTTGGAGCTTTTGGTCATCTGACCGAGACCTTCCGCTGGCTTACTGGTCCACCCCTTTAAAAATTATGGTTAGTTATCACCATTATTGGATTTGACAAATCCTATGTAAACACGGCAATATATATGGACAAAATGCATAAGCTGGGATTTAGATGCTTTAGAGCAGTGGTACTCAAATTTCTCATACAAGTGTGCCATATTTGATGGTCAAATGTGTGTTGACATTGTACCATGTGGAACCTACATAAAAGTAAATTCATAATTTCATGTTAGGGGTGCATCCATTTCCTAGAAGAGCCACATGTGGCCCGTGGACTAGTTTGGTGACCCATGCTTTAGAGAACAGAAAAGTTAATTCTTAGACTGTACTGGTATACTGATATGGTCTTGGATTTGTACTGTAATGTTTCTTTCCAATTATTCCTTGGAATTTTCCACTTAGATTTTCACATTGGGCTAAACAGGATGGATTTTAAGACTGGAATGTCTTCGGCAATGATATATTTGAAGTTAGGGTGCTAGATTGTATAGTGCATTTTTTCAGCATAAAGGTTGTCTCCCACAGAGGCAGGGTTACCCGAGAAAGAAGAAACGAAGTTTTTTCTTTTAACATTTAGCAATTCATACAGGAGAAGAGGTTATTAGCCCTTTGCTCCTGGCATTTTTAATGCTTCTTACTACATGCATGGCTTGTCTAGGAAAGATTCTTCTCTTCCTCATGGAGATGTTTAGTATATATATGTACACTATAAAAGGGACTTCAGGAAAACTAACTTGCTGGTAATAATTTTTATTACTATTATTATTATTATTATTATTATTATAATATTAATAATAATAATAATAATAATAATAATATTTAAAACTCAACAATAAGCACCAGGACAATTGTAAATCTGTACAGTAACAAATATATTTTTTACATTAAAACATATTTTTACATCACGTAACATACTCTAAATGTACACTAGATTACAAGAATTTCACTGTCATTAAGAATAAATATGACAAGTTACTGTAAATCTTTTCACATTCCTAAATGTGAGATATATTAACAAAAAAAAAACTTTAACCAGTGAACAAATATGATAAATATAAATTAAAATTTTATGTTAAAAAAGTATTATCAGTACATGCATTCTGTACTACCATTATGTGAGTGTTTTAATTAAATATCAGATGACATAATAATAATGAATAATGTGATGGACTTTTTCAGGTTACTGAATACAGTGGAACCTCGGTACTCGAACAGCTCCATACTCAAACAATTTGGCATTTGAACACTTTGTTGAGTAAACAAATCACTCGGTAGTCGACTGTTTGCTCGGAACTTAACCGAACAAATGTGACCTGCCAGAACTTCGCTGCAAACTATTTCGCATATTTTGGTGTTTCTTTAATATTATTTGTATAAATAAGTCATTATGGGGCCTAAGAGGGCTAGTGATAACAGTCAACCAAAAAGACAATTGGTTGGGAAAAATTTGTTCTGTACTCAAACAGATCGGCACTCAAATAGCCTTCTGAAACCAATTAAGTTCGAGTGCCGAGGTTCCACTGTAATAGAAATTTGCTTCACATTTGACAGACGTACAGTAATAATTTAATTAATGTAATGTGACCCTGATGACCTGCCTTGCACATATACAAAACTGGGTATAAAGATATGTAATGCAGAGAACGCCTTTATTGTCATTGGCACTTAGCTTAAGATAGAGCTTCATCAAGTCTCCATCACATGACTTGATAAAACTCAGTCATGAGCAAAAAGTCATCTAAAATGCAACCTTGCTCCATATTGCATGTCTTTATACCCACTTGTCAGTTTGTTGTCACAATCACCATGAAAAGACTGATAAAGACTAAATGAATTATGTTGAGGTTCCCACATATGATGTGTCAAGAGCCCCAATGGAAAGCCACTTTGTCTGACTTTCTTGGTTATCCTAGGTACTCTACACATGTGCTGCTATGTATGATTAAGTAAGTAAGTAAGTAAGTTTATTCAGGTATACACAAATACAGTTACATAGAATTATCATACATAGCAGCATATGTGTAGAGAACCTAGGATAACCCAAAAAAGTCAGACAGAGTGACTTATTTGATATTTTATTTGATAATTTATGCAACTGTATTTGTGTGTACCTATACCTGAATAATCTTACTTACAGGGCTGAGATTAGCAGGTTGAGTTAAGAGTATCACACTCACTGGCTCCACACACATTAGCTCAACTCTAACCCCAGTTGACATGGATGTCAATACACCTCATTACTCTACTGTCATCAGTGGTAGGTAAATGTTCAAATTTATTTCAAACCTGCATCTGAACATCTATTTGAATACCCTTCAAGGTGAATACAGTGGCACCTCGGGATACGAAAAGCTCAAAACATGAACCATTATGTTAAGTGTATTTATGTAAGTGTATTTTTGGGGGTCTGAAACGGATTAATCTAATTTACATTATTCCTCATGGGAACGAATTCTGGAATGAATTAAGTTCGTATCCCAAGGTACCGCTGTACTTTAATGCTGATGAAGAGATCTTGAACTGAAGAATTTCAGATACACTTCACTTATTTGTATCAAACCTATGTACAATTCACCAGGCCCTGTATGGGTTTAGCTCTTCTCAATGAATTTAAATTAATAATACTGCGCTTGAATAGTGCTGTGTGTCCCATATGGTTTAGTAAGTTTTGGAGAATAGAAACAAAAAATATTGCTTTTAATAAATTGACTCTAAAAACATCATGCTTGAATATGAAAATAGTAACTGTTGTGGTACTAAGTAAAATATTTTACAGTAATAAAATGGAAAATCATGGGAGGAGGGCCAAAGCCATAGGGGTCATACAGCATCTTAGGTAATGGAAAAATCAAATTTGATCCAAGGAATGGAAGGATTACTCAAGATTATTTGGATCAAGAACCCTTCACTGGCATCAAGTCATCTCCCTTTATAGAATAAAAAAAAAAAAAGTCACATGATAAATACTTAACCTCATTTGTAAACTGGTCACTTAAGAGTGGATTTTTCTAATCAAAATTAAATACTTTCACATTATGTATCCACCCTGAAGTATATAACATGTGAGGCATTATAACACTACCTTTGTGGTATACTCTTCATCACATCAATAAATATCTTTTGCAAGTAACCCACAATTCAGAGTGGGAATGTTTGTGTCTGTCCTGGGCCATCAAGTTGCAAGTGGTTCAGCACAGACTGGAATATTGTCTAAGGTTTCCACCAAATTGTAACTTAATCTTTAATAAATAATGTCAGAGTGCAGTTAGAAAATAATGTGAAAAATGTCATACTAGATTTTCCAAGTCTGCCAGAGAAAGATTATTTTAAAGATATCTATTGTAAAGTTTGTTCTATTTTTTTTAAGTACAGTAGGGAAGAGCTGTACTGTATATTGCTATAAAGTTACTTTCATAGTACATTTTTTTACAGGCACCAAAGTTCCCGAAGCACATTACCAATTGGCCTACATGTGTGACACAAAGGTTCCCCCCCCCCCCAAAAAAAAATAGACATACTAATTATGAAAAACAGTATCAAACTACAATGTAATTTAAGATTAACCGAGATGATTGATGACACGAAACGCAACGGTCTGGAGTTTTGAGACTCTCTGATCGCAGGTTCTATCCCCGCCCATGGTATGGTATGTTTGCAATCATGTCATTACGATTTCATGAGTCTATATATAATACTGTACACCCTTCATGGGATGTATAATATACTAGATCAAAAAATTACCTTCCATTCTTCAGGTGTCATATGACCCCTTACAGGTGAAGTGCTTCCCCTTGATAATAATCCCTTAAAAAGGGACTTAAGGTAAACTCTTAGCATGTATGCACTGCGAGATTCACACCTCTCGATATATTATACCCTAGAGCTGAAGTGATATATCACAGCCATATACAGAGTTGTAGGTGTCTTGTAGCAGAGATGTGATAAGTTGTTGTAGATAACACCAGGTGTATGTATTTCTACCCCAAGACTTTATACGATGCTTAAATAATAATCTCTGAAAAATTATTAATTGATACTTATATATCGCTCTTTACTGAATTTTGCAGCGTTGTATGATAGATGTTGGTTTAGCATTTCCATATGAATATAATATTACGACTGTCTCTTGAAACATCGGGGATTTGACTTCAGTAACCTACATAACTGTATTATGCAATCTGAGGTTTCTTGATGCTGGTGAGGGGCTCTTGATCCAAGCCCCTCAAGGAAGGTTCCTTGATGTTGGTGAGGGGTTCTTGATCCAAGCCCCTCAAGGAAAGTTCCTTGATGTTGGTGAGGGCTCTTGATCCAAGCCCCTCAAGGAAGGTTCCTTGATTTTGGTGAGGGGCTCTTAATCCAAGCCCCTCAAGGAAAGTTCCTTGATGTTGGTGAGGGCTCTTGATCCAAGGCCCTCAAGGAAGGTTCCTTGATGTTGGTGAGGGGCTCTTAATCCAAGTCCCTCAAGGAAGGTTCCTTGATGTTGATGAGGGGATCTTGATCCAAGCCTCTCAAGGAAGGTTCCTTGATGTTGGTGAGGGACTCTTGATCCAAGCCCCTCAAGGAAGGTTCCTTGATGTTGGTGAGGGGCTCTTGATCCAAGCCCCTCAAGGAAGGTTCCTTGATGTTGATGAGGGGCTCTTGATCCAAGGCCCTCAAGGAAAGTTCCTTTATGTTGGTGAGGGCTCTTGATCCAAGCCCCTCAAGGAAGGTTCCTTGATGTTGGTGAGGGACTCTTGATCCAAGCCCCTCAAGGAAAGTTCTTTTATGTTGGTGAAGGCTCTTGATCCAAGCCCCTCAAAGAAGGTTCCTTGATGTTGATGAGGGGCTCTTGATCCAAGCCCCTCAAGGAAGGTTCCTTGATATTGGTGAGGGCTCTTGATCCAAGCCCCTCAAAGAAGGTTCCTTGATGTTGGTGAGGGGCTCTTAATCCAAGTCCCTCAAAGAAGGTTCCTTGATGTTGATGAGGGGCTCTTGATCCAAGCCCCTCAAAGAAGGTTCCTTGATGTTGATGATGGGCTCTTGATCCAAGCTCCTCAAAGAAGGTTCCTTGATGTTGATGAGGGACTCTTGATCCAAGTCCCTCAAGGAAGATTCCTTGATGTTGGTGAGGGCTCTTGATCCAAGCCCCTCAAGGAAGGTTCCTTGATGTTGGTGAGGGACTCTTGATCCAAGTCCCTCAAGGAAGGTTCCTTGATGTTGGTGAGGGGCTCTTAATCCAAGCCCCTCAAGGAAGGTTCCTTGATGTTGGTGAGGGACTCTTGATCCAAGCCCCTCAAAGGTTCCTTGATGTTGGTGAGGGGCTCTTAATCCAAGCCCCTCAAGGAAGATTCCTTGATGTTGGTGAGGGGCTATTGATCCAAGCTCCTCAAGGAAGGGTCCTTGATGTTGGTGAGGGCTCTTAATCCAAGCCCCTCAAGGAAGGTTCCTTGATGTTGGTGAGGGGCTCTTAATCCAAGCTCCTCAAGGAAGGTTCCTTGATGTTGGTGAGGGGCTCTTAATCCAAGCCCCTCAAGGAAGGTTCCTTGATGTTGGTGAGGGGCTCTTAATCCAAGCCCCTCAAGGAAGGTTCCTTGATGTTGGTGAGGGGCTCTTAATCCAAGCCCCTCAAAGAAGGTTCCTTGATGTTGATGAGGGGCTCTTGATCCAAGCTCCTCAAAGAAGGTTCCTTGATGTTGATGAGGGACTCTTGATCCAAGTCCCTCAAGGAAGATTCCTTGATGTTGGTGAGGGCTCTTGATCCAAGCCCCTCAAGGAAGGTTCCTTGATGTTGGTGAGGGACTCTTGATCCAAGACCCTCAAGGAAGGTTCCTTGATGTTGGTGAGGGGCTCTTAATCCAAGCCCCTCAAGGAAGGTTCCTTGATGTTGGTGAGGGACTCTTGATCCAAGCCCCTCAAAGGTTCCTTGATGTTGGTGAGGGGCTCTTAATCCAAGCCCCTCAAGGAAGATTCCTTGATGTTGGTGAGGGGCTATTGATCCAAGCTCCTCAAGGAAGGTTCCTTGATGTTGGTGAGGGCTCTTAATCCAAGCCCCTCAAGGAAGGTTCCTTGATGTTGGTGAGGGGCTCTTAATCCAAGCTCCTCAAGGAAGGTTCCTTGATGTTGGTGAGGGGCTCTTAATCCAAGCCCCTCAAGGAAGGTTCCTTGATGTTGGTGAGGGGCTCTTAATCCAAGCCCCTCAAGGAAGGTTCCTTGATGTTGGTGAGGGGCTCTTAATCCAAGCTCCTCAAGGAAGGTTCCTTGATGTTGGTGAGGGGCTCTTAATCCAAGCTCCTCAAGGAAGGTTCCTTGATGTTGGTGAGGGGCTCTTAATCCAAGCCCCTCAAGGAAGGTTCCTTGATGTTGGTGAGGGGCTCTTAATCCAAGCTCCTCAAGGAAGGTTCCTTGATGTTGGTGAGGGGCTCTTAATCCAAGCCCCTCAAGGAAGGTTCCTTGATGTTGGTGAGGGGCTCTTAATCCAAGCTCCTCAAGGAAGGTTCCTTGATGTTGGTGAGGGGCTCTTAATCCAAGCTCCTCAAGGAAGGTTCCTTGATGTGGTGAGGGGCTCTTAATCCAAACCCCTCAAGGAAGTTCCTTGATGTTGGTGAGGGGCTCTTAATCCAAGCTCCTCAAGGAAGGTTCCTTGATGTTGGTGAGGGGCTCTTTAATCCAAGCCCCTCAAGGAAGGTTCCTTGATGTTGGTGAGGGGCTCTTAATCCAAGCCCCTCAAGGAAGGTTCCTTGATGTTGGTGAGGGGCTCTTAATCCAAGCCCCTCAAGGAAGGTTCCTTGATGTTGGTGAGGGGCTCTTAATCCAAGCCCCTCAAGGAAGGTTCCTTGATGTTGGTGAGGGGCTCTTAATTCAAGCTCCTCAAGGAAGGTTCCTTGATGTTGGTGAGGGGCTCTTAATCCAAGCTCCTCAAGGAAGGTTCCTTGATGTTGGTGAGGGGCTCTTAATCCAAGCCCTCAAGGAAGGTTCCTTGATGTTGTGAGGGGCTCTTAATTCAAGCCCCTCAAGGAAGGTTCCTTGATGTTGGTGAGGGGCTCTTAATCCAAGCTCCTCAAGGAAGGTTCCTTGATGTTGGTGAGGGGCTCTTAATCCAAGCCCCTTAAGGAAGGTTCCTTGATGTTGGTGAGGGCTCTTAATTCAAGCCCCTCAAGGAAGGTTCCTTGACACTGGACAGGTACCTAAAGTCAGTACCTGACCAATCGGGCTGTGGTTCGTACGTCAGCTTGCGTGCAGCCAGCAGTAACAGCCTGGCTGATCAGACCCTGATCCACCATGAGGACTGGTCTCAGACCAGGCTGCGGGGGCGTTGACCCCGGAAACCCTCTCCAGGTAAACTCCAGGGGCTCTTGATCCAAGCCCCTCAAGAAAGTTTCCTTGACACTGGTTAGGGGCTCTTGATTCAAGTCCCTCATGGAAAGTTCCTTGATGCCGGTGAGGGGCTCTTGATCTAGGGAATTGGATCTGTGCTCCAGTTCCCTGAATTAAGCCTGAATACCTTCCACATCCCCCTACAGTCGCTGCATAATGCTACGGGTTTAGTGCTTCCCCTTAATTATAATAATAATCTTGATCGAAGGAACTGGACTTCCTTCCCTGGGATCAAACAGGAGTGTTTTCCATTCCCCAAACATGGTATGACCTACACTGATTAGTGTTTTTCAAAGCTAATCAACTGCATGACGTCACTAAGGTTGAATACAACTTGTTAACTACCAGTCAAGATTTTAATACCTAAAATAGGTATTCATTATTATTGTGTATATACAGTGCAAAACATCATCTCTTAATGTATACAGTGCGAAACATCATCTCTTAATGTAGTACGTATATTCTGACCCCTATTTAACTCTTTCCCCTAAATATAATTAATAAAGTACTATATCAGTTAGGCCTGTATACCTTGTACATGTAGAAATAAAGATACTATTATTATTATTATTATTATTATTATTATTATTATTATTATTATTATTATTATCTTGTAATGGAGTATCTTGCATTCTACAAAAACTTTGGAAAATTACATGTATGTATTTGTATTGCTGTTTATACTGCTAAACAATGCTCATTCATACGTATATACATACATATGTATATACATACATACGTATATACGTACATATCTGTATATAAATGGGCATTCTACATGCACACCTAAATGTCACTCATCTCTGTATAAACATTGTATCATGTGGAAATAACATTATACAAACATACGTATATACATACATGCATATATACATACAAGCGCATTATGACTTGCGGGTTGAGCGCTTAATTATAATAATATATCGAAGGAACCGTGACACTGTCACTCACCAACCTCTGTCTCCCAACGTTCACGGTTGTCTCTGAAGTCTTCAAAACACTGATATATATACACGTACTGATCCTGAAATGTTAACACTACTATTAGTTTCTGTTTGACTCTTGTAGGTTGAGTGCTTCATTTTTTTTATTATAATAATACTGTTAGTTTCTATGGCAAATTTTGAAGTGACCATTTATTTTTGAGGTTCCTGCAAGGTAGAATGATGCTAGATGTACTGACTAGTGTCAATGTAAGTCTCAAGTACTTCTCATAATGTAATATTGTCAGTACTGAGTGGTCACATCCTGGGGACAAAATTAACCTACTTTGCAGGAAATGCTCAGCATAACAAGGGACTTTCTATACAGTAGTATGTCATTGGTGTCAGCTATGGTCTGTATAAGTTGTATCATGTACTTGTAAAGATAGAGATATTATTATTAAGAATGTTAATATTGGACTAACCACTGTCTGTACCATGCTCATGCGACCTTCACGTATACTTTCCACAGTCCTGACAATGTTAGCCATGCGGCTGGTCGTGTACTCGTCTATCATGTGCCACAGTGCTATCAACGTCCCACTTCTGCCACAACCAGCTCTGTTGGAAGCAAGATCTCTTCAGTAAACCTGTGCATGTGCAATATTCCTAGGTGTAAATTATCCATGACTTGTGCAATGTACTGATAGAAAATGTGAAGTTAAAATGGTATGATTATTCACTTTTTTGGGTTATCCTGGTGGGCTATTTACACTATGTATGATAACTTGACTCATGTGTACCTGTGTCTAAACAGGCACATGTACACGTAAGTATAATTATCATACATAGTATAAATTACCTAAGATGACCCAAAAAAGTCAGACACACTGACTTATTTCCATTGGGGTCTTTGGTCGTACGTAAAAAACTAAAAATCCATTCCTTCCACTGAGGTAAACTCTTCAGGCTGAGGGACTGACCACCTTAAGTACTCTTTCTCCAAGGTTGATGGACTGATTATATCATCTTTTTATTTCATTACTACTACTGCTGCCTTTGTATTTGACAAGAAGACTACTGTATAGGTGAAATGTTCCATCAATAAATATACCCAACTGTTGCTATTATGTCTTCTCGCCGCCATTATCAATATCTCCACACTATGACCCTGGTTGGTTTAGGGTTTAGTTATGATTGTAATAACTCATTACACTTCTTCCTCACTTGTTATAACAACAGACTCCCACTTCAGCCACTTGTCTAAAACATTACTGACAAATCATTATTTCCCCATATCCTATATAAATCTAGATTTCTCCAACTTGAATCCATTTCTGCGAGTCCTATGTTAGTTACGTATTTCCAGCACATTATTTATATTCCCTTTATTTATGCCTGTTTTCCACAGGTCCTGATCCACTCTGAGGCCTCGGGGGCATTGACCCCTGAAATCCTCTCCAGGTATACAACGACCCCAATAGAAATATCACTTAGACTTTTTATGAATTATCGTACTTAACTTACACATATGTTAAAACTAAATATGATAATTGTACTTGGTGTTTACTACCCAATCCATGTTTCGAACCCCACACGACACATGGACTCGTTCCTATACATTTTCCAGACCTCTTGCTCAGTTCTGGAGACCAGAACTGAGCAGCATAACGTAAATGAGGCCTAGCCAAAGAAGCATAATCTAAATGAGGCCTATCCCAAGAAGCATAATCTAAATGAGGCCTAGCCTAAGAAGCATAATCTAAATGAGGCCTAGCCTAAGAAGCATAATCTAAATGAGGCCTAGCCAAAGAAGCATAATCTAAATGGGGCCCTAGCCTAAGAAGCATAATCAAAAATGAGGCCTATCCCAAGAAGCATAATCTAAATGAGGCCTAGCCTAAGAAGCATAATCTAAATGAGGCCTAGCCAAAGAAGCATAATCTAAATGAGGCCTATCCCAAGAAGCATAATCTAAATGAGGCCTAGCCTAAGAAGCATAATCTAAATGAGGCCTAGCCTAAGAACCCATAATCAAATGAGGCCTAGCCAAAGAAGCATAATCTAAAGGAGGCCTAGCCTAAGAAGCATAATCTAAATGAGGCCTAGCCTAAGAAGCATAATCTACATGAGGCCTAGCCTAAGAAGCATAATCTAAATGAGGCCTAGCCTAAGAAGCATAATCTAAATGAGGCCTAGCCTAAGAAGCATAATATAAACGAGGCCTAGCCAAAGAAGCATAATCTAAAGGAGGCCTAGCCTAAGAAGCATAATCTAAATGAGGCCTAGCCTAAGAAGCATAATCTAAATGAGGCCTAGCCTAAGAAGCATAATCTAAATGAGGCCTAGCCTAAGAAGCATAATCTAAATGAGGCCTAGCCTAAGAAGCATAATATAAATGAGGCCTAGCCTAAGAAGCATAATATAAATGGGGGCCTAGCCTAAGAACATAATAAAATGAGGTCTAGCCTAAGAAGCATAATCTAAATGAGGCCTAGCCTAAGAAGCATAATATAAATGGGGCCCCTACCTAAGAAGCATAATATAAATGAGGCCTACCCAAGAAGCATAATATAAATGAGGCCTAGCCAAAGGGAAGCATAATAAAATGAGGCCTAGCCTAAGAAGCAAAAATATAAATGAGGCCTAGCCTAAAAGCATAATATAAATGAGGCCTAGCCTAAGAAGCAATAATAAAAAATGAGGCCTAGCCTAAGAAGCATAATATAAATGAGCCTAGTCCAAGAAGCATAATATAAATGAGGCCTAGCCAAGAAGCATAATATAAATGAGGCCTAGCCTAAGAAGCATAATATAAATGAGGCCTAGCCTAAGAAGCATAATAATAAATGAGGCCTAGCCTAAGAAGCATAATATAAAATGAGGCCTAGCCTAAGAAGCATAATATAAATGAGGCCTAGCCTAAGAAGCATAATATAAATGAGGCCTAGCCTAAGAACATAATATAAATGAGGCCCTAGCCTAAAAAGCATAATATAAATGAGGCCTAGTCCAAGAAGCATAATATAAATGAGGCCTAGCCTAAGAAGCATAATATAAATGAGGCCTAGCCTAAGAAGCATAATATAAATGAGGCCTAGCCTAAGAAGCATAATATAAATGAGGCCTAGCCTAAGAAGCATAATATAAATGAGGCCTAGCCTAAGAAGCATAATATAAATGAGGCCTAGCCCAAGAAGCATAATCTATATAATGCAAAACCAACGTAGCATAAACTAAATAAGGCTTAACCAAAGAAGTATATAGAGTGTAGAAAGCAAGTGTATAAAGAGTAGTAACCAACCCGCAGTGTACAAGTACTGGTCTTGTAGGGTGTGCCTTGGCAATGCTTCTAGCTTCCATGATCAACCTGAGAATGTCATCATGCTTGGGCACTGACCTCTCCGGCCAGTTGGTCATATGAAAATGGTGGATTACCTTCACTTGGTTATCCTGCAAAGAGGAAACGTTAAATTCTAACTAGTAATTTTGTTCTTAATGTTTTGGTAAATTTTTCTCCCATATCCCAGGCGCTGTGTGACCTTACGGGTCTAGAGCATCATCATGAATACAATGATAATAAGGATTGTATAAACTTGGCCTTCCAGACTGAGTGGCTTTAGTAAGGTTAATAAAGAATTAGACGCATGTGTAACATTGGATATCTTTGTAATGTTTCACCATCCAGTGACAGTACGAGGCCATAATGTGAAGACTGTACAACTATATACAAAAGACTGAACTTGAATGATGTGCTGGTACGTCCCGGGTCTCGTCCAGATGGTGATCCAGCGATACAGAAGATAAGGGACTGATTACCTCGTCTTTTGTGTATAGTTCTACAGTCTTCCCATTATGTCCTTGTATTGATAAAGCCACTGGATGGCGAAACGTCTACAAATAAAGATACCTATATGTTGCACACATGTCTAATTCTTCATATTATCGGTATTATATACTTCTCATGTACAAGGTGAGGAATGACTGACCTGAGATACTACCAGTGTCCTCTTCCTGAAGCTGCCGTTGTTGTGACTGTCAACAAGAGTAACACTGAGTTCATCATGACCCATCACCCAGGTGTTATCACCACGATCATCAATGTAACGTGCTACCTGTAACACTATATATGTTATGTAACACACACACGAACACACACTGGGTCCAGGAGCTGTGAATCGACTCCTGCAACCACATATACGTGAGTACATGTACACACAAGGGTCAAGAGCTGTGAATCGACTCCTGCAACCACATATACGTGAGTACATGTACAACACAAGGGTCAAGAGCTGTGAATCGACCCCTGCAATCACATACAGGTAAGTACACACACATGGGCCAGGAGCTATGAATCAACCCCTGCAACCACATATAGGTGAGTACACACACAAGGGCCAGGAGCTATGAATCGACCCCTGCAATCACATATAGGTAAGTACACACACACTGGGGCCAGGAGCTATGAATCAACCCCTGCAATCAAATACAGGTAAGTACACACACACTGGGGCCAGGAGCTATGAATCAACCCCTGCAATCACATATAGGTAAGTACACACACTGGGGCCAGGAGCTATGAATCAACCCCTGCAATCACATATAGGTAAGTACACACACACTGGGGCCAGGAGCTATGAATCAACCCCTGCAATCACATATAGGTAAGTACACACACTGGGGCCAGGAGCTATGAATCAACCCCTACAATCACATATAGGTAAGTACACACACACTGGGGCCAGGAGCTATGAATCAACCCCTGCAATCACATATAGGTAAGTACATACACACACTGGGGCCAGGAGCTATGAATCAACCCCTGCAATCACATATAGGTAAGTACACACACACACTGGGGGCCAGGAGCCATGAATCGACCCCTGCAATCACATATAGGTAGGTACACACACACGGGCCAGGAGCTATGAATCAACCCCTGCAATCACATATAGGTAAGTACACACACACTGGGGCCAGGAGCTATGAATCAACCCCTGCAATCACATATAGGTAAGTACACACACACACGGGGGGCCAGGAGCCATGAATCGACCCCTGCAATCACATATAGGTAAGTACACACACTGGGGCCAGGAGCTATGAATCAACCCCTGCAATCACATATAGGTAAGTACACACACACGGGGCCAGGAGCCATGAATCGACCCCTGCAATCACATATAGGTAAGTACACACACACTGGGGCCAGGAGCTATGAATCAACCCCTGCAATCACATATAGGTAAGTACACACACACACTGGGGCCAGGAGCCATGAATCGACCCCTGCAATCACATATAGGTAAGTACACACACACTGGGGCCAGGAGCTATGAATCAACCCCTGCAATCACATATAGGTAAGTACACACACACACTGGGGCCAGGAGCTATGAATCAACCCCTGCAATCACATATAGGTAAGTACACACACACTGGGGCCAGGAGCTATGAATCAACCCCTGCAATCACATATAGGTAAGTACACACACACACTGGGGGCCAGGAGCTATGAATCAACCCCTGCAATCACATATAGGTAAGTACACACACACACTGGGGCCAGGAGCTATGAATCAACCCCTGCAATCACATATAGGTAAGTACACACACACACTGGGGGCCAGGAGCCATGAATCGACCCCTGCAATCACATATAGGTAAGTACACACACACTGGGGCCAGGAGCTATGAATCAACCCCTGCAATCACATATAGGTAAGTACACACACACTGGGGCCAGGAGCTATGAATCAACCCCTGCAATCACATATAGTAAGTACAACACACACTGGGCCAGAGCTATGAATCAACCCCTGCAATCACATATAGGTAAGTACACACACACACTGGGGGCCAGGAGCCGTGAATCGACCCCTGCAATCACATATAGGTAAGTACACACACACTGGGGCCAGGAGCTATGAATCAACCCCTGCAATCACATATAGGTAAGTACACACACACTGGGGCCAGGAGCTATAAATCAACCCCTGCAATCACATATAGGTAAGTACACACACACTGGGGCCAGGAGCCATGAATCGACCCCTGCAACCACAATTAGGTGAGTACACACTTTCAATAATACACACACAGGAGATAATAACTCACAGCTTGCTTGGTGTTATCAACAGACAGTCTGATGATAACACAGACGTCACAGTCCCAGATCAGTTGCCAGAAGTCATCGTCCTGGTCAGGATATGGATCTTGGGTGGCTATAAACCTCTTTCCCTGAGTGATATACAACAAGCACTTTCATTATTCACAATATCTCTCACCTAACATATTATACTTGACATTTCTATTTTAAGATAACAATACTAGTAATAATACTCACCAGTATATAAGACGCGTTAATATATTCCACTTGACTGACCCTCACAAGCGTATCGTCAACTATAATGTACGAAGAAATGTAATGGTTTTAATTGTACAATAATACAATCGATTATTATACATGTATAATATTCAGAGTAACTAATGTTACACAGTGATTTTTTGTACTAGTGTTAGTATTCCTTTGTCTTGTGTTAATACTTGTATGACTCGTGTTAATACTTGTATGACTCGTGTTATTTTTATGAGTCGCGAAAATTTTTCCCTTTATTCATAAAAGCAAATTTAGTTGAACAGAAAAGTGAATCAGGATTATTTACCGTGGAGGCTTAGTAACCCAGGATGCCACCCACAAGTCTACTAACTCTCAGGCATCTACTTACTACTGAGGTAAAGAGGGGTTAGGAGATGATAGGAGACTTGCCCACACGTCCCTCCTTCCCCAGGGTTTGACCCGTCCCTTCCAGTTACTAGCAGAATGCACTACAGTAAGTTTAGTATTTACGTACTGGTACATGTCAGTACAATCATACACAGTGTAAATTTCCCAGGATAACCCAAAAAAGTCAAAGTAACTTATTCCCAGTGGGGTTTATAACACAGAAAAGACAACAACTCCAAGTTTCGTAACTTGAATTACAAGAGTGACGTGTACACATTAATGTATTTATTCGTACACACAGAGCACAATCTGACATGTACGTACTGTGGCCAGAGCCATGTAGGTGTGGCATTACCTGGAGTTTACCTGGAGAGGATTTCGGGCGTCAACGCCCCCGTGGCTCGGTCTGAGACCAGGCCTCACGGTGGATCAGGGTCTGATCAACCAGGCTGTTACTACTGGCCGCACGCAAGCTGACGTATGAACCACAGCCTGGTTGGTCAGGTACTGACTTTAGGTGCCTGTCCAGTGCCTTCTTGAAGACAGCCAGGGGTCTATTGGTAATCATGGATGGTCCGGCGACCATCGTGTGTTGTGTGGTAGTCTGACCTTACACTGGAAGGGTAGAGTGGATGGTTTAATTACCTCGTCTGGGTAATCGTTCAACTAGAGTCACCTCTCGTCATCGCACTACAGCATCTTTGGCTTTCTGACAGTGCATTCACTGCTGAGTATTCATTCTTCACCAGTGAAATTGGCTTGTGTTGGCATTCACTGTAAATTTTGTGTATAGTGTGCGTAGAATGTGGTGAGATAATATATTGAATTCCAAGTTATTACAGCGTCTCTTGACTTACTGATCGATATTGTGACTTATAAGCCAGTATAGCAGGCTTGCAACACAAGTATAGCAGGCTTGCAACACAAGTATAGCAGGCTTGCAACACAACTATAGCAGGTTTGCAATACAAGTATAGCAGGCTTGCAACACAAGTACTGTTCTTGCAACACAAGTATAGCAGGCTTGCAACACAAGTACTGCTGTTCTTGCAACACAAGTATAGCAGGCTTGCAACACAATTACAGCAGGCTTGCAACACAAGTACTGCTGTTCTTGCAACACAAGTATAGCAGGCTTGCAACACAATTACAGCAGGGTTGCAACACAAGTACTGCTGTTCTTGCAACACAAGTATAGCAGGCTTGCAACACAAGTACTGCTGTTCTTGCAACACAAGTATAGCAGGCTTGCAACACAATTACAGCAGGCTTGCAACACAAGTACTGCTGTTCTTGCAACAAGTATAGCAGGCTTGCAACACAATTACAGCAGGCTTGCAACACAATTACAGCAGGCTTGCAACACAAGTACAGCAGGCTTGCAACACACGTACAGCAGGCTTGCAACACAATTACATCAAGCTTGCAACACAAGTACAGCAAGCTTGCAACACAAGTATAGCAGGCTTGCAACACAAGTACAGCAGGCTTGCGACACAATTACAGCAAGCTTGCAACACAAGTACAGCAGGCTTGCAACACAAGTACAGCAGGCTTGCAACACAAGTACAGCAGGCTTGCAACACAAGTATAGCAGGCTTGCAACACAAGTATAGCAGGCTTGCAACACAAGTATAGCAGGCTTGCAACACAAGTACAGCAGGCTTGCAACACAAGTACAGCAGGCTTGCAACACAAGTATAGCAGGCTTGCAACACAAGTACAGCAGGCTTGCAACACAAGTATAGCAGGCTTGCAACACAAGTATAGCAGGCTTGCAACACAAGTACAGCAGGCTTGCAACACAAGTACTGCTGTTCTTGCAACACAAGTACTGCTGTTCTTGCAACACAAGTACAGCAGGCTTGCAACACAAATACTGCTGTTCTTGCAACACAAGTACTGCTGTTCTTGCAACACACGTACTGCTGTTCTTGCAACACAAGTACTGCTGTTCTTGCAACACAAGTACTGCTGTTCTTGCAACACAAGTACTGCTGTTCTTGCAACACAAGTACTGCTGTTCTTGCAACACAAGTACTGCTGTTCTTCCAAAGGATACAATAGGAGAGTTGCTCTCAAAGCCTATTAGGCTCACAGCCAAAATAATGACTCAATTCTGGTTAATGTTTACCACTCGCAAGCTTTCAAAATTTGAATCCGATCTGATGAAGCGTTCTGGAGTTACGAGAGAAATATAATCGAGAGTTTGGAAGAAGAAAAACAGTAATAAACGTTCACGTAACCACTTCAAGACTCCTTTTCTGGATACCTATTATCCCCAATGGAAATAAAAGGACCCCAATGGAAATAAGTCACTCTGTCTGACTTTTTTGGGTTATCCCAGGTTCTCTACACATATGCTGCTATGTATGATAATTCTATGTAACTATATTTGTGTATACCTGAATAAACTTACTTACTTACTTACTTCCTCCATCCTGACTGACACTAAGCGCCTCCTGTGTTGACATTCCGGAGCAACACTCGTCATACTGCTCGATTTTCTTGGGTTATCCTGGATCATTAGTCATCCGAAGTTAATAATCCTAAGTTGAGTTCAAATTCTTTATTATGCACCTCATACCCATGGTGTGGGCGGTAGTCAAATGGTTACAGAGGTACATAGTGGGTCCAGGGACTGTACCTCAACATTACAGAAGTACATAGTGGGTTCAGGGATTGTACCTCAACATTACAGAGGTACATAGTGGGTCCAGGGACTGTACCTCAACATTACAGAGGTACATAGTGGGTTCAGGGATTGTACCTCAACATTACAGAGGTACATAGTGGGTTCAGGGATTGTACCTCAACATTACAGAGGTACATAATGGGTCCAGGGACTGTACCTCAACATTACAGAGGTACATAATGGGTCCAGGGACTGTACCTCAACATTAGAGGTACATAATGGGTCCAGGGACTGTACCTCAACATTACAGAGGCACATAATGGGTCCAGGGATTGTACCTCATTACAGAGGTACATAATGGGTCCAGGGACTGTAACTCAACGTTACAGTGGTACATAATGAGTCCAGGGACTGTACCTCAACATTACAGAGGCACATAATGGGTCCAGGGACTGTACCTCAACATTACAGAGGTACATAATGGGTCCAGCGACTGTAACTCAACGTTACAGTGGTACATAATGGGTCCAGGGACTGTACCTCAATATTACAGAGGCACATAATGGGTCCAGGGACTGTACCTCAACATTACAGAGGCACATAATGGGTCCAGGAACTGTACCTCAGCATTACAGAGGCACATAATGGGTCCAGGGACTGTACCTCAACATTACAGAGGCACATAATGGGTCCAGGGATTGTACCTCAACATTACAGAGGCACATAATGGGTCCAGGGACTGTACCTCAACATTACAGAGGCACATAATGTGTCCAGGGACTGTACCTCAACATTACAGAGGCACATAATGGGTCCAGGGACTGTACCTCAACATTACAGAAGCACATAATGGGTCCAGGGACTGTACCTCAACATTACAGAAGCACATAATGGGTCCAGGGACTGTACCTCAACATTACAGAAGCACATAATGGGTCCAGGGACTGTACCTCAACATTACAGAGGCACATAATGGGTCCAGGGACTGTACCTCAACATTACAGAGGCACATAATGGGTCCAGGGACTGTACCTCAACATTACAGAGGCACATAATGGGTCCAGGGACTGTACCTCAACATTACAGAGGCACATAATGGGTCCAGGGACTGTACCTCAACATTACAGAGGCACATAGTGGGTCCAGGGACTGTACCTCAACATTACAGAGGCACATAATGGGTCCAGGGACTGTACCTCAACATTACAGAGGCACATAATGGGTCCAGGGACTGTACCTCAACATTACAGAGGCACATAATGGGTCCAGGGACTGTACCTCAACATTACAGAGGCACATAATGGGTCCAGGGACTGTACCTCAACATTACAGAGGCACATAATGGGTCCAGGGACTGTACCTCAACATTACAGAGGCACATAATGGGTCCAGGGACTGTACCTCAACATTACAGAGGCACATAATGGGTCCAGGGACTGTACCTCAACATTACAGAGGCACATAATGGGTCCAGGGACTGGATCCCAAAATTTTGATAGCTGAACAATTTACACTCCTACACTCCTCTGATATTACACTTAATACTATATTTTTGTGTGTATAAGTAACTCATTATGATAATAACCAGATGTATATACACAAATACGTAGTTCAGTACCACTGTAACTTGTTTAGTTATCAGAACCTTGCGGCCCAATCACTGGATTCATTGTGTTTACCTGGAGTTTACCTGGAGAGAGTTCCGGGGGTCAACGCCCCCGCGGCCCGGTCTGTGACCAGGCCTCCTGGTGGATCAGAGCCTGATCAACCAGGCTGTTGCTGCTGGCTGTACGCAAACCAACGTACGAGCCACAGCCCGGCTGATCAGGAACCGACTTTAGGTGCTTGTCCAGTGCCAGCTTGAAGACTGCCAGGGGTCTGTTGGTAATCCCCCTTATGTGTGCTGGGAGGCAGTTGAACAGTCTCGGGCCCCTGACACTTATTGTATGGTCTCTTAACGTGCTAGTGACACCCCTGCTTTTCATTGGGGGGATGTTGCATCGTCTGCCAAGTCTCTATAATCTTATGATTACCGCCCACACTATGGGTATAGGGTGTATAATAGATAATAAACCAGTGATCAAGGTTCCAGGAGCGAAACGTTTTCAATATAGATGTTGTGTGTGCAGACGTATCCATTTCCCCCCTCCATTTGTGGGCAGTGAGTGCCCATCTTACCAGAGACTTACATGGCAATATGTCAGCATATCTGTTCTTGTGAGCGTGATTCAAGGCGTTCTTTGTGGGTTTCTTGTATACCTGCTTCGCGAATTTGGCATAAAATTCGTTCCTCAACAATTCCTCCTGTAAAGAGCACCATTTACACAACTTGATTATCTCCTATTCCTCAGGCGCTGTAATAATAATAATAATAATAATAATAATAATAATAATAATAATAATAATAATAATAATAATAATAATAATAATAATAATCACTGATTTCAGCTTACTGGACAGCTTAATCTAGGACACACCAAGTAATCTAAATTACCCACAGTGGCAACTTACAGCATTGTATGTTAGGAGTGACGTCGTGTTTATATAGGGGAAACAGCCAAAGATTTAAATACCTCTTTATAGGGGTATAAACACACACGGAATGCATGTGTGGTACACTGGAACACACACACAGGCAGGAACCATAAATAGCTTTAAGACGAAGTATGACAAAGTTCGGGGAGCAGAGAGAGAGGACCTAGCAGCGATCCCTGAAGAGGCGGGGCCAGGAGATGAATTTCGACCCCTGCAACCACAATTAGGTGAGTAAACACACACACTGGACCTAGGAAATAGGTGAGTACACACACACACACATCTACTGTACTAGGAAAACGAGAAAGGGAGATGGTCTAGATCTAGAATCTATTTCCCCCCTCGTCCATTCTCTGGTTCACCTCGTCTCTCATGAGACACTCTTGCCGTCATTCACTTCATCCAGTCTGATATCCAATCTTTCACTGCCTAGATTTTCTCTTTTTTGCTAATCTCATCACTTTGCTCCTGTGTATTTAGTTTTATTGTCCTCCTTTTACACACCCTTTCAAACTCGTCCACCAAACTCTGTAACTTAAGGATCTAAGTCATCAGGAAAGAAGTAACTGTGACAACTTCCACTCTGTATAAGCTTCATTATCTTTTAATCTCATTTTTCTGCCCCAACACCCCAGCATTCACTTCTTTTACAACTCCATCTACATATATGCTAAATAATTATCTTGACATCAGTAGGAAATACAGAACAAGTCACATGGAGATGGAAATCTTCAGCTAGTTTTGCAACATTGGATAGCTCCTGACGACGCACGAGTGTGAAAGATCTAGAGCTGAAGATTTCCATCCCCATGTAGCTTGTTCTGTAATGTTAAGATAGGTTGTTTGTAACTGTATTTCACGGTCTTAATAAATAACAAACGATACAGCCAGTGAGAAGCATTAAAAAAAGAGAGAGAAGGCACATACCGTATTTTTCGGCATATAAGACGCGCCTTTTTCCCCACAGAAGTCTTGGGAAACACCCTGCGCCTTATATGCTCAAGGTCAGGGTCAAGATTAGGCTTTGGGTTATGCTTTTTAATATAAACAAAAATAATTAACCTTTGAATTTGATTACTGATTTACCGTTACGATACCTCTGTCGTGCGCCTTATATGCCAGAAGATACGGTAGCATTGCCACAACAGAGTTAAATTTCTAGAGAGTTCCTAACTTACGCTCTTCGAATGTGCTTCACCTCTCTGGTTGTGTCCACCGCTCTGTCTCCCTCGGATCTGAAACACAGACAGTGGGTCATCAGCAACTTCAGGTGCAAATGTCATGCTGAAGACAAAGGGAGAGAGGCGAAATGCGTTGAAGAACAAACTTTAAGACCGAGAGTGTTTCGCTCTATGTACAGGTTTATCATGTCATGTTTCGCTCTGAGGAGTTTCATGTGTTTTTCTTGCTCTGTGTAGCGATTTAATCATGTCATATTTTGTGTAGAGTTTTGTCATGTTATGTTTTGCTCTGTGTAGAGCTTCGTCGTGTCATGTTTTGCTCTGTATAGAGCTTCGTCATGTCATATTTTGCTCTGTATAGAGCTTTAGCAACTCTTGACGTGATAAAGCTCTATACAGAGCGATACTTCACATTCCTTCCACATATCATCTGTATTTAATATGTACACAATACAGTGTGACACAAAATTATTATGTTCAATGTTAGATAAGATAAGATTTCGTTCGGATTTTTAACCCCGGGGGTTAGCCACCCAGGATAACCCAAGAAAGTCAGTGCGTCATCGAGGACTGTCTAACTTATTTCCATTGGGGTCCTTAATCTTGTCCCCCAGGATGCGACCCACACCAGTCGACTAACACCCAGGTACCTATTTGCTGCTAGGTGAACAGGACAACAGGTGTAAGGAAACGTGTCGAAATGTTTCCACCCGCCGGGAATCGAACCCGGGCCCTCCGTGTGTGAAGCGGGAGATTTAGCCAATATTTTTACACCCTCAGAGCACCTTAACTGGAGATATTGGTGACAGAATTCTGTAAGTGCAGGCGCCCACTTGGAGAAGAAGAAATAATGAGAGGTCTGCATATTTCGACCTCTGAGCTCCTCTTCAGAAGACGGAGAGGGACTTTAAATATCGCCCACTCATCATTTTTTGTACATTGACGAAGATAATCACGAAAAGGAAAACCACAGATAGATAATCAGATTAAGATAAGCTAAATATAGGTAACAGGACATAGTAAGATATGAATAATCATCGGTCAACTACATGCAGTTAATAAGGCAGAGATAGGCAAGCTTACACCTATTATCCCCGTTCACCTAGCAAGCAAGTTGGTACCTGGGCGTTAGTGGACTGATGTGGGTGGCATCCTGGGGGACAAGATTTGAGAACCCCAATGGAAATAAGACAGACAGTCCCTCGATGGTGCGCTGACTTTCTTGGGATATCCTGGATAGTTAACCCTCCGTGGTTAAAAATCCGAACAAATATATATATATATATATATATATATATATATATATATATATATATATATATATATATATATATATATATATATTGCCAGAAATCCTTTGCAAACTAAGGACTTTCTACACGCACACACAGATGTCACTCATCTCTGTACAAACATTGCATTATGCTAATATAAAGATTATAATTATTATTATGACCAAGAAGTATTCACAACACAACAATACAAACGGAACACATAGTTTCGGTTCACCTTGGACCGTTATCAAATCGAGAAAGCAACAATTCACAAATATTTAATCAGATATAGGCACTACAAATCCTTCTTACCTCAATATCAGCACTATAAATTTGTGAAGGTTTGGGACGCCAGCAAAGGTAGATAATGATAGCAATGATAATGAGAACTGCAGGGATCCCAATGCTAAGACCAATTATCAAACCCTTTCCTGAAACAGTAAGTGTTATTATAGTATACGTAGTGGCCCATGCTAGGTGGGTCTTGCACATGTATGGTACACAATATCGACAAGGTGAAGAATTAGACACATGTGCAACATCTGGTATCTTTATTGTAGATGTTTCGCCCTCCAGTGGCTCTATCAATACAAAAGATGGGGTAATCATCAGTCCTTCAGTCTTGGAGTTGGTGGACACCACCGTAGTCATCAAGAATGCCTCACATTCTTCAGGACTACGATGTTATTCACCAAGGCTGAGGGACTGATTACCTTATCTGTTGCATATAGTTCAACTATCTTAAGATAATATAAGATTTCGTTCGGATTTTTAACCCCGGAGGGTTAGCCACCCAGGATAACCCAAGAAAGTCAGTGCGTCATCGAGGACTGTCTAACTTATTTCCATTGTGGTCCTTAATCTTGTCCCCCAGGATGCGACCCACACCAGTCGACTAACACCCAGGTACCTATTTGCTGCTAGGTGAACAGGACAACAGGTGTAAGGAAACGTGTCGAAATGTTTCCACCCGCCGGGAATCGAACCCGGGCCCTCCGTGTGTGAAGCGGAAGCTTTAGCCACCAGGCCAGGCCACCGGTGGCCTGGTGGCTACTGTACTGATAAAGCCACTGGATGGCGAAACGTCTATAATGAAGATACCCAGATATTGCACATGTCTAATTTTCATTTTGTCGGTGTTGTGTATCGTTCATGTATAACAAATATCGCAATACTGTTAATGTAATACTTCATGTAACAGCTCACTTAGAAGAGGAAATTGACAATTCGGTCAGTCTTGGACTAAAGTAGCAGAAACTGCGACCGAATCATTATCTCAATTTTCCCCTGCAAGTTATAGTATAATTCGTGTCCATTACCTGAAGTCTGTTTTTCTCCAGTCTGGCAGACAGGGACGCTGTTGCAGTTGTCGTAAACAGCGGTGACGCACACCTTGAGGTTCTCATCCAAGCTGACATTGTTAATGGTGTAGTGAGTGTCAGTAACGTTGATGCTACCAAGAAGTTGGTTATTCCTGTACCACGTCACCGTGAACACTACCACTAGTCCTGTCGGTGACCACGTCCAAGACACGTACACGTCGTCTCCAGACTCGCTCAAAACAAGATCTTCTGGTGCTGAATGTATATATGGGGAAAATCAGTAACAGTACAATGCACAAATAACCCACATATAGGATAGAGAGGAGCTAATTGCGACGTTTCGGACAGACATGGACCATCTACAAGTTACACAAGCTACTGTTAGTATAACTTGTAGATGGCCTAAGACGGAATGAAGCATCGTCATTACCTTGACTCTCTTCTATGTGCGGGTTATTCTTGTATTGTTCCAGTCACCGTATTGTGTACTTTTGTTCTTTTTTCTCACCAGCAGAATAAGTGATACTGAGAAACTTTTTTTTAATAGTAAGGACACCAGTCCTTGTAAGATGATTCACTACCTGTGACATACATACAGTTTAGTGCATCAACCAATTAGTTTCGCCATTCAAGGCGCCATGTATATCACAAGATCCTCTGGAATATACCTGGAGAGAGTTCCGGTGGTCAACGCCCCCACGGCCCGGTCTGTGACCAGGCCGTGGGGGCGTTGATATGGCCGGGGGGGAGGGGGGGTACCTGATAGGTACACCTATCAGGTACCTGGGTGTTAGTGGACTAGTGTGGGTCGCATCCTCAGCTCACACACTGAGGTCCGGGGTTCGAATGTCCTCCGGTACGACTGGAAAGCATTAGGGACGTGTTTCCATAAGACACCTGCTGTCTCTGTTCACCCATCAGTTTAAAATGGATACTTGGGTGTTAGTCGATTGGTGTGGGTCGCATCCTGGGACAGAACTGGAGTTTACCTGGAGAGAGTTCCGGGGGTCAACGCCCCCGCGGCCCGGTCTGTGACCAGGCCTCCTGGTTAATCAGAGCCTGATCAACCAGCCTGTTACTGCTGGCTGCACGCAAACCAACGTACGAGCCACAGCCCGGCTGATCAGGAACTGACTTTAGGTGCTTGTCCAGTGCCAGCTTGAAGACTGCCAGGGGTCTGTTGGTAATCCCCCTTATGTGTGCTGGGAGGCAGTTGAACAGTCTCGGGCCCCTGACACTTATTGTATGGTCTCTTAACGTGCTAGTGACACCCTTGCTTTTCATTGGGGGGATGTTGCATCGTCTGCCAAGTCTTTTGCTTTCGTAGTGAGTGATTTTCGTGTGCAAGTTCGGTACTAGTCCCTCTAGGATTTTCCAGGTGTATATAATCATGTATCTCTCCCTCCTGCGTTCCAGGGAATACAGGTTTAGGAACCTCAAGCGCTCCCAGTAATTGAGGTGTTTTATCTCCGTTATGCGCACCGTGAAGGTTCTCTGTACATTTTCTAGGTCAGCAATTTCACCTGCCTTGAAAGGTGTTGCTAGTGTGCAGCAATATTCCAGCCTAGATAGAACAAGTGACCTGAAGACTGTCATCATGGGCTTGGCATCTCTAGTTTTGAAGGTTCTCATTATCCATCTTGTCATTTTTCTAGCAGATGCGATTGATACAATGTTATGGTCCTTGAAGGTGAGATCCTCCGACATGATCACTCCCAGGTCTTTGACGTTGGTGTTTCGCTCTATTTTGTGGCCAGAATTTGTTTTGTACTCTGATGAAGATTTAATTTCCTCGAGCTTACCATATCTGAGTAATTGAAATTTCTCATCGTTGAACTTCAAATTGTTTTCTGCAGCCCACTGAAAGATTTGGTTGATGTCCACCTGGAGCCTTGCAGTGTCTGCAATGGAAGACACTGTCATGCAGATTCGGGTGTCATCTGCAAAGGAAAACACGGTGCTGTGGCTGACTTCCTTGTCTATGTCAGATATGAGGATGAGGAACATGCTCCCTCTCCATAGGATGGTAAAGGCTCGTGACAGGGGCTTCTCGCAGTTCTTGATGAACACGGAGTTCCATGAGTCTGGCCCTGGGGTAGAGTGCATGGGCATGTCATTTATCGCCTGTTCGAAGTCATTTGGCGTCAGGATAACATCAGATAGGCTTGTGTTAACCAAATTCTGTGGCTCTCTCATAAAAAATTCATTTTGATCTTCGACTCTCAGTCTGGTTAGCGGCTTGCTAAAAACCGAGTCATATTGGGACTTGAGTAGCTCACTCATTTCCTTGCTGTCATCTGTGTAGGACCCATCTTGTTTAAGTAGGGGCCCACTACTGGACGTTGTTCTCGACTTTGATTTGGCATAGGAGAAGAAATACTTTGGGTTTCTTTCGATTTCATTTATGGCTTTTAGTTCTTCCCGCGATTCCTGACTCCTATAAGATTCCTTTAGCTTAAGTTCGATGCTTGCTATTTCTCTGACCAGTGTCTCCCTACGCATTTCAGATATATTGACCTCTTTTAGCCGCTCTGTTATTCTTTTCCGTCGCCTGTAAAGGGAGCGCCTGTCTCTTTCTATTTTACATCTACTCCTCCTTCTTCTTAGAGGAATAAGCCTTGTGCATACATCGAGTGCCACCGAGTTAATCTGTTCTAGGCATAAGTTGGGGCCTGTGTTGCTTAGTATATCTTCCCAGCTTATATCGGTTAGGACTTGGTTTACTTGGTCCCACTTTATGTTTTTGTTATTGAAGTTGAATTTGGTGAATGCTCCCTCGTGACAAATCTCATTATGTCGGTCTGGGGCTCCGCGCATACATGTCTGAACATCAATTATGTTGTGATCTGAGTATATTGTTTTTGATATGGTGACATTTCTTATCAGATCATCATTGTTAGTGAAGATGAGGTCTAGTGTATTCTCCAGTCTAGTAGGCTCTATTATTTGCTGGTTTAAATTGAATTTTGTGCAGAGATTTAAAAGCTCGCGTGAGTGTGAGTTTTCATCAGAGCTGCCTCCTGGTGTTATTACTGCAACAATATTATTTGCTATATTCCTCCATTTTAGGTGCCTTAAGTTGAAATCCCCCAGGAGCAAGATGTTGGGTGCAGGAGCTGGAAGATTTTCCAGACAGTGGTCAATTTTTAACAGCTGTTCCTGGAATTGCTGGGAAGTTGCATCCGGAGGCTTGTAGACTACCACAATGACTAGGTTTTGGTTCTCGACCTTTACTGCTAAAACTTCCACTACATCATTTGAGGCATTAAGCAGTTCTGTGCAAACAAGTGACTCTGCAATGTACAGGCCAACCCCCCCCCCCCCCCTTTTGCCTGTTCACTCTGTCACATCTGTATAGGTTGTAACCTGGGATCCATATTTCGTTGTCCAAGTGATCCTTTATGTGGGTCTCAGTGAAAGCCGCGAACATTGCCTTTGCCTCTGCAAGCAGTCCACGGATGAAAGGTATTTTGTTGTTTGTTGCTGGCTTTAGACCCTGTATATTTGCAAAGAAGAATGTCATCGGACTGGTGGTATTGTTGGTACTGGGGGGGAATTTTTTTTCCGGCATTAGTATCTGTATCTGTTGGTTTGGAGTGGAGGCCATCGACTGTGGTTCCACTCCAGGAATGACTGGATTTGGTGTACGATTTCTGCCATTTCCTGCCAGTTTTTTTTTCCTTCCTGGCACTAAAAAACCTCTCCCTCTTGAGTGGCTGTGGCTACCCAGGTTTTCACATGGGAAATGCTCAGCATAAGAAGCAGCTTTCTATATAGTAGTGTGTCATTGATGTCAGCTAGGCCTATATACCATGTGCATATACTTGTAGTAAATAAAGATATTACTATTATATACAAAGTCACTTGTTATGCTGAGCATTTCCCGCAAATTAGGTCAATTTTTGTCTCAGGATGCGACCCACACCAGTTCACTAACACCCAGGTACCTATTTTACTGCTAGGTGAACATGGACATCAGGTGTCTTAATGTTTCCACTCGTACCGGAGATCGATCCCCAGACCTCAGTGTGTGAGTTGAGTGCGCTACCAATCGAACTACAAAATAGACCAAAACACATGAGCAAAGTTATTAGTTTGATTTTGCATCCCTATACCCATCCTGTGAATGGTAGTTACTATAGACACACACGGGTCCCCGGAATGGGTTCATAACTGAGATACGTACTTGTGTAACATTTGGGCAGCTTTATTCAGGAAACGTTTCGCAAGTCAGTGGCTTCTTCAGTCCATTACAGAGAAGAACGGTGAAAGATGAGGAGGAGAATGAGGTAATCACTCCCTCAGCCTGGAGTCAATTTACTCAGTCCAACAATCTGAGAAAAATGACTGATGGAGTGAACACATCGACTCCAGGCTGAGGGACTGATCACCTCAAACTCCTCCTTATTTTCCACCTTTCTCTGCAATGGACTGACTGGCGAAACTTACCGAAATGTTGAACAAGTATGTCACTTATCAACTTGTCACGAAAGAGAAAATAACATCAGACTTATCATTCAGACATGTTGTTTTTGCTGTGAGACCCGAGGCTGACTCCATGTTATCCACCCTGGAGGTGACTTTGACCAGGTACACCGTACAATCCTGCAGGTCCCTGATGGTGTACTCCAGGTCACTGGTGTTGTGTGTCACCCAGGTGTCAACATCTGACACTCTCCAATACACAGTGTAGGTGAGCTGGGACACAGTGCTGGTCTTGGCAGTGATTGCTGGAGACATCCTCACCCAGGACACTGGTGGGTTCCGGGACATCTCAGTGGATGATATATTAACCCAGGACACTGGTGGGCTCCATGACACATGAAGCTCCGTGGATGATGTATTTAAGACCTTCACGTTGGAAGGCGGAGAAATATCTGAAATAACGCCAGAGCACAAGAAATGAGTATTGCAGTAAGCTTTCTGGTTCTTGTTAGAGAAAGAGAGCGAGAGAGAGAGAGAGTGAGAGAGAATACTTACATGCAGCTCCACATCTTGGAACATCGACCTGCAAAATAAAAAAAAATTTTAGATTGTGTTCCAATTTGAATTTACAAACTTTATACATCTATATAACAAGCAACATTCTCAGTTGCATACATAACCATAACTCGGCTAAATTAGTTATGCTCTCGTGTTGCAGCGTCTCACATTTAATTTACTGTACAGATTTGTTTCTCCTTTGTGCAATAAATAAATAACTTTAACCTTGATTTTGACATAGAATTTTTATTTACACAGCACAGCGTTATTGCAAACGAAACTATGTGTATTGATTTTTTGTTGGATGTGATTGTTGGTATGGTCATGGGTTCTCCCTTTGAACCCATCCTTTCTTAATGATGTTGGTCATGGGTTCTCCCTTTGAACCCATCCTTTCTTAATGATGTTGGTCATGGGTTCTCCCTTTGAACCCATCCTTTCTTAATGATGTTGGTCATGGGTTCTCCCTTTGAACCCATCCTTTCTTAATGATGTTGGTCATTGGTTCTCCCTTTGAACCCATCCTTTCTTAATGATGTTGGTCATGGGTTCTCCCTTTGAACCCATCCTTTCTTAATGATGTTGGTCATGGGTTCTCCCTTTGAACCCATCCTTTCTTAATGATGTTGGTCATGGGTTCTCCCTTTGAACCCATCCTTTCTTAATGATGTTGGTCATGGGTTCTCTCTTTGAACCCATCCTTTCTTAATGATGTTGGTCATGGGTTTCTCCTTTGAACCCATCCTTTCTTAATGATGTTGGTCATGGGTTCTCCCTTTGAACCCATCCTTTCTTAATGATGTTGGTCATGGGTTCTCTCTTTGAACCCATCCTTTCTTAATGATGTTGGTCATGGGTTCTCCCTTTGAACCCATCCTTTCTTAATGATGTTGGTCATGGGTTCTCCCTTTGAACCCATCCTTTCTTAATGATGTTGGTCATGGGTTCTCCCTTTGAACCCATCCTTTCTTAATGATGTTGGTCATGGGTTCTCCCTTTGAACCCATCCTTTCTTAATGATGTTGGTCATGGGTTCTCTCTTTGAACCCATCCTTTCTTAATGATGTTGGTCATGGGTTCTCCCTTTGAACCCATCCTTTCTTAATGATGTTGGTCATGGGTTCTCCCTTTGAACCCATCCTTTCTTAATGATGTTGGTCATGGGTTCTCTCTTTGAACCCATCCTTTCTTAATGATGTTGGTCATGGGTTCTCCCTTTGAACCCATCCTTTCTTAATGATGTTGGTCATGGGTTCTCCCTTGAACTCATCCCTTGTTATAATGATAATGGTAAAAAATGGCTATAACTATGACCATTATTTTGAAAGGGGTGGAGTGGTAAGCCAGCGGAAGGCCACAGTCAGATGACCAAACACAGAGTCATGTTTCCTGGCCAATCTTACCTAACCTAACTTGCTGTCAACATATCTAGAACATAATAAATGGTTGATTTTTACCTGGTCTCAATTATCACTTTTCTTACAGCGAGTTAAGTCATTCTTGGGTTTATTTTAGTTATCCGTTTACATACATTCGTTTTCACTATTATGGTTGTCTTAAAAAACGTATTGTTTACAGAACTACTGAAAAAATGGGTTATGGTGGGGCCTTGAGCCACCAGCCATTGTTTACGTATTCTATATGCCTTCCTGATGTGTGTGAGACCCATGGTGTGTGACCCATGGTGTGTGACCCATGGTGTGTGACCCACGGTGTGTGACCCATGGTGTGGGACCCATGGTGTGGGACCCATGGTGTGACCCATGGTGTGTGACCCATGGTGTGAGACCCATGGTGTGTGACCCATGGTGTGAGACCCATGGTGTGTGACCCATGGTGTGTGTGACCCATTGTGTGAGACCCATGGTGTGTGACCCATGGTGTGTGACCCATGGTGAGACCCATGGTGTGGGACCCATGGTGTGAGACCCATGGTGTGTGACCCATGGTGTGTGACCCATGGTGTGTGACCCATGGTGTGGGACCCATGGTGTGGGACCCATGGTGTGAGACCCATGGTGTGAGACCCATGGTGTGTGACCCATGGTGTGTGTGACCCATTGTGTGAGACCCATGGTGTGTGACCCATGGTGTGTGTAGTTTGGTGACTGGAAGCATCAGGCAGTATACTAACGTTGTTAACATGGCACCCCTACAGGAAACACAACTTCTCTAACACAGTAACACCAGTGTGTGCTACGTAACACACACAAGAACAGCAATATAAGAAGAGTAACACAATAACATTGGTACAAGCAGAAGAGGCGTGACCAGGAGCCGTGAATCGACCCCTGCAACCAAAAATAGGCGAGTACAATACCAGTAGTGTGATCAGACGTACTTACGGACAATAAGAGCAGCAGTGAGGGGCACAGAATTAGCTTCATGCTGCCTCGGAACACACTACAGCCACTAACTCCTTGCAATCTTATCTGTGTATAAATTTTTACCTGATTTACCGACTTATCTATCTGTCCTTATCAGACTTGAGATTCATTTTATTTACAGGTGACGTTACTCACTAAATATTTTTTTTCCATGTTTGCCCGTAGCTCGGTCGCTAGCGCACTCACTTTACACACTGAGGCCCGGGGGGTCGATCCCCGGTACGGGTGGGAACATTAGGATTGTTTCATACTATGGAACAATGCTCTTCTCCAGACTGAGGGACTGACCACCTCAAAACTTTAAGGGTGATGGACTGATTACATCGTCTTCAAGTATCTTCTGCTTCTATCAACTTTTCTGTACTTGACTGAAGAAGCCTACTGTGTAGGCGAAACGTTTCATAATAAAGATACCTAACTGTTGCATATGTGTCTTACCTAACAACATTAGGACGTGTTTCCTCAAAGACACCTGCTGTCCATGTTCACCTAGCAGTATAATAGGTACCTGGGTGTTAGTGGACTGGTGTGGGTCGCATCCTGGTGACAAAATTGACCTAATTTGCAGGAAATACTCAGCATAACAAGGGACTTTCTATATAGTAGTGTGTTATTGGTGTCAGCTATGGTCTGTATAAGTTGTATCATGTAGGAATAAAGATTATACATATGTGTATAACTAAAGTATAATGAACAATTGTTACTTACTGATGTTCAATAATAACCAACATGGAGACAGAAACTCAGATTAATTCATCTGTATATTTCCGCCCTCTTCAGCAGATACATAAGAGAACAGACCAAGAGCTGTTATCTAACCTCAACTCATTTCAAAACCCAGCTCACCCCCAGGATGCGACCCACACCAGTCGACTAATACCCAGATACCTACCTACTGCTAGGTGAACATGGGCTGCAGGCGTCTTAGGGAAACCCGCCCCAGTGTTTCCACTTGTACCGGGGGTCGAACCGTGGACACTCAAAGAATGAGCTGAGTGCGCTACCAACCCAGCTATGAGACATGGACCAAATCACCATCAAAAAAGACATTTCAGAAGATGGTTCTGAATCGTCTAGTGCATGGAATCAAACACTTGCTGCCCCCTGGCTATATAGTTAGGTTAGGTAAGGTTCGTCAGGAAACAGGACAAGTGTTTCCTGACGCGGGTCTTAGTCATATTATGACCCATAGCTGGAGCTTTTGGTCATCTGACCGAGGCCTTCCACTGGCTTATCACTCCAATAGTGTCATGCATGGAACGAGTGTGCATCCTCGCTTAAGAGGCATGTTAGTTCCTCTGTTGTAGTAATGTTATTTTTCCACTATAATCCACCTTGTCCATAATTACTATCGTATTCGCTTTGTCTGTTTCGTAAGGTGAAGTCCAGGATCTTTCCTTAATTCATGGTATAACTTAATAGATATTTGTAAATTGTAAACACAAGTATAAGGTAACTACCACCCACAGGACGGGTATAAGGTGCACAATAACGTTATTAATATAAGTAGTGACATTTGTCTGAGCTATGGAGTGTCTGGCTACTTGTAAATAACCAGACATTTCCGCTCCAGGAGTCTTCTCATTTATCAGCTGTAATCTAGGCCTATAGACTACGACAACACGTACATTATAAGCCTAGGTCATAAGCTGTAACATGATAGCCAAGCCGCCACCCAGCCGTAAGCCGAGTCATAACAAACATCTTCTTTATTTCAGGAATGACAACAACAATAACACACACACACACACACACACACACACACACACACACACACACACACACACACACACACACACACACACACACACACACACACACACACACAAATCCTCAGGAAAGACAGAGGGAGGAGAGGGGGAGGAGGAGTTGCACTGCTCATTAAAAGCCAGTGGGGTTTTGAGAAAATGGAAGGAATGGATGGCACGGGCGAAAGGGACTACTTAGTAGGAACAATCCAGTCTGAGGGACATAAGGTGATAATTGCAGTAATGTACAACCCACCACAGAACTGCAGGAGGCCAAGAGAAGAATACGATGAGAGCAACAGAGCAATGATCGACACACTAGCCGAGGTGGCCAGGAGAGCACACATGGGGGGAGCAAAGTTACTAGTTATGGGTGATTTCAATCACAAGGAGATTGACTGGGAAAACCTGGAGCCCCATAGGGGTCCCGAAACATGGAGAGCCAAGATGATGGATGTGGTACTGGAAAACCTCATGCATCAACATGTTAGAGACACTACCAGAGAGAGAGGAGAGGATGAACCAGCAAGACTGGACCTTGTATTCACCTTGAGTAGTTCTGACATCGAGGATATCATGTATGAAAGGCCCCTGGGAGCTAGTGATCATGTGGTTCTGTGCTTCGACTACATAGTTGAGCTCCAAGTGGAGAGAGCAGCAGGAATAGGCTGGGAAAAAACAAACTACAAAAGGGGGAACTACTCAGGCTTGAGGAACTTCTTTCAAGACATTCAGTGGGAGAGGGAACCGACAGGAAAACCAGTACAAGAAATGATGGACTATGTGGCAACAAAATGCAAGGAGGCAGAGGAGAGGTTTGTTCCCAAGGGAAACAGAAATAATGGGAAGAACAGAATGAGTCCTTGGTTCACCCAAAGGTGTAGGGAGGCAAAAACTAGGTGTACTAGAGAATGGAAAAGGTACAGAAGACAGAGAACTCAGGAAAATAAAGAGATTAGCCGAAAAGCCAGAAACGAATATGCACAGATAAGAAGGGAGGCTCAGCGGCAATACGAAAAGGACATAGCATCGAAAGCCAAGACTGACCCGAAGCTGTTGTACAGCCACATCAGGAGGAAAACAACAGTCAAGGACCAGGTAATCAGACTGAGGAAGGGTGATGGGGAATTCACAAGAAACGACCGGGAGGTATGTCAGGAGCTCAACACAAGATTTAAAGAAGTATTTACAGTGGAAACCAGTAGGACTCCAGGAAATCAGAGCAGGGGGGTGCACCAGCAAGTGCTGGATGAGGTACATATAACCAAGGAGGAGGTGAAGAAGCTGCTATGCGAACTTGACACCTCAAAGGCGGTGGGACCAGACAACATCTCTCCATGGGTCCTTAAAGAGGGAGCAGAGATATTGTGTGTACCGTTAACAAAGATCTTCAACACATCATTTGAAACTGGGCAACTCCCCGAGGTATGGAAGATGGCAAATGTAGTCCCAATTTTTAAAAAGGGAGACAGACATGAGGCACTAAACTACAGACCTGTATCACTAACGTGTATAGTATGCAAGGTCATGGAGAAGATCATCAGGAGGAGAGTGGTGGAGCACCTGGAAAGAAACAAGTGTATAATTGACAACCAGCATGGTTTCAGGGAGGGAAAATCCTGTGTCACAAACCTACTAGAGTTTTATGACAAGGTGACAGAAGTAAGACAAGAGAGAGAGGGGTGGATCGACTGCATTTTTTTGGACTGCAAGAAGGCCTTCGACACAGTTCCTCACAAGAGGTTACTGCAAAAGCTAGAGGATCAGGCACACATAACAGGAAAGGCACTGCAATGGATCAGAGAATACCTGACAGGGAGGCAACAACGAGTCATGGTACGTGACGAGGTGTCAGAGTGGGCGCCTGTGACAAGCGGGGTTCCACAGGGGTCAGTCCTAGGACCTGTGCTGTTCTTGGTATATGTGAATGACATAACGGAAGGGATAGACTCAGAAGTGTCCTTGTTTGCGGACGATGTGAAGTTAATGAGAAGAATCAATTCGGATGAGGATCAGGCAGGACTACAAAGAGACCTGGACAGGCTACAAGCCTGGTCCAGCAACTGGCTCCTTGAGTTTAACCCTGCCAAATGCAAAGTCATGAAGATTGGGGAAGGGCAAAGAAGACCGCAGACACAATGTAGTTTAGATGGCCAAAGTCTGCAAACCTCACTCAAGGAAAAAGATCTGGGGGTGAGTATAACACCGAGCATATCTCCCGAGGCGCACATCAATCAGATAACTGCTGCAGCATACGGGCGCCTGGCAAACCTACGGATAGCGTTCCGGTACCTCAGTAAGGATTCTTTCAAGACTCTGTATACCATTTATGTTAGGCCCATACTGGAGTATGCAGCACCAGTTTGGAATCCACACCTAGTCAAGCACGTCAAGAAATTAGAGAAAGTGCAAAGGTTTGCAACAAGACTAGTCCCAGAGCTACGGGGATTGTCTAACGAAGAAAGGTTGAGGGAAATCGGCCTGACGACACTGGAGGCCAGGAGGGCCAGGGAAGATATGATAACGACATATAAAATACTGCGCGGAATAGACGAGGTGGACAAAGACGGGATGTTCCAGAGATGGGACACAGACACAAGAGGTCACAATTGGAAGTTGCAGACTCAGATGAATCAAAGGGATGTTAGGAAGTATTTCTTCAGTCATAGAGTAGTCAGGCCATGGAATAGCCTAGAAAGTGAAGTAGTGGAGGCGGGAACCATACATAGTTTTAAGGCGAGGTATGATATAGCTCATGGAGCAGGGAGAGAGAGGACCTAGTAGCAATCAGTGAAGAGGCGGGGCCAGGAGCTATGAATCGACCCCTGCAACCACAAATAGGTGAGTACAAATAGGTGAGTACAAATAGGTGAGTACACACACACACACACACACACACACACGACAAGAGGGGACATTATAACAACATATAAAATAATGAGAGGAATTGACACGGTGGACAGAGAATGTTTCAAAGGTCAAAGACTGCAAATCTCACTCAAGAAAAAGGATCTAGGGGTGAGCATCACACCGAGCACATCTCCTGAGGCACACATCAACCAGATGACTGCTGCAGCATATGGGCGCTGTGTACATCAGGCCCATACTGGAGTAGGCAGCACCAGTGTGTATGTGTGTGTGTGTGTACTCACCTAATTGCACTTACCTAGTTGTGGTTGCAGGGGTCGAGTCACAGCTCCAAAAAGATAAAGATTTATTTCTTTGTAAAGGTTACAGCTTTGGTTTGCTAAATACAAAGAAAGTCACTATTATGCCGGGGCATTTCTGGGAGACATACCTCTTCTTAAAGCTATGTATGGATCCTGCCTTCACTACATCATTTCCCAGACTCACCTAATTGTGGTTGCAGGGGTGGAGTCACAGCTCCTGGTCCCGTCTCTTCACTGGTCGTTACTAGATCACTCTCCCTGCTCCATGAGCTTTATCATACCTCTTCTTAAAGCTATGTATGGATCCTGCCTTCACTTCATCACTTTCCAGACTATTCCACTTCCTGCGTGTGTGTCAGGTAGGCCTACCACACTATACACAAACCAAGGAGGCCTATCAGTGCGCAGATAGTTCTAGTACCCCGTTCACTGGGTCAAGTTGACCTCATTCCTTCTTAAATGGGGTTAAATAGGCCTCAGTCGCACTCTAAACACGATGTAGTAGGCTTATTAAATCTCACACTAAATTGGGTGAACACTAGCAATAACAGTGAACAAATGTAACGGAAAGTGAACAAATGTAACAGAAAGTGAACAAATGTAACGGAAAGTGAACAAATGTAACGGAAAGTGAACAAATGTAACGGAAAGTGAACATATGTAACGGAAAGTGAACAAATGTAACGGAAAGTGAACAAATGTAACGGAAAGTGAACAAATGTAACGGAAAGTGAACAAATGTAACGGAAAGTGAACAAATGTAACGGAAAGTGAACAAATGTAACGGAAAGAGAAGACGTACAGTTACAGGCTTGTTATCACTAGTGTGTTATTTCCTGGACTAACAACAGTAATAACAGCAACAACAGCAGCAACAACAACAGTAACAATAGCAACAACAGTAGCACCAATAACAACAGTAACAATAACAACAACAGTAGCACCAATAACAACAGTAACAATAATAACAACAGTAGCAGCAATAACAACAGTAACAAAAACAACAGTAGCGGCAATAACAAAAGTAACAATAATAACAACAGTAGCGCAATAGCAAAAATAACAATAATAACAACAGTAGCGGCAATAACAAAAGTAACAATAATAACAACAGTAGCAGCAATAACAAAAGTAACAGTAGTAACAGTAGCGGCAATAACAACAGTAACAATAATAACAACAGTAGCAGCAATAACAACAGTAACAATAATAACAACAGTAGCAGCAATAACAACAGTAACAATAATAACAACAGTAGCAGCAATAACAACAGTAACAATAATAACAACAGTAGCAGCAATAACAACAGTAACAATAATAACAACAGTAGCAGCAATAACAAAAGTAACAGTAGTAACAGTAGCGGCAATAACAACAGTAACAATAATAACAACAGTAGCAGCAATAACAACAGTAACAATAATAACAATAGTAGCAGCAATAACAACAGTAACAATAATAACAACAGTAGCAGCAATAACAACAGCAACAATAATAACAACAGTAGCAGCAATAACAACAGTAACAATAATAACAACAGTAGCAGCAATAACAACAGTAACAATAACAACAACAGTAGTAGCAATAACAACAGTAACAGTAATAACAACAGTAGCGGCAATTACAACAGTAACAATAATAACAACAGTAGCAGCAATAACAACAGTAACAATAATAACAACAGTAGCAGCAATAACAACAGTAACAATAATAACAACAGTAGCAGCAATAACAACAGTAACAATAATAACAACAGTAGCAGCAATAACAACAGTAACAATAATAACAACAGTAGCAGCAATAACAAAAGTAAAAAGTAATAACAACAGTACGGCAATTACAACAGTAACAATAATAACAAACAGTAGCAGCAATAACAACAGTAACATAACAACAACAGTAGTAGCAGTAACAAAAGTAACAATAATAACAACAGTAGCAGCAATAACAAAAATAACAGTAATAACAACAGTAGCGGCAATAACAACAGTAACAATAATAACAGTAGCACCAATAACAACAGTAGCAATAACAACAACAGTAGCAGCAATAACAACAGTAACAATAACAACAGCAGTAGCAGCAATAACAACAGTAACAATAATAACAACAGTAGCACTAATAACAACAATAACAATAACAACAACAGTAGCAGCAATAACAACAGTAACAACAACAACAGTAGCAGCAATAACAACAGTAACAATAATAACAACAGTAGCAGCAATAACAAAAGTAACAATAACAACAACAGTAGCAGCAATAACAACAGTAACAATAACAACAACAGTAGCAGCAATAACAACAGTAACAATAATAACAGTAGCAGCAATAACAACAGTAGCAATAATAACAACAGTAGCACCAATAACAACAGTAACAATAACAACAACAGTAGCACCAATAACAACAGTAACAATAACAACAACAGTAGCAACAATAACAACAGTAACAATAATAACAAACAGTAGCAGCAATAACAAAAGTAACAATAACAACAACAGTAGCACCAATAACAACAGTAACAATAACAACAACAGCAGCAGCAATAACAACAGTAACAATAACAACAACAGTAGCAGCAATAACAACAGTAACAATAACAACAACAGTAGCAGCAATAACAACAGTAACAATAATAACAACAGTAGCACTAATAACAACAATAACAATAACAACAACAGTAGCAGCAATAACAACAGTAACAACAACAACAGTAGCAGCAATAACAACAGTAACAATAATAACAACAGTAGCACCAATAACAAAAGTAACAATAACAACAACAGTAGCAGCAATAACAACAGTAACAATAACAACAACAGTAGCAGCAATAACAACAGTAACAATAATAACAGTAGCAGCAATAACAACAGTAGCAATAATAACAACAGTAGCACCAATAACAACAGTAACAATAACAACAACAGTAGCACCAATAACAACAGTAACAATAACAACAACAGTAGCAGCAATAACAACAGTAACAATAATAACAACAGTAGCAGCAATAACAAAAGTAACAATAACAACAACAGTAGCACCAATAACAACAGTAACAATAACAACAACAGCAGCAGCAATAACAACAGTAACAATAACAACAACAGTAGCAGCAATAACAACAGTAACAATAACAACAGCAGTAGCAGCAATAACAACAGTAACAATAATAACAACAATAATAACAACAACAGTAGCAGCAATAACAACAGTAACAATAACAACAGTAGCAGCAATAACAACAGTAACAATAACAACAGTAGCAGCAATAACAACAGTAACAATAACAACAACAGTAGCAGCAATAACAACAGTAACAATAACAACAACAGTAGCAGCAATAACAACAGTAACAATAACAACAACAGTAGCAGCAATAACAACAGTAACAATAACAACAACAGTAGCAGCAAAAAACAACAGTAACAATAATAACAGTAGCAGCAATAACAACAGTAACAATAACAACAACAGTAGCAGCAATAACAACAACCATAGCACCAATAACAACAGTAACAATAACAACAACAGTAGCAGCAATAACAACAGTAACAATAACAACAACCATAGCACCAATAAGAACAGTAACAATAACAACAACAGTAGCAGCAATAACAACAGTAACAATAATAACAACAGTAGCAGCAATAACAACAACCATAGCACCAATAACAACAGTAACAATAACAACAACTATAGCACCAATAACAACAGTAACAATAACAACAACAGTAGCAGCAATAACAACAGCAACAATAACAACAACAGTAGCAGCAATAACAACAACCATAGCACCAATAACAACAGTAACAATAACAACAACAGTGGCACCAATAACAACAGTAACAATAATAACAGTAGCAGCAATAACAACAGTAACAAACACAAGAACACTGTTGGTCACTACTATAACAAAGAGAGCAGCCTGCTAGCTATCTCAACACTGCAGTAATAACAAGAGAGTTATCACAATGTTATCACAGAGATAACACATAATACACATCCTTCAGCCTTGTTATCTAATTTCACAAAATAAAACGCAAGAAAATTCATGGGGGGGGGGGAGAGGAGCGTTAAACCCGTAGGGCTTCACTCATACAGTACCTGGGGAATTGCGAAGATATTTTAGTTCCCTGGATCAAGAGCCCATCACCGGCATCAAGGTCCTTAACACTGGTTCTACGGGGCTATAGTTTTCACATGACGACACAAGGTAAAGTGTCCGCCATATTGCCGGTCAAGCACGTGTTGGAGATACTGATACTGTACGTGTATGGTACACACTACCGACAAGATGAAGAATTTTACACATGTGCAGCATCTGGGTATCTTTATTGTAGATGTTTCTCCATCTAGTGGCTTTATCAACGCAAATTCAACGACATAACTGAAAGTGAGTAGAACTATATGCAAAAGATGAGGTAATTAGTCCCTCCGCTAAGGTTGAGGGACTGATGTGTTTGTTGTTGATAGTAGTGTTATTGTTGCTGTTACTGCTGCTCTTGTTATTGTTGTTACTGAGGGACTGATTACCTAATCTTTTGTATATGGTTATACTCACTTTCAATTATGTCCTTGTATTTATAAAGGCACTGAATTATCGATACGTCTACAATAATACCCAGATGTTGGACATGTGTCTAATTCCTCGTTAGTGATATTGTTTACCTCTCAGGATGGGCAGAACAGGAGGATTTTAATAAATCGAAAATGGAAATTTAACACAAACTCCCATTTGTAGATGTTCAGCACTGTATTGCCATGTTTAGGTAGGTTTGCCAGGGCGGGTCCTGGCCCGGGTCTTCTCCAAGTGGTGACCCGACAGTGGCTCCCGAAGGAGTGTCTGTGTACAAGTGATGTACCGTTTACAGCCCTATGACAGGGGCAGCCCTATGACAAGGGCATGATGAGTCTTCGTGTCAAGTGGAGTACCCTTTACAGCCCCATGGCGGGGGCAGCCCTATGAGAAGGGCACGTTAATTCAACTCCATTTGAGCCATTCCTGGCACTCAGATCGCTGCCCGACTGCCAGAACGACTCTGATGATTCTCAGGAAGTGTGTTGAACACCTGAAGTCTGACAGAAGTGTCGTGACTGTACTGTCAAACACCAGCTTCTTTCCCATGCTCAAGACAGTGAGGTTGAAGACATCTTCAGGCTGAGGGAGAACATCTAAATCAATTTCTATATTATTATTTATAACCATGAAGAAGAGATTCGCTATGCAGTACCTGGGACATGATGGGTAGTGAGAGTTGGTCTAGGAGGAACAAGGTAGACAGCAGTTCCTTACATCAAGAGTCCTTCACTAACATCAAGGATCCTTCACTAACATCAAGGATCCTTCACCAACATCAAGGCACTCCTTTCTCCTTATTTTCTTTAGAAGACCAACATTTACAATGGGCACTTTGCGTAGCTTCAGAAATAGGTTAAGCATGTACACAAGTGATAATGGTTTAGTAAGGCCTACTTAGCATTAGTCAGTAGGATATATCTAACATGGGCCAGTAAGGCCTGCCTAGCATAGTTCAGCAGTACCTGCCTAGCAGGGGCCAATAGGATCTGCCTAACATGGGCCAGTAGGACTTACCTAGCATGGGCCAGCAGTACCTGCCTAGCATGATTCAGTAGTACCTGTCTAGCATGGCTCAGTAATACCTGTCTAGCATGGGCCAGCAGTACCTGCCTAGCATGATTCACTAGTACCTGTCTAGCATGGCTCAGTAATACCTGTCTAGCATGGGCCAGCAGTACCTGCCTAGCATGATTCAGTAGTACCTGTCTAGCATGGCTCAGTAATACTTGCCTAGCATGGGCCAGCAGTACCTGCCTAGCATGATTCAGTAGTACCTGTCTAGCATGGCTCAGTAATACCTGTCTAGCATGGGCCAGCAGTACCTGCCTAGCATGATTCAGTAGTACCTGTCTAGCATGGCTCAGTAATACCTGCCTAGCATGGGCCAGCAGTACCTGCCTAGCATGATTCAGTAGCACCTGTCCAGCATGGCTCAGTAATACCTACCTAGCACGTGCCAGCAGTACCTGCCTAGCATGATTCACTAGTACCTGTCTAGCATGGCTCAGTAATACTTGCCTAGCATGGGCCAGCAGTACCTGCCTAGCATGATTCAGTAGTACCTGTCTAGCATGGCTCAGTAATACTTGCCTAGCATGGGCAAGCAGTACCTGCCTAGCATGATTCAGTAGTACCTGTCTAGCATGGCTCAGTAATACTTGCCTAGCATGGGCCAGCAGTACCTGCCTAGCATGATTCAGTAGTACCTGTCTAGCATGGCTCAGTAATACCTGTCTAGCATGTGCCAGCAGTACCTGCCTAGCATGATTCACTAGTACCTGTCCAGCATGGCTCAGTAATACCTACCTAGCATGTGCCAGCAGTACCTGCCTAGCATGATTCACTAGTACCTGTCCAGCATGGCTCAATAATACCTGCCTAGCATGTGCCAGCAGTACCTGCCTAGCATGATTCACTAGTACCTGTCCAGCATGGCTCAGTAATACCTACCTAGCATGTGCCAGCAGTACCTGCCTAGCATGATTCACTAGTACCTGTCCAGCATGGCTCAGTAATACCTGTCTAGCATGTGCCAGCAGTACCTGCCTAGCATGATTCACTAGTACCTGTCCAGCATGGCTCAGTAATACCTGTCTAGCATGTGCCAGCAGTACCTGCCTAGCATGATTCACTAGTACCTGTCCAGCATGGCTCAATAATACCTGCCTAGCATGGGCCCGTACCACAAAATCTACAGAACCAGAAAGCCTACTGTAGCACTCCTCTGTTCTCATTATTAATTCTGCAATGTTATGAGTTAACATTCTCCACTTCCACAAATGTTGAACAACATGTTATCAGAACAACACTAATAAAAGCGGTCAGCTAACAATGGAATGCGATAATCTATCGATAAGTTTCGAAACACTGTTTACATGACTTGACATAAATTTCTAAACTATTGTGACTTAAAAATACGTATTTCTTTGACTAGATGATATTAATTAAGTGGAGATTATGTGACTTATTGATCTGCTAAGTAATGGAAAGGAAACAGTGACTCTGGTAGGATAAAGGGACAGATATATAGTCGACATGATAACGCAGACATGCGGATAATATCTTGATTATTACCAGGAATGTGAGACATCAGTGGAGTGTGTTTAGTAGAAGTGAGAGAGAGTTTGGCTGCAGGTGGTGTTGGGAGAGACACTTCCATACCGCCATCTACACATTAATATGTTGTCCAGCGCTGGCATTACCATGAGGAACACCTGTAAACCTCTCAAACTTCGCCACTCAGATATTGCTGGTAGGTGTTTGTTCACGTTTGGCTTTAATTTAATAAGATATTACAAGGATCCCAATGGAAATAAGTCAGTGTTTTTTTTTCGGGGAGGTTATCCTGGAGTTTACCTGGAGAGAGTTCCGGGGATCAACCCCCCCGGGGCCCGGTCTGTGACCAGGCCTCCTGGTGGATCAGAGCCTGATCAACCAGGCTGTTGCTGCTGGCTGCACGCAATCCAACGTACGAGCCACAGCCCGGCTGGTCAGGTACCGACTTCAGGTGCTTGTCCTATCTTAATTTATTGCGAAGTCTAGCTCTAGGCTACCACCCCTCCCCCAGGATGCTACCAACAAGAGTCAACTAACACCCAAGTCACTCCTGTCCCGTAGCTGGGTTGGTAGCGCACTCAGCTCGCACATCGAGTGTCCTTGGTTCGATTCCCGGTACGGGTGGAATCACTGGGGCGTATTTTCTTAAGACACCTGCTGTCTCTGTTGACCTAGCAGTAAAATATGTACCTGGGTGTTAGCGGACTGGTGTGGGCGGCATCCTGGGGACAAAATTCACCTAAGTTGCGGAAAATACTCAGCATAACAAGGGATTTTCTATACAGCAGTATGTCATTGGTGTGAGCTATGGTCTGTATAAGTTGTACCATGTACTGGGAGAAATAAACATTATTATTACTATTATTATGCCCCCGGATATATTCTTCGATGGTATACAATAAGAACATAAGAGAGAATGAACACTGCAGCAGGCCTACTGGCCCATGCGAGGCAGGTCCAAGTCTCCTACCGGCTTAAGCCAATGCCTTAACCTAGTTAGGTCAGGTGTAGAGCTGGAGGAAGCTAAGAGAGGGATACAACCTCATAGCTTCCTCCAGCTCTACGAGGCTGTATCTCCCTCTTAGCTTCCTCCAGCTCTACGAGGCTGTATCTCCCTCTTAGCTTCCTCCAGCTGTACGAGGCTGTATCTCCCTCTTAGCTTCCTCCATCTGTACGAGGCTGTACCTCCCTTTTAGCTTCCTAAAAGCTCTAAGCTGTGACCTCCCTTAACATTCCTTGTACAACTTACGCTAAATAAATAAATAACTGAGCGAGGCTTATCTCTGGGTCCCTTCAAATACAGATCGGACGAGTGTGTGAGTTCGACGTGCCTAGGATGGGCCAGTAGGCCTACCGCAAGTGTTCCATCATTCTTATTATTGTATAAATGGTTTAGAAAACGAACAGGTTGATAAATAAGACACTTGTACAACATTTGGGTAACTTTATTGTGAAAGTTAAGACACATGTGCAAAAATCTGGATATCTTTATTGTAGACGTTTCGCCATCCAGTGGCTTTATCAATACAGATTCTTGGACATAATTAGAAGACAGTAGAACTATATGCAAAAGATGAGCAAAATGGTATACAATACCGACAGGTTGGTAGGTAAGACACATAGGCAACAGTTAGGCAACTTTATTCCGAAACGTTTCGCCTACACAGTAGGCTTCTTCAGTCGAATACAGAAAGTAGGCAGGAACAGTAGAGATGTGAAGACGATGTAATCATTCCATCACCCTTGAAGTCGTAGAATTTAAGGTTGTCAGTCCCTCAGCCTGGAGTTCAGTTCCATAGGTAGTTCCTGACTATGGAACTGAACTTCTCCAGGCTGAGGGACTGACAACCTTAAATTCAACGACTTCAAGGGTGATGGACTGATTACATCGTCTTCACATCTCTACTGTTCCTGCCTACTTTCTGTATTCGACTGAAGAAATCTACTGTATAGGCGAAACGTTTCGGAATAAAGTTGCCTAACTGTTGCCTATGTGTCTTACCTACCACAAAAGATGAGGTAATCAGTCCTTCAGCCTTGGAGTTAGTGTTCACAGCATCGTGGTGGTGGAGAATCTGGAGCAAAGGCAAGAAGACTGGCGGTCATATAGGCGTCAGTGGATAGGGACGTGTAGCAGACGAGGACATAGTCACTGGTAGGCGGGATTTCCCAGTGAAAGTAGGTCCTTCCCAAAATGATGGGTTAGGGTGATGGACTGATTACATCGTCTTGACATTAGTTTTTATGTTCTTGTAGTTCTGAGTGGGTGTGGGTGGGTGTGAGTTAGAGCTGCCCAGCATGGGCCATTAATATGGTATAGGCCAGTAGACCTACTCAAGTGTTGATCCACTCTTATTGTCTACCTCAGTAAGCTGTACATTATTTACTACTACTACTGCTACTACTACTACTGCTACTACTACTACTACTACTACTACTACTACTACTACTACTACTACTACTGCTACTACTACTACTGCTACTACTACTACTACTACTACTACTACTACTACTACTACTACTTTTCTGTGGCTGAGGTGTAAGGGGGCTAGACTTGATATTAACAGTCTGCAGTTACGTTCCGGCCAATTACTACGTGTTGTACCACTTACGGTCAGACCAGTTACTACGTGTTGTACCACTTAACAGTCAGACCAGTTACTACGTGTTGTACCACTTACGGTCAGACCAGTTACTACGTGTTGTACCACTTACGGTCAGACCAGTTACTACGTGTTGTACCACTTAACAGTCAGACCAGTTACTACGTGTTGTACCACTTACGGTCAGACCAGTTACTACGTGTTGTACCACTTAACGGTCAGACCAGTTACTACGTGTTGTACCACTTACGGTCAGACCAGTTACTACGTGTGATGAATGGTTTTGAAAACCGACAAGTTGAAGAATTGAGACACTTATGCAACATATGGGAATCTTTATTGAAGAAACGTTTCGCCACACAGTGGCTTCATCAGTCCAATACAAAGTAGAAGTGGGTAAGGAGAGTGGAAGTTTGAGGTAATCAGTCCCTCAACCTGGAATCGATGTGTTCAGTCCATCACTCTTGAGGGACTGATTACCTCAAACTTCCACTCTCCTTACCCACTTCTACTTTGTATTGGACTGATGAAGCCACTGTGTGGCGAAACGTTTCTTCAATAAAGATTCCCATATGTTGCATAAGTGTCTCAATTCTTCAGTTACTACGTGTTGTACCACTTAACAGTCAGACCAGTTACTACGTGTTGTACCACTTAACAGTCAGACCAGTTACTACGTGTTGTACCACTTAACAGTCAGACCAGTTACACGTGTTGTACCACTTAACAGTACAGACCAGTTACTACGTGTTGTACCACTTAACAGTCAGACCAGTTACTACGTGTTGTACCACTTAACAGTCAGACCAGTTACTACGTGTTGTACCACTTAACAGTCAGACCAGTTACTACGTGTTGTACCAGTCTACAAAGTTCTATAAAGATCAGTTGAAATTTGTGCTGGATATACTGTAAAAACTATCGAGAGATCGTGTTTCAACACAAGCTTAAAGGTTAGGTATCTTATTCCGAAACGTTTCGCTTCAAAGCAGGCTTCTTCAGTTAAATACAGAGGCAGCAGAAGCAGTAGATATGTCAGGACGATGTAATCAGTCCATCACCCTTGAAGATGTAGTTTATATTACAACTGCTCACTTTATATTTGTAGATTAATGGTTCAGAGAACCGACAAGTTGATAAATTAGACACATGTGCAACACTTGGGTATTTTAATAAGGAAACGTTTCGCCACAGTGGCTTCAACAGTCCATACACAGGAGAATGGTGAAGAGCAGGGGTTGGAGGTAATCAGTCCCTCAACCTCGAGTCTATGTGATCACTCCATCAATCTAGAAAAGAATACAGCATATGTGGGAAGAAGTAGCTTATATACCGTAGGCAGGAGAGGTGCAGCAGTCGTAAGTGGTATCACATTTGACCAATGTGGAAGTAGGTCGTGCCCAAGGGTTAGGCAAGTGAAGAATTCCCTGTATTAAGATCCCAAGATGTTCCTGTGTCAGACAGGAATATCTTGGTGGAGGTGAACATTAAAACAATAAAGATATAGAGTTCTACGCAATGGTAAACAAAATATTAGTGTGACATTTAACTTGGGCTCAGGAAATGAACGTGTCTGAGCGGAAGCAGACGTGTTCTATACACTGACTCATGGTAATGTTCTGTCTTTGTCTGTCTCCAGAGTGTGGGGTGGTTCGATTCCCGGTTCTCTTGGTTCTTGGCCCCAGAGAATGAATTATTATTTTTCCCACATTGTGTCATTGGACCCAAGTGGAAATAAGCAAGGATCCCAATGGAAATAAGCAAGGATCCTAATGGAAATAAGCAAGGATCTCAATGGAAATAAACAAGGATCCCAATGGAAATAAACAAGGATCCTAATGGAAATAAACAAGGACCCCAGTGAAATTAAACAAGGACCCTAACGGACATAATCAAGGATCCTAATGAACATCAAGGACACAAAAGGAAATAACAAAGGACCCAGCAGAAAACAGGAACGCCAGGGGAAATAAGTCACCTTTGACTGTTTTGAGTTATCCTATGCAATATACACACACGCTACTATATATGATAATTTGTGTAAATGTACTTATTTGTGTACCTGTACCTAAATGAACTTGGGCAGTACAAATAAAAAAGAGGATAATTTTAGAATGGTCGGCCATTGTTGACGTCAGATAATCAGCTGAGTGAGAACAACATCAACAAAGTCAGTGTAATGTAGCCTTTTGTGACGTCTACACACGCTGTTCTCCATGATTTTTGAGTGATCTGAACCTCCAAGATGAACCCTGCCAACCTGGGACAGTGCCATAGGAGGAGAGGGTCACGAGATGAGAGAGTGGAGGTCAAGGAGGAGGTGGAGGCCAGGGTCACTGCTGGTGGTCAGGGGGAGGAGACGAGGGTAGGAGGTAGCCTGGGTGATCTGTCATGTCAGCCAGCTGGTGTGTCATGTCAGCCAGCTGGTGTGTCATGTCAGCCAGCTGGTCTGTCGTACTGCCCAGATAATCAATTCCACCATCAAGCTGACCTACCCCACCATCAAGCTGACCTACCCCACCATCAAGCTGATCTACCCCACCATCAAGCTGACCTACCCCACCATCAAGCTGACCTACCCCACCATCAAGCTGACCTACCCCACCATCAAGCTGACCTACCCCACCATCAAGCTGATCTACCCCACCATCAAGCTGACCTAACCTACCAGGGTGAGAAGGACGAGGCTCATTTCCATAAACCCCAAACCTCACATAGGACTATGCCGCGGAGGCCCATCAGCGCACGTAACAAGCGAGGCCGATCTGGTTCCTGGTCTGGGGTTACCGAGAGCGAAGACGGTTTGTTGACTCACTTCGTCAATGCATGGTGCCTCCGGTAGTCTCTGTGCTGTATATTGCCTTTGTTGATGATGTGCGTATAGTGTATGTGGGATCTTAGCTTTTTAATTGGGAAGCGTCTGGTTGGCTAGCAACTGGATAATGGTTCGTTAAAGGCTGTTTATATGACAGTTGAGTATCGACTGGTTAATAGGTTAAGTTAGGTTACACATACTTATGAAAGCAGGTGGTGTAAGTGGTATTGGTGGTATCGGCAAGATGTAGGTGAGAGATACACCGATTAAGACATTTATAAAGGAAATGTTTCATCACAAGTATCTTAGTACCAACACAGAGACAACTCGGCTTACACACACTGTGGTCCGGGGGTTGATCCCCGGTATGGCTGGAAACATTAGGACATATTTCATTAAGACACCTGCCGTCCATGTTCATCTAGCAGTAAAATAGGCACCTGGGTGTTAGTGGACTGGACTGGGTTGCATCCTGGGGACAAAATTGACCTAATCTGCCCAAAATGCACTGCATAAAATGGGGCTTTCTATGTAGCAGTATGTCACTGATGTCAACTGTGGTCTGTATACCTAGTACATATACTACTAGTAGAATTAAATATTATTATTATTATTATTATTATTATTATTATTATTATTATTATTATTATTATTATTATGTCTATCAAAGTGGCTCAATTTCAGCAGTATATATATTTGGGTAACTAGACATTGTTCACATAGAATTGCCCTTTTAATTATAATAAGTGAGACATTTATGTCTGCCTCTGGTGTGGGTGTTTCCTTCCAACCTCAGCATCTGCAACTTCTTCCCAAATCCTTTTTTTTTTGGTGGGGGAGGGGAAGGAGGGGATGATTGTCTTTGTTATTTTTTACTTGCTAGGCACATTAGCTTTTTCATATTGTGGTTATATGTCCCACTGTAGGGGGAAGCAAATTTTTGCTGACTTTGAAGGGAAAAGTGTTACACTCTTCATTTTGTTGGAGTTTAGTGTGTCAGATCCACCACTTCTAATTTGTTTCCCCTCATATTTATGGATACATGTCACAAATAACCCACACATAGGACCATTAACTAGCTGGACTGCAGCGTCATCATAGATTTCGCCTATATTCAGGTTATTTGTGTATTGTTTCAGTCACAGTGTTGTGCCTTTTTATTCTTTATGGACACTTGTCCCAGTTTTCTTTCTGCCCAAATTAGGCAGTTTTCCTTCCTGTACTTTGTCATTAGCTTTTAAAACCCTAATAACAATAACATCACAAGTGCAACTTATGTGACATTTTATTGTGGCAACGTTTCGCTCTCCAGGAGCTTTGTCAAGCCGTTACCTGGAGAGCGAAACGTTGCCACAATAAAATGTCACATTAGTTGCACTTGTGTCCTTTTACTTTACATATTGTTGATAATTCTACCAACATTATTACAACAATAACATCAACTTAAGCATAGTGACTCAATTTGTACGCTTTGGGAAGTAATGACATGTTCGCTGTAAATTACAAGATTCTCATTACCTGCAGTATTTTTGCAGTGCATTATTCATTACATATATATAAATGAATAACTTTGACATAGAGGTTTGTAATTTGGAAATAGGCAGGTTAGAATTCTAATAAGTTAATCTACTGAGGTTTTGTACACAGGCAAGGATGCTTAATACTGTATTAAATACCAGTACTGTATATCAATACTGATATTAATAATAGTAATCTTTATTTCTACAACTAATACAGACCTAGCTGACATCAGTAGCATACTATATAGAAAAACTCTGGTTATGCAGGTAACTTTATGTAATCATGTTCCCCAGGATGCGACCCACACCAGTCGACTAACACCCAGGTAGCTACTTGCTGCTAGGTTAACAGGACAACAGGTGTAAGGAAACACGTGCAGTGTTTCCACCTGTGTGTTTCACACATACATACTATTCTAGTAGACTTAATAGTTGTAATAATGCTTTAGTGTGAAGACGTTGTGTAAGAAATGGCAAAGCAGGTATAATATAACTTCCATATTAATTCATCAGACTAATTATACTGTACAAAATGTTGTTTGCAAGAGCTACAATATAGCTCCTGGCCCCACCTGTCAAACATGTATTAATACTTCTCACATTATAAACATCTGATATTTGTGTAAATACTTTAGAAAACCGACAAGTTGATAATTATCTAATATGTTGGAATTATCTACATTAGATATACTGTATCTTGATAAGGATTTCTTTGATAACTCTGTATATATACAACATTACAAAAATTTTCTCCTACATGTATGGTAATGTAGATAACAGTTTATTGAACTTAAGGGAATATGACTACTGTAATTGAAGGTCATATAGTAATAATTCTTTCCATTGTTTGCCTGGTGTTGTTTTATCTTAAGTAATTTATATGAGAGTATTTTAATAGATTGTAGGAAAGCTTAATGGTCCTTAAGGAAACCTGGCAATAATTCAGTTAACCCTTGAATGTATTCCAGTAACATGTACTATAGTACTAATAATACTAATACATTTAATGTTTTTTGTTTTTGAAGAGTTTGTGCACTGTGATAACTGCAGAATTTTTATTTAATTGAATAACTCTTGTGATAAAATTAATATAATTCTAGAGCTGGAGAAGATGGCACAAGCATTGGGACAGGCTCCACCCAAGATCAAAGTGACAATGGCTAACCACGGTGGGGGTTCAAATTACGGCTCAATTGCATCCAGCGTGAGCAGCATTGGGCACTGCAATCACCTTGATGATTCCACCACTACAGATACCACAACAGGACTCTTCAACTCTGAGATAACTGCAGACACCATGAGACGTAGGCTCAAGTAAGGACATTGTTCTTTGATTTACAACATCTATGTACTGATATAATTTTTGCCCAATATTTGTTATACAGTAATAAATAATTTGTTTACTACAAGTTAAATAATGTTTTTTTCTGTTCTACTTTCTTATTTCCTCTCTTTTATTTGTAGCTATGTTATAAGATGCATGCAAAGCAGTTAAGCTTTTGTTTCTCCACAGGTTCTTTTTCATGAACCCCAAAGAAAAATGGCATGCTCGACGACGTTTTCCATGGAAGCTTTTGCTCCAAGTAATTAAAATCATTGTTGTGACAGTACAGGTGAGGATTTTTTCTTCTTGCTTAAGCAGATAGTAAGAGATGTTTAATACAAGGTTGCTTTTCATACTGTAGGAAGCCATTGTATGAGGTAATAGAGATACTGTATTACAATACTGCAGATAATTGGCAGAGTACCATACATTGCCAAGGTGAGGGGGAGGGGATTAAATCAGCCCTCCCTCAAAATTCCCTGAGCCCCTACAGAACTTCCTCCAATAAAAATGGCAATAATAATGATGCTGATTTAAAACACATCTCCAGCTCCCCCATTCCTGCCAGAAAGCGACCCCCTAACCCCTCCCAGCATAGAAGTTCTGACTCGACTCCTGCATTGGTACTACAGCATTGTTCATGTGTATCCCCTGTGCTTCAGCTGTTCCTGTTTACAACATTATTCATGTAAATTCCCGTGTTTCAGCTGTGCCTGTTTGCCGAGCAACGCTTCAATCATGTAAATTATCTATGGGACACCAAAATCTCATTTTCTCACTTATTCATCAAGAACTGGGATACATCAAGGGAAATACAAGTATATCCTCCAGCTGGTGGTCCATTAGCTGTTTATAAGCAGTCGGAGTTCTTTGCTTTCTTAGATTATGCAATAACAACGGTAAGCTTTACTTTAAAATACGTATACTACAGTAAATTTTTGAAGTGGATTAATAGGGGAATTGTCTGAATGTCTATTAATAGGGAAATTGTCCAAGTGTCTGTTAGGTAAAAGGATACAAGTGCAACTAATGTGACAGTTTATTGTGGCAGTGTTTTGCTCTCCTGGAGCTTTGTCAAGAGAAACATTGCCACACTAAAATGTCACATTAGTTGCACGTGTCCTTTTACCTAACATATTTATACAGGATTGTGATTTATTACTAAATCGCAATAATGTTAAAAAAAGCACCTAAGTACGTGTACTCTTCTATATATACCAAATTTAGTATTTCACAGTTATATTGCAATAAACAGTGAAAATAAAGAAGTTTAAAGTACCAGTACAACTTTTCTATTTCTTAAAAGGCTGTTATATAGGGGTCCAATATATTAAAGGTTTACTATACAGTAAATTGTACTTGGCTTCCGTTACAGTATTTTGAGATGTCTTGGGATAGATTGTTGCTGTTGTTTTTTATCCAGCATAACTTTCTCACGTGTAAAATGGAAGCCTGTAATTGTTTTACATGATGGTAGGATTGCTGGTGTCTTTTTCTGTCTCATAAACATGCAAGATTTCGGGTATGTCTTGCTACTTCTACTTACACTTAGGTCACACTACACATGCATGTACAAGCATATATATACACACACACCTCTGGGTTTTCTACTATTTTCTTACTAGTTCTTGTTCTTGTTTATTTCCTCTTATCTCCATGGGGAAATGGAACAGAATTCTTCCTCCTTAAGCCATGTGCGTTGAGAGGTGACTAACATGCCGGGAGCAAGGGGCTAGTAACCCCTTCTCTTGAATATATTTGTTTTTCCTTTTGGGCCACCCTGCTTTGGTGGAATATGGCCAGTTTGTTAAAAAAAAAAAAAAACTTGCTCACAACTATCTAATAAACTGGAGACATAACTAGATGATGTTACAGTGCACCTTGGACCACTGTCAAGTTCACTAGCAATTTGATTGTTGTCCAGGAGAAATGAAAACTGTCCAATTTCATTTTCAATTTGTTTGTTAGTCATAAGTTGTTCCAACCGCAGTAGGCACTCCTCATCTTACAATGGGGCTATGTTCCCATGAACCCATCGTAAGTTGAAAATATTGTAAGTTGAATATGAATATGATAATGTGATAAATAAATAAATAAATAAATGCTATCACTAAATAAGTAAATAAACAGATACCGTAATTACTGTAACCAAAAGAGTTTCTTCTTTTTTCGGGTCAGCCCTCGGTGGGAAATGGCCAATGTAGCATGTTCATAAAAAACAACAACTAAATACCAGTACTGAGAAGTAGATAAATGAATACAAGTTACGGACTTTCCTCCTTCGTGTTTGGTAATTATCTCGAGTTTCATCTCCAAAGTAATTGCTTTTGCGCCATTGTAAAGTCAAAATATTGTAAGTCAAAGCATTGTAAAGCGAGGATCAACTGTATGTTCTTTCCTTGAGTGATTTGTTGTTTTTTCAGGGCTAATTATTTAATAGTCATTTTACCTTCTTACTTAAGTAAATGTTTGTTTTTATGCAGTAGATTGAGAATCAGATGGCTATTATAGATGGCCATTAGTTGAAAAGTCAATTTTCCACTCGTATGCTATTGAGGAAATTCAATTCTTAACCCTTAAACTGTCCAAACATAGATCGACGTTCACGTGCATAACGCTTCGAGTGTAGATCGCCTCCAAATTTGGTACGATTGGCCTGAGATGCCTGGTCAGCATAGAATGGGTCTTAACACTCGGTGTGCACCGTATTAAAAGAATCTGGGACCACTTAGTACATTGTGGGAGCTCCAGTTATATTGAGTGCCAGCTAGAGCAAACAGTGGAGCAAACACCAAGGATTCACTGATGTAATGTCATATTAACACTCCCCTTTTAAGAGGAAAGTGATGTTAACCCCAAGTTTAAGGTCTGTCGGTCTGTCTGTCTATTTCTGTCTGTCTAACTCTGTGTGTGTGTGTCTGTCTGTTTCTGTCTATCTATCTCTCAGGTACACACAAATGCAATTATACAGAGTGTAAATTACCTAGGAAAACCTAAAAAATCTGAAGTGCTATACTGTGCTTGTAGATATAATGTATAAGAATACCTGTTGGTTCACAGTGGCTCTCTCTGAGACAGACAGAGAGACAAGCAGACAGAGAAATAAGACAGAAAGACAGATAATCAGAGATACGAGCTCATCAAATGTCATCCCTTATCTCTGCACCCTTGCTGGTGCACACCAAATGTCATAGCTTATCTCCTCTTATCTCTGCACTATCTCATCTTATCTCTGCACCCTCCTTGGAGCCCATCAAATGTCATCTCATATCTGATCTTATCACTGCCCTCCTGGATGCTTGTCACTGAATACTTGTCTTACACATTGCTTCAAGGGAATTTCTTCCTTCTTCCTCCTCCTCCTCCCTCCTTCTTCCTTCTTCTTCTATACTCCTGTGTATCCAAAACATTGCTGGGACCTATAAATACTTTGTATATATTCCTAGACAATAGTAAATAGCCAAGGCAGGTGTAAATGTCCACCTGTCAGCGTGTTTGTGACAATTTGAGTACAATTTCAGTACCTAATATTAGTGTCAGAAAAAAGATTGGTTATGAAATGACAAGAACTACAATAAATTGTAATTATCAGAACATAAAAATTATATAAAATAATATAAAAAAAATGAGAAAAAATGGTATATCGGCAACACTTCTGCAAGCGGCTGACTCTGTGTTGCCGTCAGGTGAGCACGAAGTGCCAACTTTGCAGCCTCATATCTCAGTAAGTACTGACCCTAATTTTTTTTTATTTTAATCCTATAACATTAGAAAAATGTGCTATTCATTTTCACTAAAAAAAAAAAAAAAAAGATTTTTTATTTTTCAAAATATTCGGGGCACTGGGGTAGTGAATGTATATATACGTTTGGACCGTTTATGGGTTAAGTGAGTTGACTATTTTTGTCTGGTTATTATTTCAGTATGCGAATATCCAGGAAGATGCCATCGGGATGTACGAATATGAGTACCAGAATGGCAGCATTGTGCCACCCTTCTTCTGTACCACAAGTTATATCAGTGGTGAAGCCTTCTTTGGGAACAACACATATTTTCTTAACAATAATACAACCACTTGTAAGTACATGTATGTTTTATGGCTTAGCATATTGAATAATAATAATAATAATAATAATAATAATTTGTGAAATGATTCACGGAAACAGGTTATCCGGACTTGAGCCCTGGAGGTGGGAAGCATAGTGCGTACAGTCTGAAGGAGGGGTGGGGATATGTTGCAGTTTTTGAACTATAGTATTGGCATGCCTCTGGCAAGACAGTGATGGAGTGAGTGATGATGAAAATGTTCTTTCTTTTTTAAGTCACCCTGCCTTAGTGGGAAACAGCCAGTGTATTAAAATAATAATAATAATAGAATTCTTCCTCCATAAACCATGTATGTTGTAAGAGATAACTAAAATGCCAGGAGCAAGGGGCTGGTAACTCCTTCTCCTGTATAAATTACAGTGGACCCCCGCATAACGATTACCTCCGAATGCAACCAATTATGTAAGTGTATTTATGTAAGTGCATTTGTACGTGTATGTTTGGGGGTCTGAAATGGACTAATCTACTTCACAATATTTCTTATGGGAACAAATTCGGTCAGTACTGGCACCTGAAGATACTTCTGGAGTGAAAAAATATCGTTAACCGGGGGTCCACTGTACTAATGTCTCGGTAGGAAACGACCAGTATGCTAAAAAAAAAAAAAAAAAAAAATCCTGAAATCATGAGTGATCATGCTTTCTAGATAGTCAGCAGTTTTCATTTCCAATGTTTATTTCAGGATGGGTTATTTCTTCTTCTTTCAACAAACCAGTCGTATCCCACCGAGGCTGGGTGGCCCAAACAGAAAATGGAAAGTTTCTCTTTTGATATTTAGTAATTCAAAATCGCCTCTTATGACACACATGGCTTGTGGAGGAAGAATTCTGTTCCACTTACCCATGGAAATAAGAAGAAATAAGCAAGAACAAGACCTAGTAAGAAAATAAAAGAAAATCCAGAGGGGTGTGTATACATGTATATCGAAAAAACAGGAAAATTGCTAAACAATGATTACCTGTATGTACCTCACACTGTTATTTTCTTCTGTTGCTTCTAGATTGAGAAGATTTGACGGATTGTCAGGTCACTGAGTCTCCAACTTCTTGTTCTTCGTTTTTTTAACTTCTTTTTTGATGTGATTAGTAATATAACTTTTCCATAAATTAATATTTGGTTAACTTCGCAGCTTGTATAAACATCACATTATCAGAGGTCACTCCAGGGTGGTCAACCAAGACTTTCCTCGAGAACAACAACTTTACATTAAATTTTGACCTTCTGCTGAGTGCGACCTTCAATTTTGTACTGAAGACCATCAAGCTAAGAGTGATCTTGCCTTATGAAACCCCAGAATGTTACCGGATGACAAACAAGGTTAGTGAAGGAAGGTGGATGAGCTTGCTTCATACAACTAATTCAGTACATCATCACTTCAGTGATTATGAATAAGACACTGGTGCAACACTCTGGTATCATTATTGTGGAACCCCTCAAGGGAGGTTCCTTGATGTGGGTGAGGGGCTCTTGATCTAGGGAATTGGATCTGTGCTTTGGTTCCCTGAATTCAGCCTGAATACCTTCCATCTCCCCCCCCCCACATGCACTGTATAATCCTACGAGTTTAGCACTCCCCCATGATTTTTTTCTTTCAACACACCGGCAGTATCCCACCGAGGCAGGGTGGCCCAAAAAGAAAAACGAAAGTTTCTCCTTTTACATTTAGTAATATATACAGGAGAAGGGGTTACTAGCCCCTTGCTCCCGGCATTTTAGTTGCCTCTTACAACACGCATGGCTTACGGAGGAAGAATTCTGTTCCATTTCCCCATGGAGATAAGAGGAAATAAACAAGAACAAGAAAGAAAATAGAAGAAAACCCAGTTGGGTGTATATATATGCTTGTACATGTGTAGTGTGACCTAAGTGTAAGTAGAAGTAGCAAGATGTACTTGAAATCTTTCATGTTTATGAGACAGAAAAAAGACACCAGCAATCCTACCATCATGTAAAACAATTACAGGTTTCTGTTTTACACTCACTTGGCAGGACGGTAGTACCTCCCTGGGCGGCTGCTGTCTACCAGCCTACTACCTAGGTCCCCCATGATTATAATAATAATAATAATTTATTATGCAAATATTTTGCCACAATGAAGAGACTGATTATATCAAACTCTCTTTTCACATTTTCTTCACATTTTCCTCCATTTTCTCCTATTGGATTGATAAAGCCACAGGTTGGCAAGATATTTTCAAAATAATGATACCAAAGTGTTTTCAGGTGTCTCGGATACCAATTATGTAATAATACTTGATAGATTAGGTTGAGGATTGGTAGTTTCCCACAAAACAATTTCTCAAACTTGTTTCATCTACACATGAATCACATGCTGTATATAAAATGACTCGCAAAATCGTAATAACACAATTGTAAACAAACCATGGAACAGGTGGGATTTGAACCCATGGTGAGTGAGTGGTAAAGTTCCTGGCTAGTGTGTAAGCCACTGGGCCAGTTGGCTACAATAAGATTCATCCGAATATAACTAGTTGGCATTTATGGATTTGGAAAAGATGTATGATAGGGTGGCTAGGGGGGTAGTGTGGCAGATGTTGCAAATGTATGGAATAGGAGGTAGGTTACTGAAAGTAGTGAAGAGTCTTTACGAAGATAGTCAGGCTCAGGTTAGAGTTTGTAGGCAAGAGGAAGATTATTTCCTAATAAAAGTAGGCCTTAGACAAAGATGTGTGATGTCACCATGGTTGTTCAACATATTTATAAATGGAATTGTAAGAGAAGTGAATTCTTGGGTGTTGGCAAGAGGTGTGGGATTAAAAGATAAAGAATCTGAAACAAAGTGGGAGTTGTCACAATTGCTCTTTGCTGATGACACTGCTTTTGGGAGATTCTGAAGAGAAGTTGCAGAGGTTGGTTGATGGGTTTGGTAGGGTATGTAAAAGAAGAAAAAAGTGAATATAGGAAAGAGTAAGGTGATGAGGATAACAAAAAAATTAGGTAACAGAAGATTGGATATCAGATTGGAGGGAGAGAGTATGGAGGAGGTGAATGTATTCAGATATTTGGGAGTAAACATGTCAGCGGATGGGTCTATGAAAGATGAGGTAAATCATAGAATTGACGAGGGGAAAAAGGTGAGTGGCGTACTGAGGAGTTTGTGGCGACAAAGAACTTTATCCATGAAAGCAAAGAGGGGAATGTATGAGAGTATAGTTATACCAACGCTCTTGTATGGGTGTGAGGCATGGGTTGTGAATGTTGCAACAAGGAGAAGGCTGGAGGCAGTGGAGATGTCATGTCTGAGGGCAATGTGTGTTGTGAATATAATGCAGAGAATCCGTAGTTTGAAGATTAGGAGGAGGTATGGGATTACCAAAACTATTATCCAGAGGGCTGAGGAGAGGTTATTGAGATGATTTGGACATGTAGAGAGGATGGAGTGAAATAGAATGACTTCGAGAGTGTATAAATATGTAGTGGAGGGAAGGCGGGGTAGGGGTTGGCCAAGGAAAGGTTGGAGGGAGAGGGGTAAAGGAGATTTTGTATGAGAGGGGCTTGGACTTCCAGCAAGTGTGTGTGTGAGTGTATTAGATAGGAGGGAATGGAGACAAATGGTTTTTAGGACTTGACGTGCTGTTGGAGTGTGAACATGGTAACATTTATGAAGGGATTCAGGGAAACTGGTAGGCCAGACTTGATTCCTGGAGATAGGAAGTACAGTGTCTGCACTCTGAAGGAGGGGTGTTAATGTTGCAGTTTTATAACTGTAGTGTAAGCATGTCTCTGGCAAGACAGCGATGGAGTGAACGATGATGAAAGTTTTTCTTTTTCGGGCCACCCTGCCTTGGTGGAAAATGGCTGATGTGTTAATAAAAAAAAAAAACTAGTTGAATTACTCTTATTGTAGCCAGCTGGCCCAGTGGCTTTTGCGCTGTCATAGAGTTTTGCAACTCACTCGTCTTGGGTTTAAACTACACCCATTCCATGGTCTATTGTTTTTTTTTTTTTAACAAGTCGGCCGTCTCCCACCGAGGCAGGGTGACCCAAAAAAGAAAGAAAATCCCCAAAAAGAAAATACTTTCATCATCATTCAACACTTTCACCACACTCGCACATTATCACTGTTTTTGCAGAGGTGCTCAGAATACAACAGTTTAGAAGCATACACATATAAAGATACACAACATATCCCTCCAAACTGCCAATATCCCAAACCACTCCTTTAAAGTGCAGGCATTGTACTTCCCATTTCCAGGACTCAAGTCCGACTATATGAAAATAACCGGTTTCCCTGAATCCCTTCACTAAATATTACCCTGCTCACACTCCAACAGATCGTCAGGTCCCAAGTACCATTCGTCTCCATTCACTCCTATCTAACACGCTCACGCACGCTTGCTGGAAGTCCAAGCCCCTTGCCCACAAAACCTCCTTTACCCCCTCTCTCCAACCCTTTCGAGGACGACCCCTACCCCGCCTTCCTTCCCCTATAGATTTATATGCTTTCCATGTCATTCTACTTTGATCCATTCTCTCTAAATGACCAAACCACCTCAACAACCCCTCTTCTGCCCTCTGACTAATACTTTTATTAACTCCACACCTTTTCCTAATTTCCACACTCTGAATTTTCTGCATAATATTTACACCACACATTGCCCTTAAACAGGACATCTCCACTGCATCCAACCGTCTCCTCGCTGCTGCATTTACCACCCAAACTTCACACCCATATAAGAGTGTTGGTACTACTATACTTTCATACATTCCCTTCTTTGCCTCCATAGATAACGTTTTTTGACTCCACATATACCTCAACGCACCACTCACCTTTTTTCCCTCATCAATTCTATGATTAACCTCATCCTTCATAAATCCGTCCGCCGACACGTCAACTCCCAAGTATCTGAAAACATTCACTTCTTCCATACTCCTCCTCCCCAATTTGATATCCAATTTTTCTTTATCTAAATCATTTGATACCCTCATCACCTTACTCTTTTCTATGTTCACTTTCAACTTTCTACCTTTACCCACATTCCCAAACTCATCCATTAACCTTTGCAATTTTTCTTTAGAATCTCCCATAAGCACAGTATCATCAGCAAAAAGTAACTGTGTCAATTCCCATTTTGTATTTGATTCCCCATAATTTAATCCCACCTCTCTCCCGAACACCCTAGCATTTACTTCCTTTACAACCCCATTATAAATATATTAAACAACCATGGTGACATTACACATCCCTGTCTATATATAGAATATTATTTTGTGGGTAATCATCATCTTTCAACAATCTGGCCATAACCCACTGAGGCGGGGTGGCCTAAAAGGAAAAACATATGTTTCTCCTTTTAAATTTAGTAATATATGCAGGAGAAGGGGTTACTAGCCCCTTGTTACTTTTGAGGGTAATATGTTCTGATAATTCTAATTGTTACTGAAGGCAGTGGAGATGTTCTGTCTAAGGGCAATGTGTGGTGTAAATATTATGCAGAGAATTCGTGGTGTGGAAATTAGGAGGTGTGGAGTTGCTAAAAATATTAGTCAGAGGGCTGAAGAGGGGTTGTTGAGGTGGTTTGGTTATTTAGAGAGAATGGAACAAAGCAGAATGACTTGGAGAGCGCATAAATCTGTAGGCGAAGGAAGGTGGCTTAGGGATCATCCCCGAAAAGGTTGGAGGGAGGGAGTGAAGGTTGTTTTGTGGGTGAGGGGCTTGGACTTCCAGCAGGCATGCATGAGCGTGTTAGGTAGGAGTCAGTGGAGACAAATGGTTTTTGAGACCTGACAAGCAGTTGGAGTGTGAGCAGGGTAATACTTTGTGAAGGGAGTCAGGGAAACCAGTTAGTTGGACTTGAGTCCTGGAAATGGGAAGTACAATGCCTGCACTTTAAAGGAAGGTTTGTGATATTGGCAGTTTCAAGGGACATCTGAACTGTCATATCCGAGCACTTCTGCAAAGACTGATTATGTATGAGTGATGGTGAAAGTGTTGAATGATGATGAAAGTTTTTCCTTTCTTTTTGGGTCACCTTGCCTTGGTGGGAAATGGCTGACGTGTTAAAAAAAAAGTACAAATAAAATATAAATATTGCTTAGGCATTGTGATGATAATACTATACCACAGTCTTGCTGGAACTTACTGTTAGTTTAGACTGAAAAAAAAGTTTTTATTCATTCAGACTCAGCTTACTTAGTGGATAGTATGAATGTCTGGTGGCCACATTTGATATGTTCAATCTCTCTCTCTTCTCCCAGTTATTACCATGGTCGAAATAAATGGTATAAAATACCGACACAATGGAAATATAAACACATATGCATATATATAATGTGATCCTTTCTTGACAACGTTTTGCCCACACAGTGGGCTTTTTCATTTCATAAACAGATCTGTTTGTGACTTGAAAAAGCCCACTGTGTTGGCAAAACGTTGTCAATAAAGGATCACATTATACTGCATTTTTTTTTTTTCAACAAGTCGGCCGTCTCCTACCATGGTTGAAATCCTTCCACCATACTTACAACACATCACTGGTTTAGCTCGAGTGGCCTCTTTTTATTTATTAAAAAGCATCAAAAATAATTTCTCACTTTCTAGATGACCTTTAATAATTATGAACGTGATGGACAAATGGTGGTGGAATTGCAAGTGGGCGCACGATTATTGAACTGTGACGGCTCCGTACACGTAACCTCAAACTCAGATGCAGTATCAGTAAGTTAATCATTTTTTTTCATTTGCTGAAAGTAAGTTTGTTTTGGATGATGTGCAAGCTCCTCGGTTTTCAGTGCTTTGTTTTATTTCGTTCTACTTCACTGAATACTATTCCTCTTCTCTTTTCGCTCTTCCTTTTACTTGCTTATACCACCATATAACAGTGTCTTTGGTAATTTCTTGGCCTCTTACAGTACTCTACACAGCCTGTCAATGTCTTCTCTTCATTCTGTTTATTCATATATGTTTATTCATATGTTTATTCATATATGCTGCATTTAACTGTATTCTTTTGTACTTCTCTGTATCATGTTCAAATTAATAAATAAATAAATAAATAAATAAATAAATAAACAGGTTAGAAAGTATTAACCTCTATCTGGATGAAAGCTAATGTTCAAGACTCTTAATAAGTACAGTATATACCTGGATAATGAATGCTTTATGCAGTATTTTGTTAAAAGTTTTGCATCATAAATAGGAAATATTTAAAAACATTATGCTGTACTATAAATGGAATTTGTTTACTGTATTATATTGCTAAATGTTCAGTAAGTCATGTTTAGATAGGCTGCCAACACAAACTTTTCCATTATGGGTGAAACAGCATTTATATTCTCCTGAAGGTGTGGAGGACAGTTATCAATGTTGTTACCATTGCCATCTGCGTCACCTCGCTGACTATGTGTATCAGGGCCATCTATCGAGCGCAGCTCCTCAAGAAAGTGAGTAATAACCTGCAGGTGCAGTGCTCCTGCCAGTGGCTCGTGTCTTTGAACTCTGTATTTTCCTCCTTACCTTTTTGTATTCACATTTCTTATGAAGGATTACCATTTTCTAACATTATTTTTACCTTCTTGTTTTAACTATTTAAATTTTCACTCTCAATGTTACATTTCTAATTGATTGCACTAACTATTTTTCTTTATAGTGAATTGGAGCTTTTGTTCCTTGCCCTTCCTAAGCACTGTATGATCCCAAGAGGTTTAGTGCTTTCTTATGATTAAAATAATATCCCTCATAATGCCTGAGAGGTTTGGGAAGCTTAGACAGTAACACTACAGTACTTAATGTTTCTAGTGGCTACTGAGAGATGGATATTGTAGGCATGTCTATAAATATTCATTTTTATTTTTTATACAGGACTGTGAAAAGGGGCATTGGGTTCATTCTTTCTATTTTTTTCTCAGCCTTTAATCTACAAGCTTTAAATGAAGGTGCTTTTATGTGATTATCTTAAAGGCATTCAGGAAAATGGGTAGCTGGACTTGAGTCCTGGAGGTGGGAAGTTCAGTGCCTATATTCTAAAGGAGGGGTTTGGAATATTTGCTATTTGGAGGGACATCTGAACTGTGGTATCTGCTTGCCTGTGGCAAGAGTGTGATAGTGTGAATGATGGTGAAAGTGTTTCTTTTTCAGGTCACCTGCCTTGGTGGGAGACAGCCAGTGTGTTAAAAACAATCTTCAGAATACAATAATAATCTTATTTTATTTATTTTTTTTTTCAACAAACCGACCATATCCCACTGAAGCAGGGTGGCCCGAAAAGAAAAACAAAAATTTTTCTTTTCAACTTTAGTAATGTATACAGGATAAGGGGTTACTAGCCCCTTGCTCCTGGCATTTTAGTTGCCTCTTACGACACGAATGGCTTTCGGAGGAAGAATTCTGTTCCACTTCCCCATGGAGAATTCTTATTTTATGTTGAGACAAATTATTCATGACTTATTATGTATATGTATTTATATTTAATTGTTTTCTTTCAGTCCACAATACAATTTTTCCATCGGCACTACAACAGAGAACTCAGCTTTGAGGAGAAATTGGAATTTGTTAATTTGTGGTATGTCCTTATTTGTATCAATGACATCTTAATCATCATTGGCTCCTTCCTCAAGATCGGCCTCGAGACCAAGGTAGGTGTTATTGTCATCTGTTTTGTCTTGTTCTGTGATTATTTTTATCCTAATTTCTCGCTTCATTTTTTTTACTATATCAATTCCAATGGTTTACAGTGAATAGCTTTCAGTATTTATATTTTCCTTAAAATGGCTAAATTGCATTTAAAAATCTTGTTATGTGAATGATACTAATATGTGATATATATGCGAGTTATAAAAGTGTGTTCTATGCTTGACTTCACTGCTTAATGAGTTTGATGGAAGCCTGATACTGATGATGATGTAACTTTCCAGTAATTGAAAAAAATATATATATATATATTTTTTTTTTTTTCAACAAGTTGGCCGTCTCCCACAGAGGCAGGGTTACCCAAAAAAGAAAGAAAATCCCCAAAAAGAAAATGCTTTCATCATCATTCAACACTTTCACCACACTCACACATAATCACTGTTTTTGCAGAGGTGCTCAGAATACAACAGTTTAGAAGCATATACGTATAAAGATACACAACATATCCCTCCAAACTGCCAATATCCCAAACCCCTCCTTTAAAGTGCAGGCATTGTACTTCCCATTTCCAGGACTCAAGTCCGACTATATGAAAATAACCGGTTTCCCTGAATCCCTTCACTAAATATTACCCTGCTCACACTCCAACAGATCGTCAGGTCCCAAGTACCATTCGTCTCCATTCACTCCTATCTAACACGCTCACCACGCTTGCTGGAAGTCCAAGCCCCTTGCCCACAAAACCTCCTTTTTTTTCCCCCTCTCTCCAACCCTTTCGGGGACGACCCCTGCCTCGCCTTCCTTCCCCTATAGATTTATATACTTTCCATGTCATTCTACTTTGATCCATTCTCTCTAAATGACCAAACCACCCAACAACCCCTCTTCTGCCCTCTGACTAATACTTTTATTAACTCCACACCTTTTCCTAATTTCCACACTCCGAATTTTCTGCATAATGTTTACACCACACATTGCCCTTAGACAGGACACTCCACTGCCTCCAACCGTCTCCTCGCTGCTGCATTTACCACCCAAGCTTCACACCCATATAAGAGTGTTGGTACTACTATACTTTCATACATTCCCTTCTTTGCCTCCATAGATAACGTTTTTTGACTCCACATATACCTCAATGCACCACTCGCCTTTTTTTCCCTCAATCAATTCTATGATTAAACCTCATCCTTCATAAATTCATCCGCCAACACGTCAACTCCCAAGTATCTAAAAACATTAACTTCTTCCATACCCTCCTCCCCAATTTGATATCCAATTTTTCTTTATCTAAATCATTTGATACCCTCATCACCTTACTCTTTTCTATGTTCACTTTCAACTTTCTACCTTTACACACATTCCCAAACTCATCCACTAACCTTTGCAATTTTTCTTTAGAATCTCCCATAAGCACAGTATCATCAGCAAAAAGTAACTGTGTTAATTCCCATTTTGAATTTGATTCCCCATAATTTAATCCCACCCCTCTCCCGAACACCCTAGCATTTACTTCTTTTACAACCCCATCTATAAATATAATAAACAACCATGGTGACATTACACATCCCTGTCTAAGACCTACTTTTACCAGGAAGTAGTCTCCCTCTCTTCTACACACCCTAACCTGAGCCTCACTATCCTCATAAAAACTTTTTACAGCATTTAGTAACTTACTACCTATTCCATATACTTGCAACATCTGCCACATTGCTCCCCTATCCACTCTATCATATGCCTTTTCTAAATCCATAAATGCAATGAAAACTTCCCTACCTTTATCTATATACTGTTCACATATATGCTTCAATGTAAACACTTGATCTACACATCCCCTACCCACTCTGAAACCTCCTTGCTCATCCGCAATCCTACATTCTGTCTTACCTCTAATTCTTTCAATTGTAACCCTACCATACACTTTTCCTGGTATACTCAAACTTATTCCTCTATAATTTTTACAATCTATTTTGTCCCCTTTCCCTTTATATAAAGGGACTATACATGCTCTCCGCCAATCCCTAGGTACCTTCCCCTCTTTCATACATTTATTAAACAAAAGTACCAACCACTCCAACACTATATTCCCCCCTGCTTTTAACATTTCTGTCATGATCCCATCAGTTCCAGCTGCTTTACCCCCTTTCATTCTACGTAATGCCTCACGTACCTCCCCCACACTTACATTCTGCTCTTCTTCACTCCTAAAAGATGGTATACCTCCCTGACCAGTGCATGAAATTACCACCTCCCTTTCTTCCTCAACATTTAAAAGTTCCTCAAAATATTCTCGTCATCTACCTAATACCTCCCTCTCCCCATCTACTAACTCCCCCTACTCTGTTTTTAACTGACAAATCCATACTTTCCCTAGGCTTTCTTAACTTGTTTAACTCACTCCAAAATTTTTTCTTATTTTCATTAAAATTTCTTGACAGTGCCTCTCCCACTCTATCATCTGCTCATCCTTTTGCACTCTCTCACCACTCTCTTCACCTTTCTTTTACTGTCCATATACTCTGCTTTCTTATAACACTCTGCTTTGTAAAAAACCTCTCATAAGCTACCTTTTTCTCTTTTATCACACCCTTTACTTCATCATTCCCCCAATCACTCCTTTTTCCACCTGCCCCCACCCTCCTATAACCACAAACTTTCCCCCCACATTCTAATACTGCTTTTTTTAAAACTATTCCAACCCTCTTTAACCCCCCCCCACTCATCATTGCACTAGCCCACCTTTCTGCCAACGTCCTTATATCTCCCCCCCCAACTTCCCCCTCCCTTTGTTCATACCTTTTACCCCCCTTATTGTTGTTGCCACCTTCCTCTTTTCCCCTCTACCTCCTTACTCTAACGTAGCTACAACTAAATAAAGACCATAATCGTGCCCCCCTAAAAACATGTACACCGGACCACCCTCAACCTTTTATCCACCAATCATAATCTAACAAACTACTTTCATTACTGCTACCATACCTTGTATATTTATTTATCCTCTTTTTTTTAAAAAATTTGTATTACTTATTCCCAAAAATCTCGTTCTACCATGCTAAATTTAAAAGGGCTCCCCTTTTAAAAATTTACCCCGGGCCCCCCCAAATTTTACCTCTACCCCTCCATAAATTTTTTACCCCACTTTGCATTAAAAACCCCCAACCACCATTACTCTCAACTTGTTCAAAACCCCCACACATTCACTCAAATTTCCCCAAAAGGGTCTCTCTCTCTCCTCTACACTTCTTTCTTCTCCAGGTGCATACACGTTACTAAAACCCCCATTTTTTTCACACCAATCTTTATTTTACTCCACAAAAACCCTTTAAATTTAATAATTTATATCCCTTTTCCTGCCATAGCTTTAATTTTTATTTTATTATCACACCGGCCGATTCCCCCCAAAGGCAGGTGGCCCAAAAAGAAAAACTTTCACCATCTTTCCCACTCCATCACTGCTTGCCAAAAGGGGTGCTTACACTACAGTTTTAAACTGCAACTTAAACACCCCCCCTTTCAGAGGCGGCACGTCTTCCCATCTCCGGACTAAAGTCCGGCCTGCCGTTTCCCTGAATCCCTTTAAATTTACTTTCCACACTCCAACAGCACGTAAATATTAAAACCATTTGCCCTTCACTCCATCAAACACGCTCACGCATGCCTGCGGAAAGTCCAACCCCCTCGCACCAAAACCTCCTTTACCCCCTCCCCCCAACCCCTTCCCCTGGGCCGCCCCTCCCCCGCCTTCCTTCCACTACAGACTGATACACTCTTGAAGTCTTTCTTTTTTTCGCCCCTTCCTCTACATGTCCAAACCCACCTCAACAACCCTTCCTCAGCCCTCTGGACAACATTTTTGGGTAATCCCGCACCTCCCCAAACTTCCAAACTACAAATTCTCTCTTATATTCACACCACACATTCCCCTCAGCATGACATCTCCCCTGCCCCCACCTTCTCCTCCTGCAACATTATACCCACCTTCACCCCAAAAAGGCTTTGGTAAAACTATACCCATACTTTCCCCCCTTTTTGCCTCCAGGACAAATTTCTTTGTCTCCACAACTCCAATGACCACTCACTTTTTTTTCCCTCAAAATTCTAGTTTCACCTCATCTTTCATAGACCCACCGCTGCCGTCCACCCCAAAATATCTGAATACTTTCACCTCCCCATACTCTCTCCCCCCCCAATCGATATTCAATCTTTCATCACCAAATTTTTTTGTTATCCTCAAAACCTTACTCTTTCCTGTATTCCCCTTTTATTTTCTTCTTTTTGCACACCCACCAAATTCATTCCACCAATCCTCAACTTCTTTTCAAATCTCCCAAGACACAGTGTCATCAGCAAAAGCAGCTTGACAATCCCACTTTGTGTGTTTTCCCCTTTATTTTTTTAACTCCACGCCTCTTGCCAAACCCTCGCATTTACTTCTCTACAAACCCCATCTATAAAATATTAAAAAACCACGGTGAATCACACACCTTGCTAACCCTACTTTTACGGGGAAAAAATTTTCCCTCTTTCCTAATACCTAACTGACCTCACAATCCCGTAAAAACTCTCCTGCTTTCAGTAACCTACCTCCTACACCATACACTTGCAAATCTCCCACATTCCCCCCCTACCCCCCCTTCATACGCCTTTTTCCAAATCCAAAAAATCCCACAAAGACCTCTTACCTTATCTAAATACTTTTCACTTTATATGTTCACTGTAAACCCCGGGCCCACACCCCCCCTACCTTTCCTAAAGCCCCCTTTGGGTTCACTGCTATCCATTCTCCCTTACTCTTAATTTTTTAAATTAAACTCAAAACCATACCTTTACCAGGTACACTAAACAACTTACCCCCCCTAAAAATTTTTTTGCCCTCTTTTTTCCCCTTTTGCCTTTAAAAAGGAATATCAGCTCTCTCCCAACCCCCTAGGTACCTTACCCTCTTCCAAACATTTATTAAATAATTGCACCAACCACCCAAAACAAATCCCCACCTGCTTTTAACATTCTATCTTTATCCCATCAATCCCCCCTGCCCTTTCCCCCTTTCTTTTACCCACTGCCTCACGAAATTCCCCCACACTACAAAAAATGGGGGTCTTCCTCACTCCTACAAGATTTAATTTCCCCCTTGCCCAACACAAATCACAGCTTCCCTATCTTCATCAACATTTAACAATTCCTCAAATATTTTAAAATTTTCAAAGTGGGGTTGTAATCAGTAGAAGCCTATGCAATTTTTTGGGGAAAGAGATAGCTCTAGCCCCCGGGGGCTGCTTCCCAAGCTTTTAGCAGCTTCTTTCATGCATTTTATATTTAACCCTTAAACTCCAAACTAGATCTACGTTCACCACTAACGCTCCGAAGTAATCTACATTGTTTTTTTATATGCTTTCAAAGGAGAAAATGAGTCGGGGCACTACGCGCGTAAACATAGTTTTTCTTTTTGGGCAGTTTAAGGGTTTAAAGGGGAAAGAAAAATTTTATTTTTTTTTTACCTGGGACTTCAACACTTTAAAAGTAAACATGAATTTAAGAAAATTTGTCAAACAAGGATTTTTTTCTCCCCCAGCTTTTCCTTGAAGAGGAGGGGCGGGGAGGTGCTTGGTGTAATTCTTGCTAAAACCCCGATTAACTTAATATTTGAAACAGTTTTCTGCAGTAAGTTATTCTCAAAGCTGTGTTGCTTAAGAAAGGATACTGCAGAGGGTGTTCTGCTATGCATGTTGAGCGTTTTATGGAAATACCCCCCGTTTCCCCTACTACCTGTGTAGATGTCTCCATATTTGGGTCATGTTACTCAGTCCCCAAGATAATTTTGCCCCATTTTATAGTTTAAACATTTGTGTGTCTACTTTATTTTATATTTAAAGTACTTAAAAATTTTTCTTGCATAAACTTTTTTTTTTTTACTCTCACTCCATTTCCCGCTTTTTTTTTTTTGCTTTCCCTGTATTTTTACTGAAAAAGTTTTTGCCATGCTAGTTTACATTTTTAAAAAATTTTTTAAATTAATTAAATTCAGCACGTCTATTAACCTTTTTTTTATATTTTTTTTTTTTTTAGAAAGTGGCAGTAGTTTTGTATCCCAGTAACTTGGAACCCGGGCCCTTCATTTGCTTGTATTGGGGGTGCACCTAACTACTTTCTTTAATTTTTCCACTATACACTCCTAATTATCACTCAACTTTGCTTATGTACCACATTTTGCTTTTAATGGTTTGCTCCCTTTGCATGGGCGATGTATTGTTACCACAAACCACCTGAATTTGTGAAAAGCGCCCCTTGGGAAGTCAAATTATTTTTTTCTAGCAATTTTTTTTTTATCGTTTGCTTGCATGTTTAAAGGGAAATTTTACAGCACTCTGGGCAGCCCTAAATTATGATGTTTTTAGTGTTTTTTTTTTTGTTTTTTTAGTTACTATGTTTTTCTTAGAACATATTTTTTTTTATAACACGTCAGCCATTTCCCACTGAGACAAGGTGACCTGAAAAAAAAAGTCGAAAGCGTTTAATTTTTTACATTTAATAATTTATACAGGAGAAGGAGTTACTAACCCCTTGCTCCTGGCATTTTAGTTGCCTTTTATGATATGATGATGTACACACCTAGTTGTGGTTGGAGGGGTCGAGTCACAGCTCCTCTGTATGTGTGTGTGTGTGTGTGTGTAAGTGTAAGTGTAAGTGTAAGTCAGTCATTCAGTCTCAGTCAGTCAGTCTCAGTCAGTCAGTCTCAGTTAGTCAGTCAGTCAGCTCAGTCAGTCGCTCAGTCAGCAGTCTTTGCATCAGTCCATCAGTCATCCCCAGTCAGTCATCTCAGTCATCAGTCTCAGTCAGTCAGTCTCAGTCAGTCAGTCTCAGTCAGTCAGTCTCAGTCAGTCAGTCTCAGTCAGTCAGTCTCAGTCAGTCAGTCTCAATCAGTCACAGTCAGTCAGTCAGTCTCAGTCAGTCAGTCAGTCAGTCAGTCAGTCAGTCAGTCAGGAGTGGAAGGAAGAAGGTGGGGGTAGGGGTTACCCAGGAAAGGTAGGGAGAGGTTAAAGACTTTAATTGGTAAGAGTTTGAGCATCCAGCAGGTAAATGAAAGCATGTTAGATTGTGGTGAATGGTGCCAGGTGTTTTTTGTAGATTGATGTGGTGTTGGAGTGAGAGCAAGGTAACAGGGAAATTGGAGCCCTGGAGGTGAGAAGCACAGTATATACACTCTAATGGTGGGGTGGAAATGTTACAATTCAGAGAATTATTTGAATTGGGAAGCGAGAAAGAATTCTTCCTCCATAAGCCATGAGTGTCATATGAGGCAACTAAAATGTTGGGAGCAAGGGGCTAGTAACTCCTTCTCCTGTGTAAATTAGTAAATTTTAAAAGAAAAGCTTACATTTATCTTTTAGGTCACCCTGCCTTGGTGGCATACAGCTGGAGTGTTGGAATAATAAATGTGTCCTCTTTTGGGTCATCGTACCTCAGTAGATTTATTAGTAACATTTATAAGAATGATGTACAGTGCAGTCTGTGAATTAGGGTGACTAGAAAGGGAAGAATAGAGTAGCATTAAAAAAACAATGAGGGCATTAGGGGAATAGGACAAGTTAGAAGAGCATGTATACATGTAGCTTCCCGTATACTTTATGCTGTAGTCATTCCACTGGCAAGGCCTCTGTGAGAAGTAAATATTAAAATATAGTACAGCACTTATAAAAACTCTTGATAGTACTATTCATACTCAGTCTCACTAAGTATACATAATGAGACAGGTAAACATGTCAGTCTCACTAAGTATACATAATGAGACAGGTAAACATGTCAGTCTCAAGTATACATAATTAGACAGGTAAACATGTCATTCTCATTAAGTATACAAGTATACATAATTTCTCACTGTTGAGGAAGGTACATACAGTCTCCTTACATATTTCTCATTAAACCATATTGTAAATTTGTTTGTAATGTCACCCCTTTTCTGGATATATTGTGTGTTAATTTTTATATGTTTCCAGAGTTACGAAGGCTACCTAGACACCTGGAATATTTGCTCTCTCTTTCTGGGCCTTGGAAACCTGCTCGTGTGGTTTGGATGCCTCAGATATCTGGGATTCTTTGCAACTTACAATGTAATTATTTATTATTTATTTTTTTTATTATCACACTGGCCGATTCCCACCAAGGCAGGGTGGCCCGAAAAAGAAAAACTTTCACCATCATTCACTCCATCACTGTCTTGCCAGAAGGGTGCTTTACACTACAGTTTTTAAACTGCAACATTAACACCTCTCCTTCAGAGTGCAGGCACTGTACTTCTCATCTCCAGGACTCAAGTCCGGCCTGCCGGTTTCCCTGAATCCCTTCATAAATGTTACTTTGCTCACACTCCAACAGCACGTCAAGTATTAAAAACCATTTGTCTCCATTCACTCCTATCAAACACGCTCACGCATGCCTGCTGGAAGTCCAACCCCCTCGCACACAAAACCTCCTTTACCCCCTCCCTCCAACCCTTCCTAGGCCGACCCCTACCCTGCCTTCCTTCCACTACAGACTGATACACTCTTGAAGTCATTCTGTTTCGCTCCATTCTCTCTACATGTCCGAACCACCTCAACAACCCTTCCTCAGCCCTCTGGACAACAGTTTTGGTAATCCCGCACCTCCTCCTAACTTCCAAACTACGAATTCTCTGCATTATATTCACACCACACATTGCCCTCAGCCATGACATCTCCACTGCCTCCAGCCTTCTCCTCGCTGCAACATTCATCACCCACGCTTCACACCCATATAAGAGCGTTGGTAAAACTATACTCTCATACATTCCCCTCTTTGCCTCCAAGGACAAAGTTCTTTGTCTCCACAGACTCCTAAGTGCACCACTCACTCTTTTTCCCTCATCAATTCTATGATTCACCTCATCCTTCATAGACCCATCCGCTGACACGTCCACTCCCAAATATCTGAATACGTTCACCTCCTCCATACTCTCCCTCCAATCTGATATTCAATCTTTCATCACCTAATCTTTTTGTTATCCTCATAACCTTACTCTTTCCTGTATTCACCTTTAATTTTCTTCTTTTACACACCCTACCAAATTCATCCACCAATCTCTGCAGCTTCTCTTCAGAATCTCCCAAGAGCACAGTGTCATCAGCAAAGAGCAGCTGTGACAACTCCCACTTTGTGTGTGATTCTTTATCTTTTAACTCCACGCCTCTTGCCAAGACCCTCGCATTTACTTCTCTTACAACCCCATCTATAAATATGTTAAACAACCACGGTGACATCACACATCCTTGTCTAAGGCCTACTTTTACTGGGAAAAAATTTCCCTCTTTCCTACATACTCTAACTTGAGCCTCACTGTCCTCGTAAAAACTCTTCACTGCTTTCAGTAACCTACCTCCTACACCATACACTTGCAACATCTGCCACATTGCCCCCCTATCCACCCTGTCATACGCCTTTTCCAAATCCATAAATGCCACAAAGACCTCTTTAGCCTTATCTAAATACTGTTCACTTATATGTTTCACTGTAAACACCTGGTCCACACACCCCCTACCTTTCCTAAAGCCTCCTTGTTCATCTGCTATCCTATTCTCCGTCTTACTCTTAATTCTTTCAATTATAACTCTACCATACACTTTACCAGGTACACTCAACAGACTTATCCCCCTATAATTTTTGCACTCTCTTTTATCCCCTTTGCCTTTATACAAAGGAACTATGCATGCTCTCTGCCAATCCCTAGGTACCTTACCCTCTTCCATACATTTATTAAATAATTGCACCAACCACTCCAAAACTATATCCCCACACTGCTTTTAAACATTTCTATCTTTATCCCATCAATCCCGGCTGCCTTACCCCCTTTCATTTTACCTACTGCCTCACGAACTTCCCCCACACTCACAACTGGCTCTTCCTCACTCCTACAAGATGTTATTCCTCCTTGCCCTATACACGAAATCACAGCTTCCCTATCTTCATCAACATTTAACAATTCCTCAAAATATTCCCTCCATCTTCCCAATACCTCTAACTCTCCATTTAATAACTCTCCTCTCCTATTTTTAACTGACAAAACCCATTTGTTCTCTAGGCTTTCTTAACTTGTTAATCTCACTCCAAAACTTTTTCTTATTTTCAACAAAATTTGTTGATAACATCTCACCCACTCTCTCATTTGCTCTCTCTTTTACATTGCTTCACCACTCTCTTAACCTCTCTCTTTTTCTCCATATACTCTTCCCTCCTTGCATCACTTCTACTTTGTAAAAACTTCTCATATGCTAACTTTTTCTCCCTTACTACTCTCTTTACATCATCATTCCACCAATCGCTCCTCTTCCCTCCTGCACCCACTTTCCTGTAACCACAAACTTCTGCTGAACACTCTAACACTACATTTTTAAACCTACCCCATACCTCTTCGACCCCATTGCCTATGCTCTCATTAGCCCATCTATCCTCCAATAGCTGTTTATATCTTACCCTAACTGCCTCCTCTTTTAGTTTATAAACCTTCACCTCTCTCTTCCCTGATGCTTCTATTCTCCTTGTATCCCATCTACCTTTTACTCTCAGTGTAGCTACAACTAGAAAGTGATCTGATATATCTGTGGCCCCTCTATAAACATGTACATCCTGAAGTCTACTCAACAGTCTTTTTATCTACCAATACATAATCCAACAAACTACTGTCATTTCGCCCTACATCATATCGTGTATACTTATTTATCCTCTTTTTCTTAAAATATGTATTACCTATAACTAAACCCCTTTCTATACAAAGTTCAATCAAAGGGCTCCCATTATCATTTACACCTGGCACCCCAAACTTACCTACCACACCCTCTCTAAAAGTTTCTCCTACTTTAGCATTCAGGTCCCCTACCACAATTACTCTCTCACTTGGTTCAAAGGCTCCTATACATTCACTTAACATCTCCCAAAATCTCTCTCTCTCCTCTGCATTCCTCTCTTCTCCAGGTGCATACACGCTTATTATGACCCACTTCTCGCATCCAACCTTTACTTTAATCCACATAATTCTTGAATTTACACAATTTATTTTCTTGTAATTTGATGATTTTGGGTACATAAGATTGATGTTAATATAAAATCCTTGCTTTAAGGCAGTAAATATATGGTATTCAGTTGTAGCCAGCTGGGTACAAAAAGATTCATCCAGCAAGGTAATATATTTTTTTTTTCCAACAAACTGGCCGTATCCCACCGAGGCAGGGTGGCCCAAAAAGAAAAACAAAAGTTTCTCTTTTCTTTCTTTCTTTCAACACACCGGCCGTATCCCACCAAGGTAGGGTGGCCCAAAAAGAAAAACGAAAGTTTCTCTTAAATTTAGTAATTTATATGGGATTAGGGGTTACTAGCCCCTTGCTCCCGGCATTTTAGTTGCCTCTTACAACACGCATGGCTTACGGAGGAAGAATTCTGTTTCACTTCCCCATGGAGATAAGAGGAAATAAACAAGAACAAGAACTAGAAAGAAAATAGCAGAAAACCCAGAGGGGTGTGTGTATATAAATGCTTGTAAATGTATGCGTAGTGTGACCTAAGTGTAAGAAGTAGTATCAAAACGTACCTGAAATCTTGCATGTTTATGAAACAGACAAAAGACACCAGCAATCCTACCATCATGTAAAACAATTACAGGCTTTCATTTTACACTCAATTGGCAGGACGGTAGTACCTCCCTGGATGGTTGCTGTCTACTAACCTACTACCTAGGATCATTCACTTATCGATTCCAATTTGTGGGCTTTGATCTTTGCGAACCTTGCTCTACAAGGTCTCGTGGCTATCCTTGTGGAAACAGTAACTGAAAAGATAGGTAGAGAGGCCAAAAGATCTACCGGGAGGAGTAAGGAAATGGGAGAAACTTGTAGGCTTAGGAAAGAAGTATAGATACAGATAAATATGTATACTACTGTATAGTATACATAAAGAGGAATATTCTGTTATGAAGAATAAAAATCACAGTACCATGGCTGGAACATTTCTCTTTTAACTCATATGTTGAAGAGAAAACTAGATTCTAGGTTAGGTTTATTTTCCGTGGAACATAGTATATATTCATTATCATTTTATTAGCATAAAGGGACATTCCCATAGTTATGCCATGCATAACAATAAAATAGGTTATAGAATAGACAGATTATATGAATCGTTTAGGTAAATTATTTAAGCTAAATGGAAATAAAATAAGTAGTGTACAATTGTTATTAGAATGTTATGAAGTTGTAACTTTGTCTAAAGTGAATCATCAGCTATGTATTATCTTGACTTAACTTGACAAGGGAGGTTCCTTGATACTGGTGAGGGGGTTCTTGTTCTAAGGAATTGGACCTGTAATCTCCTTCCTTGGATCAAACCTGAATGCTTCCCATTTCTCCAGACACTGCATGAGTCCTATGGGTTTAGCACCCCCCAAAAATGCAATAGCAATAATAATTCACATGTGTAAGGGCTTTACTGTTTTGTCTTTTACAGGTACTGATCCTGACCTTAAAGAAGTGTATTCCTAATGTGCTGCGCTTCTCCATATGTCTGTTGATGGTGTTTGCTGGGTATGCATTATGTGGCTGGCTTGTGTTGGGCCCCTATCACCTCAAGGTAGGCTTAATTTGCAGTATTTGCAAAATACTCTGTTTAGATTTAATGCATGCTCTTTGATTTAACATTTAATTATGCTGATACCTAGTTTGCTAGGAGTGTGAGCAAAGTCACATTTATGAAGGGATTCAGGGAAACCGGTAGGCCAGACTTGAGTCCTGGAGATGGGAAGTACAGTGTCTTCACTCTGAAGGAGGGGTGTTAATGTTGCAGTTTTATAACTGTAGTGTAAACCACCCCTCTGGCAAGACAGTGATGGAGTGAATGATGATGAAAGTTTTTCTTTTTCGGGCCACCCTGCCTTGGTGAGAATCGGCCGATGTGTTAATTAAAAATAAAACCTAGTTTGCTGGTAATATGAAACTTAGAAAATGTATGGAGAAATGATTTTCATTAGTTGTGACACATACAATTACAGTATTGATTAAATTGATATGTTTGAGCATTCAGTAAAGATTCACGTGTATGTGAGATTACATACCAATAAAAGTCCATTTAAGCTGTTCCTGTCTTCTTAACTCCTGTCAGCGATGCCATACTTCAACTTAAATCTTTTTGTATTTTACAGTTTAAGTCATTCTCCTCTACAATGGAATGTCTGTACTCGCTCATCAATGGAGACGATATGTTTGCCACGTTTTCTTCAACATCCGGCAAGGACCCGGTGGTGTGGTGGTTTTCCCGCATCTACCTCTACACATTTATATCACTCTTCATCTACGTCATCTTAAGCCTATTTATTGCCATTATTATGGATGCCTATGAAACCATTAAGGTATTGTATATTCTCTATTCGACTTGTAGGGTGAGATGAGATACAATTTAATGAACTTTATCGCACCTCAAACACACTGAGTTTTATCAAACTTAATAGCAAACACTCCAGTAAGATCCCAAATATGCTTTCATAGTAACACTATATATCTTTCAGCCATTAGCAAAACAAATATTAAAATTTAAGTGAAATGAAAATTGAAATAACACCTTGATGGGGTGAGTTGAGACAGTGCAAAGTTTCTGATTTCTTTGTTTTTAACACACCGGCCGTCTCCCACCAATGTAGAGTGACCCCAAAAAAAAAAAGAATCACTTTTGTCTTCACTCATTCCATCACTGTCTTGCCAGAGGCATATTTTTTTTTTCTTAACAAGTCGGCCATGTCCCACCGAGGCAGGGTGACCCAAAAAGAAAGAAAATCCCCAAAAAGAACATACTTTTATCATCATTCAACATTTTCACCTCACTCATACATATACATGTATATCTTTCTTTCTTTCAACACACCAGCTGAGGCGGGGTGGCCCAAAAGGAAAAACGAAAGTTTCGCCTTTTACATTTAGTAATATATACAGGAGAAGGGGTTACTAGCTCCTTGCTCCCGGCATTTTAGTCGCCTCTTACAACACGCATGGCTTACGGAGGAAGAATTCTGTTCCACTTCCCCATGGAGATAAGAGGAAATAGACAAGAACAAGAACTAGAAAGAAAATAGAAGAAAACCCAGAGGGGTATGTATATATATGCTTGTACATGTATGTGTAGTGTGACCTAAGTGTAAGTAGAAGTAGCAAGACGTACCTGAAATCTTGCATGTTTATGAAACAAAAAGGACACCAGCAATCCTACCATCATGTAAAACAATTACAGGCTTTCGTTTTACACTCACTTGGCAGGACGGTAGTACCTCCCTGGGTGGTTGCTGTCTACCAACCTACTACCTAGAACATATATATTTTTTTTTTTTTTTAACAAGTCTGCCATCTCCCACTGAGGCAGGGTGACTCAAAAAGAAAGAAAATCCCCTAAAAGAAAATACTTTCATCATCATTCAACACTTTCACCTCACTCACACATAATCACTGTTTTTGCAGAGGTGCTCAGAACACAACATATATGTATTAAGATACACAACATATCCCTCCAAACTGCTAATATCCTGAAACTCCTCCTTTAGAGTGCAGGCATTGTACTTCCCATTTCCAGGACTCAAGTCCGGCTAGATAAAAATAACCGGTTTCCCTGAATCCCTTCACTAAATATTACCCTGCTCACACTCCAACAGATCGCCAGATCCCAAATACCATTTGTCTCCATTCACTCCTATCGAACACGCTCATGCACACCTGCTGGAAGTCCAAGCCCCTCGCCCACAAAACCTCCCTTACTCCTAACAAGGCAGGGTGACCTAAAAAGAAAAATGAAAATTTTTCTTTTTAAACTTAGTAATTTATACAGGAGAAGGGGTTAACCAGGAAAATTCTTTGCAGAATTATTATGATGACGGGTTCCCAGAATCTGATCTGATGAAATTCGTCAATGAATGCACGGAGGAGCCAACAAGTGGGGTGTTCCATGATGATGGCGAGCGTACTATTCATGATATCATCAATTCTTTCTTCTGCTGTGATCTTCAGTAAGAAAAATGAGTTTATAATTTTACATTTTTTTCACAATCTGCTGGGAAAAGGAACCCCAAAGCTCACTTCTCTCAATATTTTTTGTTTTCAACATGTCTGCCATCTCCTGCTGAGGCAGGGTGACCCAAAAAAGAAAGAAACACTTTCACCATCATTCACACATAATTACTGTGTAGAGGTGCTCAAATATGACAGTTTAGATGTCAATCTCAGTATATGTACATTTATACAGCAGTTATTTACCTGTCCTCCCAAGTAAATCACCTGTATCCCTGTATTGGCAGTTTGGAGGGATATGTTGTGTATCTTTATATGTATATGCTTCTAAACTGTTGTATTCTGAGCACCTCTGCAAAAACAGTGATAATGTGTGAGTGTGGTGAAAGTGTTGAATGATGATGAAAGTATTTTCTTTTTGGGGATTTTCTTTCTTTTTTGGGTCACCCTGCCTCGGTGGGAGACGGCCGACTTGTTGAAAAAAAAAAAATCCCTCTTAGAATATAAAAAAAAATGTTTTTGATTTTAAAGCTTATGTTAAGTTTTTTACAAGAGAATATGGTAAATTTATGATTAGGGTCAGTAACAAAGAACAGTTTGTTCATGGCTAATATGGTAGAGTACTAGGATTCATTTCTGGAAGATAGTACTGGAAGCTCAAATGTAAGATAGTGCCAGAAGTACAAATATAAGATAGTACTGGAACTACAGATGTAAGCCTTCAATTTCATCTCTCTTTATTGTGGGACCTCCATAGGTTAATGCAGTTCAGCATACAGAAAAGTTAAGCTAATACTGAACAAAGATTAGAAGTCTTCCACATGAAGGGTGATTGAGTAGCATCAATTTAAATTCTCTTAAAAGGCGTAGGTTGAGGGGCGATGTGCTGGAGGAGTGGATGCATGGCCTTAATAAAGGGGACAACAACTGAGCTCAGAATATCAAGACAGGCAGTACAAACTACAGAAGTTTAGACTTAGAAATGTGCAAGAACTGGTTCAAAAAGTGTATTACAGATGGGGGAGGCAAGCTAACAAGTATCATTGTAAATTCATTGGAAATGTCAATCATGGGCTAGAGAAGAGTATGTCTGATAATAGCTGAGTATAGATTAAACTTTTTTTTTAATGTATTCCTAGTGAGTGCCTATGTGCTAAGAAGATGAATCAGATCTCTTGGTATTCCAGTTGGTATTCGTGTGTGTTCTTTAACATGGAGTGGGTGAAGCTCGATCCTCCATTCACTAATCAAAAGATGGAAGTGACAGACTAGAGTAATAATGACTTCTAAATACTGTATATACATTTTTTGTTGAATCAATTTGTTCATAGATTGTGCAGATTACTAATGTTTTTTTTTTCCCCCAGTAGGAGTCGTCAACAAGATGGCGAATACGAGGCTCTTCTCACTTAAACATTGGCAGAATAATATTACATTTTAACACTGTGTGCTGTACATAAGCAGGTATCTCAAGCTTTAGCTATATAGTACAATGAAGTATCTAAAACTGATTTTAATTAAATTATTTTTGTTAAAAGCTATATTTTCCTTTGAAATATGACTAGAGATGAATGTTTCAAATTAGTTTTTGGTGACTGACAGCCATCAGCAGAGTTTGAGTTGAAAAACATTACAAACAACTACATTTGATGATTTAAGTTTAATAAAACATTAGTGTAATATAATTATTTTTTGAACATGTTGGCTCTCTCCCCACTGAGGTAGGATGACCCGGAAAAGAGGAAACATGTTCATCGTAATACATTCAATTGCTGTCATGCCAGGAGCTTATTGACATCACAGTAGAGAGAGCTTTCTCAACTGCAGCATTTCCACTCCTGTAAATGTGCTATATAATTTGCCTCGGCAATCTTTTTACTACCTTGTTGTAGCACGCACAATTAAAGAGTGAGAAAAGTAGTTGGGTTGAATTTACTATTGTTTAACATGCGTGGAATCCTTCCTTCGTAAGACATGCTGGGTTATAAGAGGCAACTAAAATGCTAGGAGCAAGGGCTAGTAACCCCTTCTGTATAAATTACTAAATGTTAAAAGAAGGAAAACTTTTCTTTCTTTTTTTTTTTTTGGGTCACCCTGCCTTGGTGGGAGATGGCCAATGTGTTGAAAAATAAAAATAAGAACCTACATTATTTTCCTGATGTATCAGCTTTATTAGTAATCAAACTAGTTTGATGCAAATTGTTTGCTTATTGTCAAAGACAACTTTAATCAGTCTTGAATTGCCTTCACTACGACAGTGTGTTATTGTTTCATTAGTAATGCTTAAAATATCCATAAGATAACTTAGTGTGTCAGTGCATTATATTACAGTATATATTAGTGAAGATGTTGCCAGTTATATACATACAAGAAATATTGTTGAGGAAAGGAACTAGAACTGGAAGTTGAAAACCTCCAATGTAGAAAAGATCAGTTAATTAAAAAGACAAATATTTGATGCCGACCTTAGAGTAATAATTCTGTTATCGATAACAGTTTTTACTGTGTATTTTTGTGTCTGCCCATACATATAGGGCATCCTTTGGCCACCTCCCACTGAGGCAGGGTGATCCAAAAAAGAAACACTTTAGCCATCATTCACACTGTCACTGTCTTGCCAGAGGCACACAGACACGATAGTTCGGATGTCCCTCCAAACAGCATCCTTATGTGTGTGTATTTGAAGTTTTGTTTCTGAATGCCTTTTATACCTTTTCTTGGAATTTGTGATACAGTAGCACAAAACATTGAATGGGATTGATTTACTGACATGTTTGCCCATAGCTGGAACCAGCGGGCTCTGCTGAAGGTTAAGTCTCAGACTAAATAATAAATGGATTGATGGATTTTTCTTTCAAGTGACATCACCACAAGACCAAACCTGAGATTCCATTTCCGTCACTTCTCATAAAATGATAACAAGGTTGATAGGTAAATGAGGCCTGCTAGTTGAAGCAAGCATGTAAAGTTATTGTGTTGTAACAGTGTTTTAAGTCTATGCTGGGGAGGTGTAGAATGTAGAAAAGATGAACAGATTATTGTTAAAGGAATGGGGGTGTTGTAGCTGATGTTACCAAGAGAATGAGTGTTGATATGTATGTGTAAGTTTTGCAGGAGAGGGTTAAGAGTCAATGAAGCACAGTGAATAACTGAGAAGTGTTAAAAAAAAAAAATCCATTACATGCTGAAATCACAGTTCATCCGTCTTTTTTCCACACGTGGATTGTTTCTCTTGTGCACCCTCATTTACGCAGGATATTATTAACCAGAAGTTTCTGGGTGATAAAATTTCTGTTTATTCTCAATACATATTCATCTTCACCTGTCATTAGTTGTTGCACAATATAAGCAGATGTTTGCAGATTTATTTCTTAATTAAAAAAATGCGAGTAAAATTTAATGTCTAATTTATCCTAGAAATTAGTATGTGTAGAACTGCAAAAAATGGCAGAAAGAAAAGAAATAAAGTAAAAATGTTTCAGTATTTGTGAAGACTGGTGTGTTGTATTTAAGAGATGATACATTCCAAATGAAACGCTGTGATTGGTGTGTCCCTTTGATCTAAGATGAACCATGGAATGGGTGGGGTTTGAGCTTTATGACTTACTCACCATGGGTTCAGACTCCACCTGTTCCCTGGTTTGTTCACATTTATATTATTACAGTTTCGTGAGTCATGATAACCCTTTGATCTGTTTAGTCTTACCATCTAATACAGCCTTTCCTCACTTAGCGACATACTCGTTTACCAACGATTTGGACTTACAACAGGCTCTCTGACCAGTATGCATACCTAAATAATGTATATTAGAGCTGATTTCCTCTATTCTGTTTATTGCAATATACAGTGCACTACTGTATAAACATTTAAAATATACCATAGATGTTATAAATGGTGCAAAGGTGACATTAAAACAATATCAAAGAAGGTTGACACAAACCCACTACCATTATAGTATGCTCCTTGCTTAGCGACAAATTCGTTTACCGACATGGTCTTAGGAATGGAACTCCATCGTTAACTGAGGAGAGGCTGTATTTTGTAATAAATACTTGTATGTAAGAAGCAACTTGTGTTGCTGTGCTGCTTACTGAAATATGGGTTACATTATTTATTTATCTGTTACGTAATGTTGGTCATCACCATAGAAAGTGTTGGAGTCTGCACTGTGGCAGCTGTAAGACTGTTTTTGTAAATCATGACAGTGTTGTGCCGAGACTCATACACTCATAATTTTATGGTGTACCCCATGCTTTGTGTGTGATGATGTACTCTGTGCACCAAAAATGCTATAATGTGCTCCTTATATCAGACATGTGAGTTATAATGTATTCCAGTCATGGAACATGTGACAGCTATGATGTGCTCCATGCAATAGACATGTCATTTATGATGTGTTCTATTCATTAAAGACAAGAGAGAAATATGACCTGACTGGCCATCAGCATCGTGAATAAAACATGTCTGCACTCCATATCTTCAGTATTCTTAGCTGAAGGAACTTGTACCTTTTGTAATTTTTGGTGCATGTTTTTAATGTATAGATCTGCATTATTTTTATTTATTATATTACAGTATTCTTTTCTATTTTCTATATTTATTTAATATAAGTTATTCAGAAACACATTGGAAGCTTCAGGATATTTTAAAAATGTTGTACAAAGAATAGCCAGAATAGATTTGGATAGAGAGCAAAGTTGCTTGTCATTTTCAGCATGTAATTTTTAAATGATGATTATCACACTTTGATTCTTCTGCAAACTTAAATTTTATATATGCAGATACATTATTATATACATACAGTTTTGAAGAACATGTAAAGCTCTGATTTACTTTATTTCTTAGACACTGATCGTCTCCCACTGAGGCAGGGTGACCCAAAAAAAGAAGAAATGCTCACCCTCACTCTACCACTGTCTTGCCATAGGTGTTCAACACTGCAGCTCAGTTGCCCCTCCAAATTGCAGTATCCACACTTCTCTTTTAGAGTGCAGTAACTGTACTTTCTACCTCCAGGACTCAAGTCTGGCTAACTGGTTTCCCTGAATCCCTTCATAAATGTTACCTTGCTCACACTCCAACAGCACGTCAAGTCATAAAAACCACTTCCCTCCACTCACCCCTATCTAACACACTCATACACACTAGCTGGATGCCCAAGGCCCTTGCACAGAACCTCCTTTACCCCCTCCCTCTAACCCTTCCTCAGATGACTCCTACCCCTCCTTTCCCCACTACAGATTTATACACCCTCCAAGTTATCCTATTTTGCTCTGTCCTCTCTAAATGTCCAAACCCCTTCACCAACCCTTCCACAGTCCTCTGGATTAATGATTTTAGTAATCCTGCACCTCCTCCTAATTTTTAAACTTTGAATTTTCTGCCTAATATTTACACCACACATTGTCCTCAAACATGATATCTCCACTGCCTCTTGCCTCCTCACTGCAATGTTTAAAACCCATGTTTTACATCCATATAAGAGCATTGGTACCACTGTGTGCTGGTACATTCTCTTTTTTCCCCTCCATGGATAAGGTTCTGTCTCCATAGATGCCTCAATGCACCACCCACCCCACCTTGTTTGAGGCATCTGTGATATACTTACGGGTTAATATAATTACCTATTTGAGTTTGTGGGAGATTGTGCTCAAACTCCTGGTACTGCTTCTTACCCTTCAGCTGACTGTTTTAGCCCTGTCACATTGTCACATGTTTACTCAATTTCTCATATTACTTCTATAGATTTAAGTCAAGAGAGTAGTAAATGTTATTTGGCCCTCACTCACTTATTTTATAACTCTCCAGATTGCAGCATAATATAAGCTCTATTAGATATTAAGGTATGTGAACAAGAATTATGTCTATTTTTGCCAGGCTATTTATGCAGATTTTGAGTACGGTAGTTCTGTATGCCTTGTCTCTCAGAGGCGTGTGTTTTAAAATTGCTGAATTAATTCTTTTAATAACTGCTGAGTAAATGACACTTCTTCATTTATATTAATTATACATTTTTGCCTAATATGGCAGATGGAAAGAGTGCAGTTAAATGTAATGAATAAGTGTAGAATCATCTGAGTGAGGTTCACAGAACACGAGGTGCTGTTAACTGTTACTTTCATTTGTATTATTACATTACCAAATGTGATATCATCATTGTTGAGTGCAGGGCTGTGGAGTCGGAGTCATGGAGTTAGAGTCAGAGTTGGAAGCAGTTCTTGGGTTACTGGAGTTGGAGTCGGTAAAATGTAATTAAAGGAGTCAGAGTCGGAGGCACCATAAATAAAGGAGTTAGAGTCGGAGGTTTTATGTGCTGACTCCGCAGCCCTGGTTGTGTGGCTTCTTCCAACATTGGTCACATTGGGTAACTTTGCCACCATTGGGCACCCATATAAAGTCTGTCAGCATTGGTTACAGATGGAAATATTAAGAGAGTTAGTTATGTGAGTGTCCTTTCTCTTGGTTCTTGGATTTGTTGAAGATTTAAGATGTATGTTGTGCAACTCCACTTACCTCCATCACCTCCAGATTTTCATTTAAATGGGTACAGGTTTACCAATCTTTTTTTGTTATCCTTTGCATTTCTCTTATTTTCTTACCTGGATATACAATGTATGCTGTATATACTTGCTTATTTTTCAGTTGAAACAAATGGTAACTCCTTCATTTGTAATGAAGAACTTGTAGAATTCCGTAAACTTTTGCTAAAAGTGGAAGTGTAGTTTGTATGTCAGTGGAATGATTCTACTTTTAGGAAATTGTCGTAAAGCAGAGCTTTCAGAGGAGCATGGCATGAGAGATGGGATAAATACTTTGTGAATATACGGTTGATTGCCACATGTATATTGTGATGTCCAGTATTGTGATCAGAGGCTACTTCTGTTATGGGTGTCCATTGTAGTAACTTAAGGTCAACAGTGCTGATTGTATAGTAGAATCTCGTGTAAGTCTAGATGCTGTTCTTTGTCTCGGCCAGGTGAAAGTTTGCCTAGGCTCGCACATCTATTAAAAACTTTGTAACCTTGATTCCTATATTGTGATGAAACAAGTCTGTACACATGCTTGTTGAAGGACATTCATAATTTATTTTGATTAGTATAGTTTAAAATGGTTTCAAAGGTACTCTATAATGCTCAGTGCCTTTTTTAATATGGAAATGCATGTTTTTAATTTTTGAGTGTCTTTTAGAGAAGTCAGATTTCCTGCTTGATGTCTATGTAGATATAATATATTGTTTGATGTGCACCATCTTTTGTAACTTTAAAAAATTTTACTTGCTAATACCTCATAATTTTTTTATTAATATGTCTTAGACTAAGATAAGCACATTACCAAATATAGGCTTTTGTATATTTATAATGTACATAGATTAACTCCTAGTAAATACAGTGGCAAGGGAAATGCAAAGTGTATTTCCTTGCTTGAATGTTTGATATATTCACGCTGGATCATTGATTGATCCATCTCATTTTATGTTTTACAACTGTGTACTAAGAAAGCATGTTGCCTAGCAGAGCGAGATGTAATTTATGCCATAAAATATAGAACTGTGAGGTTCGTGTACATAGATTATGTTATATTTTTTTTATTAACACATTGGCCATTTTCCACCAAGGCAGGGTTACCCAAAAAAAAAAATACTTTCCTCATCATTCACTCCATCACTGTCTTATCAGAGATGTGCCTATGCTACAGTTAAGAAGCTGCAACATCAACACCCCTCCTTCAGAGCACGGGCACTGTACTTCCCACCTCCAGGAGTACATGAAGATGCAAAGGTTATTGCTCTCTGAAGTAGGATTGTCAATACCCCCAAGACGGATTTGTATTTGACACAGTTTGGAGGGTTAAATTTTTGTTTTAAATATAATAATCATTGCAGCATATTCTCTGGTGAGTAACATTACTCATTATTCTAATCATTTGATAATTATCAAAAGCAAAATTGTGTGCTGCAGATGAAAATTTCTAAATATTGCACTCACAATATTTATATCTGATAGAAAGGTCGTTAATCTGAAATTCCATACTGTATATACTGTACTGTAACTTTATAAAAATTGTTCCCTGTAACTTCATGCCAATTATTCCCTGTAACTTTAAAACATAATTATTAATGTACTATAATAATTTTTTGCACTGTTTTCAAAAGCAGTGTTTTTAATGGCTGAATATGCTTGGCTGTGAAATTAGGCTGATGGTCATATGTTGCGCTGTTTCAAAGTATGTAGCACTGTAGAATACAGTAATGCTATAAATTAAAATAAAACACAATATGGAGAAGAGAATCTATTTTTATTTTTGAAGAGTTTCGAAAGCTTTAATATTAAAATACAGGTGCTCCTTGACTTAGAGTGGTCCGACTTATGATATTTCGACTTTACGATGGTGTAAAAGCAGTTACAGTGGAACCTCAAATATTGAACTTTTTTCGGTCCAGAAGGCTGTTCGAGTGACTTTACCGAATGAATTTACTCCTATCAGGAATAATGTAAATTAGATTAGTCCATTTCAGACCCTCAAAAATACACTTATAAAAGCACTTACAAAAATACACTTACATAATTGGTTGTGTTCGGAACAGTTCGATTTTTGAGGTTCCACTGTACTTTGGAGATGAAACTTGAGATAATTACCCAACATGTAGGAAAGTCCGTAACTTATATTCATTTATTTGCTTTTCAGTACTGGTATTTAATTACATTAATTATTTGTTTATTTACTTATTCAGTGACAGTAATTTATTTATTTATTTATATCATGCTCATATTCGACTTAGGATATTTTTGCCTTACAATGGGTTTGACGGAACGTAACCCCATCGTAAATCAAGGAGGACCTGTATATGTAAAATAGATTACCTACACTATATTGTGTTGTATTTACAGACTTGTTTGTACTTGGTGTTACTAAACAAGTCAATTTTAGAGAAATATAAAATATGTAATACACTCTTTGTAGTAATTTTGTTACATTAAAGTTTCAAAACATTAAAAGACCATTTATTAAGCTCTATTATTAACCTTTTGCAATTTCTTGGCATATTGAACATGGCACAAAGACTATTCACTCTTTAGAAGTCAGTGCTTAGCAACTTATTTATAGGAATTGATCACTGCCCACCGAGGTAGTGTGACACAGAAAACACATTCCCCATTACTCATTCCTTAGCTGTCTTTCTAGAATTATTTTATTTTATTATCACACTGGCCGATTCCCACCAAGGCAGGGTGGCCCGAAAAAGAAAAACTTTCACCATCATTCACTCCATCACTGTCTTGCCAGAAGGGTGCTTTACACTACAGTTTTTAAACTGCAACATTAACACCCCTCCTTCAGAGTGCAGGCACTGTACTTCCCATCTCCAGGACTCAAGTCCGGCCTGCTGGTTTCCCTGAACCCCTTCATAAATGTTACTTTGCTCACACTCCAACAGCATGTCAAGTATTAAAAACCATTTGTCTCCATTCACTCCTATCAAACACGCTCACACATGCCTGCTGGAAGTCCAAGCCCCTCGCACACAAAACCTCCTTTACCCCCTCTCTCCAACCTTTCCTAGGCTGACCCCTACCCCGCCTTCCTTCCACTACAGACTGATACACTCTTGAAGTCATTCTGTTTCACTCCATTCTCTCTACATGTCAGAACCACCTCAACAACCCTTCCTCAGCCCTCTGGACAACAGTTTTGGTAATCCCGCACCTCCTCCTAACTTCCAAACTATGAATTCTCTGCATTATATTCACACCACACATTGCCCTCAGACATGACATCTCCACTGCCTCCAGCCTTCTCCTCGCTGCAACATTCATCACCCATGCTTCACACCCATATAAGAGTGTTGGTAAAACTATACTCTCATACATTCCCCTCTTTGCCTCCAAGGACAAAGTTCTTTGTCTCCACAGACTCCTAGTCTTTCTAGAAGTGTATGAATAATGGAATTCAAATGAACCTCTAAACCATATTGCAAAACCTTCGTGTTTGTAATTTTTTTTATGTCTGCTGGTTTACAATGTTGCATGATTTCTTGACAAGTTTAATGGTTTTTCATATATGTTATGAAATTTAATTCTAGGTTAATTTGCTTAGAGAAAAGTGATAGAGTATATTGGTTGTGTACTAATTTGAAAATGACAGTAGTGTTCCCAGCTAGAGGGACTAGTACCGAACTTGCACACGAAAATCACTCACTACAAAAGCAAAAGACTTGGCAGATGATGCAACATCCCCCCAATGAAAAGCAGGGGTGTCACTAGCACCTAAAGTCGGTTCCTGACCAGCCGGGCTGTGGCTCGTACATTGGTTTGCGTGCAGCCAGCAGTAACAGCCTTGTTGATCAGGCTCTGATCCACCACCCCTCAAGGAAGGTTCCTTGATGTTGGTGAGGGGCTCTTGATTTCGGAAATTGGATCTATGCTCCAGTTCCCCGAATTAAGCCTGAATGCCTTCCACATCCCCCCCCTCCCCAGGCGCTGTATAATCCTCCGGGTTTAGCGCTTCCCCTTGATTATAATAATAATAATCTGATCCACCAGGAGGCCTGGTCACAGACCGGGCCGCGGGGGCGTTGACCCCCAGAACTCTCTCCAGGTAAACTCCAGCTAACTTTACACAAGCTCTTAAATGAAGGAACTGAAGTTACCCTTCTCTTCCTTGGTTCAAACCTGATTACTTCCTATAATATATCTTTATTTCTACAAGTACATGTATGTACAAGGTATACAGGCCTAGCTGACATCAATGACATACTACTATAGAGAAAGCACCTTGTTATGCAGAGCATTTTGGGCAAATTAGGTCAGTTTTGTCACAGGATGTCACTGTCACCCACACCATTTCACTAACACCCAGGTACCCATTTTACTGATGGGTGAACAGGGACAGCAGACATCTTATGGAAATGTCCAACTGTTTCCAGCCGTACCGGGGATCGACCTCGGATCCCAGTGTGTGAGCAGAGTGCGCTCAGTTGGGCTACGGGACACTGTCCAGCTACAGTGTAGCGTTCTACCTTCCATGACTCCAATAATACTGCAACGATTTGGGAAAGTGCTGTATGACCCTTGTAGGTTTAGCACCAGGCCCGGTAGCCTGGTGGCTAAAACTCCCGCTTCACACACGGAGGGCCCAGGTTCGATTCCCGGCGGGTGGAAACATTTCGACATGTTTCCTTACACCTGTTGTCCTGTTCACCTAGCAGCAAATAGGTACCTGGGTGTTAGTCGACTGGTAAGATAAGATAAGATAAGATTTCGTTCGGATTTTTAACCCCGGAGGGTTAGCCACCCAGGATAACCCAAGAAAGTCAGTGCATCATCAAGGACTGTCTAACTTATTTCCATTGGGGTCCTTAATCTTGTCCCCCAGGATGCTACCGGTGGTCTGGTGGCTAAAACTCCCGCTTCACACACGGAGGGCCCGGGTTCGATTCCCGGCGGGTGGAAATTCCGACACGTTTCCTTACACCTATTGTCCTGTTCACCTAGCAGCAAATAGCTACCTGGGTGTTAGTCGACTGGTGTGGGTCGCATCCTGGGGGACAAGATTAAGGACCCCAATGGAAATAAGTTAGACAGTCCTCGATGACGCACTGACTTTCTTGGGTTATCCTGGGTGGCTAACCCTCCGGGGTTAAAAATCCGAACGAAATCTTATCTTAAATCTTAGCGTTGATTGTAAAAATGATCATAAATTTTGGAGAGATGGATGTGTGCATCATTTCCTTGTCTCAAAGGGCCAGCTGGGCTGCATGACCCTTGTGGGTTTAGCACTTAGTTATGATTTTAATAATTCACCAGAACCACAAATTGAAGATTTTTAAAAAGAGCGCCTCAAAAAATTAAGACGAATTTTGTATTTGATAAAATTTCATGAAAACTCTACAAATCAAACAAATAAGCAAATTAAACAAACACAATCATTATTTAATATTAAACATAAAAAAATCTCGCAAAGAAAAACAAAAGCACCACAAAATAATAAAAAAACTCAAAAATAAATTGGTAACACGAGCCGGAGATAATATTGTAGTGAGTGAAGTGGGAGGATCAATATCTTCAAAGTTCTCAGCTACTCCAGTATTTCTCTTTTTTTTTGGACTCTCCTCAAGGTAAGTAACTTAGTATTTAATGTTAAAGTGGAACATAATGTATAATATATACTGATGAATATTATTGTGTCTACAGGTGAAGTTTGAGCCACTTAAGAGGCGCCTAAGTAGTCTTCTAAAATGTTAATTTTTCCTCTATAATCTACCACCTGGTGAGGGGCTCTTGATCTAGGGAATTGGATCTGTGCTCCAGTTCCCTGAAGTAAGCCTGAATACCTTCCATTCCCCCCCCTCACATGCGCTGTATAATCCTACGGGTTTAGCGCTCCCCCTTGATTATAATACTAATATAATCTGCCATGTCCATAATTACTATCACATTTGCTTTGTTTTGTAAGGTGAAGTCCAGGATCTTTCCTTAATTCATGGACAAGGTAGATTATAGGAGAATAATAAACATGTTACGGCTTGACAAAGTTCCTGGAGAGCGAAACGTTGCCATGATAAAATGTCACATTAGTTGTACTTGTGTCCTTTTACTTTAAATGTTATTAGAAGACGGGGGAACTTACGTGCTTCTTAAGAGTGCATCAAGGACTCTAGTGGAAATAAGCGATGATGTGATGCTTAAAAATCATCTCGTTTCTCAGTACTATCCCCTAGTAGGTGTAGTGCATCTTTTTGATTATAATACCTCTCGAAGGAGGTTCCTTGATGCTGGTGAGGGGCTCTTGATCTAGGGAATTGGATCTGTGCACCAGTTACCTGAATTAAGCCTGAATACCTTCCATCTCTCCCCACACAGGCATATAATCTTATGGGTTTAGCGCTCTCTCATGATTATAATGATAATTATTTTTTATTATAATAATAATAATATCAATACTAACCAAACTAACATCTAACCAGTTTGAAGCAACTCGCCAAAATATTATATGACCTCTAGTCTTTTAAAACATCTACTCGTCTATAAAATAGCACTGTTTGAATCATTATTTGTAATATTGTTATTCGTTATGTGCAGCTTTAAGATTATTATTCTTATAAACCTTCAACCACTCTTCCCCTCAAGGAAGGTTCCTTGATGTTGGTGAGGGGCTCTTGATTTAGGGAATTGAATCTGTGCTCCAGTTCCTCGAATTAAGCCTGAATGCCTTCCACATCCCCCCCCCAGGCGCTGTATAATCCTCCGGGTTTAGCGCTTCCCCCTTGATTATAATAATAATTCAACCACTGTTATCTAGACTTAAGTAGTTTTTAAGTATTAGGATTACTCTGCCTGAAATGTCCCGGCATGATAGTGGATTTCTTTGTACTTAACAAATCAAAATTGTAATTACACATTGTAACCTTTGCAAAGAAATAAAATCTTTATTTTTTATCTTTAAGTCACTTTGACTTTTTTTTTTTTTCTAGGTAATTTACATAGGTTAATGGGTATTATAATTGTACTTATGTGTACCTGTATCTAAACTCGCTCACTCAAGAATCCTAATGAAAATTAGTCAATCTGACATTTTTCTTGGGGGGGGGGGTTCCTGGTGGGTAATTTACATGTATGTTACTATGTAAGACAAGCCACCAGGGATGGAAATCTTCAGCTCAGAATCTTTCATATGTATCTGTGCATCATCAGGAGCTATGCAGTGTTGCAGGAGTAGCAGCAGGTGGAATAAGATGAAGTTTAGATCTCTCATTTATATGCAGGAAATATCCTTTGTCAGCAGAGCTGAGTTGATAACTCATATATCTAGTTTGATTCTTAAACAGAAGAGGACATTTTCAATGACAGTGTTGTTAGTTAAAACGTAAGGTGAATTCTACCCTGCCCTTCTTGTTTCTAAAAAAGTCATTAAAATCCTTGCTCTGTGCATTTGTTTTTTGTGGCTTTGTAGCAAATATTGTAATCACTACAGTGCTGGTTAACTCTTGATTTAACAGACTTTGGAAATACAGGTCAAAATCTGCCGTGACCGTTCACTTGGAAACGGCAGAGAGTCATCGGTTACAGAGCTGTCCGCTGTTGCTACAGTCACGGCAAAACAGTTTTATTTCCTCTCATCACAGTCACCACCACCAGCCACCTGCTGCCCCCTTTTAGTCTGTTAAGTCAAGGGTTATACTTCAAAAAACATTTTGCTCATTAACCCTTAAACGGTCCAAACAGATTGACGTTCAAACTCGTAGTGCTGCAAAAGTAGATCTACTTTTTTTTACATACAGTGGATCCCCGCATAACGATTACCTCCGAATGTGACCAATTATTTAAGTGTATTTATGTAAGTGCGTTTGTACGTGTATGTTTGGGGGTCTGAAATGGACTAATCTACTTCACAATATTTCTTATGGGAACAAATTCGGTCAGTATTGGCACCTGAACATACTTCTGGAGTGAAAAAATATTGTTAACCGGGGGTCCACTGTATTTTCAAATATAACAAAAAAAAATGTAGATAAAAGTTTTTTTTTACACGTTTTCAAATGTAAAACAAAAAAGAAGATCTACATTTTTTTACATGCTTTCAGATGTTGAAAAAACGTATATATACGTTTGGACCATTTAAGGGTTAATAGTGATAGTCTTGCTTAAAATCTACTATAGAATGATGACAGCAATTATTTACAGCTTCTTGGATAAACCTCTGCTTTTTCTATTTTTCATAATGAAACTCTTATTGCTTTTTAATATTTTTACAAATTTAAAAGAAAAGGCTGTTTCAACAGTGTTCTTGGAGCTGATGTTCAAATGAATTTGTATCTAGAGTTGCCTTATGGAGGTGTGTAAGTGTACAGTATCTGGTTTGTGTATTTGTCAGGTCATTGTCCACTGATTCTTGTCCTTGTTTCAGGTAAAACCTCGATATTTTGTTTTTGCTTGTATCATGGTTCGTAAGGATGCTAGCACATACACCTCACCAGGTAGATATCAGCGACTTAGTCAAGAGGATGATGGATTTGTTGATGCTCAGTTCAAGGTATTTTGTTATTGTTTGCTATGTGGAGTCTGCTTCTTAAGTGTATAGGCTTATCTTATTTTTCTTTGCTAGATTATAAGCTTCCTTACACAGGAAACATGAGGAAGATTCTGGGAAAATACCATGTTCATTTTGTGCAGTTTTTAGAGTAAGTGATTAACAGTAGGAAGATTAGAATATCATAACTATGTAGTTAAAGCTGAGACAAAGCAGTATTGTTTAGAGTATACAAACCCTGGCACTGGATATTTGTTAATGCAAATTAAATAGAAATATTCATTGAAGCTCTGGTTGGATTATCACTGAGAGATGTGATTTATGAAGGTGGTTATATGACAGAGTGTGAGAAAGACGGTGAGCAGCGTGGCTGATTAGCAAAAAAAGGGCTAAAGCCATACAGTTCCTGGGTATTGGGAGCAATAAGGAAAGTAAGGACAACTCCAGTTCCACAGATCAAGAACCCTTCACTTGCATCAAGGCACCCTTTCCCCTTTACCCTCATGAAGGGTTGGGATTGCATAGTGGCATACCAATAAAAGTTTGATTTAGTGGACCATTAGGGTAGAGGATATCTGGTAATTCTGATTGTCCAGTAAATTCAAATATTGTTAAAAGTAGAAAAAAAAACAAAAAAAGAAGCTTTGGTGCTTAACTGTATAGAGTACATAATGCAGTACAATACACAGTTTGCAGTTATGCTGTGATAAATATTGAAAACAGAAAAATTAGAAGTACACCTACCATCCGACTTACGACCTGCTTGACATACGACCACCCGACTTACGACCGTGTTTTTTATGCCAAATTTCTGGGAAATAAACAAGTGTTTGTGTTGTACACAGTGTTTATCCTAAACCTTACAGTATACAATACAGTACTAACAGCATAAAAAGTAAAGTAAAACATGAAATACCAAAATAAAATAAAATAAAGTCATTACAAAAATGTTATGTTGATATTCAGTAGTAAAGTTCGACTTACGACCAGTTTCTCGGAACCGAACTCGGTCGTAAGTCGGATGGTAGGTGTACAATATAATTCTATTTTCAGTAGAGTAGTTTTTGTGGTGGATAGATGAAATTGTTTTGCCATGACAATAACAGACAGTTCTGTACTCAGCATACTTTTTTTTATTCCTGTGATTCACTTATTATTTTTTGTAACAATAATAGACATTTCTGTAACCAGTGGACTTTGCCGTTATTCCCAAATCAGTTTACTTAGAGAATTTTGTCTGCTATTTCCAAAATCCATTAAAAGGAGGTCTGTTAAATCTAGGTCTTATTGATATAGGTGTCAAAAGGCTTAAAATTACATGAAACATGCACTAAATGGATGAGATGTGAGGTAATTTTTGTTGAAATAGATGGGAGTATGTGAGGAGGGGTACACTGTGTAATGGGTTACAAAATACAAGAGTAATATTTAAAAAATTGCCCATTGTGTAAGATAAGATGGAAGATTAGGCAACTGGTACTCATCCTCTAACAGTAAGACTTTCTAATTGAATGTCAGTAATTTCTGGTTAGATATTGAGCATGAGTTCCCCGTCATATACAATGCAGTGTCTGTTTATGTTGGCCTCATCCCTTTCATAACTACATGGGTTCACTTAGAAATGTTTTGTAAATGCCTATTTTTTTTTATTTTTCAACTCCAGCCATGTCCCTCCGAGGTAGGGTGACCCAAAAAGAGAAGAAACACTTTCATCATCGTTCACTTTTATCACTGTCTTGCCAGAGGCATGATGATAATATAGTTAAGATGCTCCTCCAAACTGCAGATATCCCCACTCCTCCTTCAGAGTGCAGGCATTGTACTTCCCACCTCCAAGACTCAAGTCAGGTTAACCAGTTTCCCTGAATCCCTTCACAAATGTTACCTTGCTCACAACAGTTCATCAAGTCCCAAAAACAATTTGCCTCCACTCACACCTATTTAACACACTTGCACACATCTTCTGGATATCTAAGCCCCTCTCATACAAAACTTACTTTATTTCTCTCCCACCAACTTCCTAGGACAACCCTTGCCCTGCCTTCCCTCCACTACAGATTATATACCCTCCAAGTCATCTTATTTTGCTCCATCCTCTCTAAATATTGAATCCACCTCAATAACCCCTCTTCAGCCTTCTGGATAATACTTTTAGTAATCCTGCACCTCTTCATAATCTCTGCATAATATTTACATCATACATTGCCCTCAGGGAGCAGGGAGCTAGTACCCCCTTCTCCTGTATATATTACTAAATTTAAAAGGAGAAACTTTTGTTTTTCCTTTTGGGCTGCCCTGCCTCAGTGGGATATGGCCAATTTGTTGAAATAACACATTGCCCTCAGACACGACATCAACAATGCCTCCTCCTCTTCAATGCAACATTCACAGCCCATTCCTCACACCGATATCAGAGTATTGTACTCTTATACATTTCCCATTTTGCCTCCATGGATAATATCTTTCATGTCCACAGATGCCTCAATGCACCACTCACCTTTTTTTTCCTCATCAGTTCTATGGATCACCTTGTCTTTCATAGACCCATCCACCAACAAGTCCACTCTCAAATATCTGAACACATTCATGTCCTCCATGCCCTCTCCTTCCAATCTGATATCCTGTCTTTCATTACCTAAATCATATGTTACTCTCATCACCCCTGCTCTTTCCTATATATAGATGTTCACTTTTGATTTCCTTCTATTACATATCTCACAGACATGTCCACCAAATTTTGCAACTTCAGAATCTCCTGAAAGCACAGTATCATCAGGAAAAAGCAACTGTAACAACTCCCATTTTGTATGAGGTTCTGCATATTTTAATTCCACACCTCTCCCTGACACCCTAGCATTAACTTCTTTTACAACCCCATCTCTAAATATGTTAAACAACCATGCTTATGTATGCCATTTATTATGTATGCATCCTGAGCATCATATTGCCTTGTTCCTGTTGATAAAATAGTATCCAATTAACATTTAAAGTATCCTGACTCTTGTACTTAAAACTTGTTTTCTTGAAATTTTCAGTTTTATAATCGGGATTATGTATGGTCCTGGTTCTTAAAATGTGCTTATCTGAGGTTCTGTAACTCAAAAATTCTGAGTTTTGAAGTCTTATTATGCAGAATCTTGATTCCTGAAGCTTATAACTGATAAAATTAATTCTCAGGCCATTTTTTTTAACTTAAAAATCTTAAGTTTTAGGCCTTTATTACTCAAAAGAGATATTTTGCAATGATTTGCTACATTTAGTTTGCAAATGTAATGATTTGTTGCTCAAAATCTTGATGCTTTAAGCATTTTCTATGAAAATTCTCATTTTCACAGAGTAATGTATAACAATGAATATTATAATGGACTTGCACCTCTCATGGTTTATCTGTCATGATAAATGAGCTTGCAAGTTAGGCCATGACATATTGGAAGATAATTGCAGCTCTGTGCTGACCACTACTTTCCCTCCTTCGCAGGCCGGACCTAGTCGCATTCCTTGGAAGGCCATAAGCTATGCAATGCTTCTGTTTGCGGCTGGTACCCTCTTACTCGTCATAGGGAGTCTGCTAGTCGCAGGTTACATAGAGGAAAAATATGCCGACCGAACATGGCCGCTCATCATTCTCGGTGCCCTGATGTTTATTCCAGGGGCCTATCATTCTTATATAGCCTATTATGCCTTCAAAGGATATGATGGATATTCTTTTGATGACATTCCTTCATATGACGATGATTGAATGACATACAAAAACACTGCGATAGTTGTATCAAGATGAGTTTTTGAAATTTGTATATTTTTGCATAGCTGTACATTCTTGACAGTAACAATGGGGAAATTAAGTCACATTATGAAAATACACTAATTTTATTTTGCCAGGCCTTTGTAGCATGGTCAGTTTTGTATGAAAAATAAGAGATACCATATCATTAGGTTGTCTATGGTAAATATCCCTACTGAAGATTTTGTCTCTATTCTTGGAGAAAGTTTCCTTGATTTATTTATTGTAAAATTAGTAAAAAAAAATTAATCAATTTGCTCGTTTATACCAACATTTTTAATTCTTCTTAAATGTAGAAGATGCATGTGACCTAGAACCTGTTTTATAGCAGTCGGTTCTGAATGTAAGCTGTCAGTTTAACGAATTTGTAGGGTAAAAAGTGGGTGGCCGGTACTGATGATTGTGTTAGATGGAGGTTAAATTGTTTTGCTGTGATTTTAACAATAATGGACAATTTTGTAAGAGATGGACTTTATACAGGGTTTCCAAACTATTCGACCCATATTTCCGAAGCCCGTTAAATTGAGGTCTGTTAAATTGAAGTCCATTAAATCGAAGTTGGTTAAAGCAAGGTCTGTTAAATTGAGGGCTTACTATAATTACTATTTCTTGTTATGCAGATTTTTTTCTTTTTATGAGTATCATAAGGAGAGAGAAGAAGTCAATCATTAAAGATGTACAGTGAACCTAGAGTGATATTTGGAGCTTCATGTATGCAATGCACGTGTTCAGTTTGTGTCTTGAATTTTGGAATTTATTTTCCTGATCCCCATAACTTATCATTAGGATGCTTGAGAGGTATGGGAAGTATTCTTTTAAGTCATAGCTGAGGAGCAGGAATCACCATAGCTTGTTTCGTATTTTTACAAAGCAACATTACAATATGCATGCAGAAATAATGTGTGATATACTGGTAGGTAGATATTTATGACAGGTGGGAATAGACACTGGTAGTGGAGAATTTTTTTAATATTACATTTTGTTCAAGTTAACCGGACTTGAGTCCTGGAGGTGGGAAGTACAGTGTCTGCACTCTGAAGGGGTGTCGATATGTTGCAGTTTTTTAACTGTAATGTAGGCATGCCTCTGCAAGACAGTGATGAAGTGAATGATGATAAAGTCTTTCTTCTTTTTTGGGTCACCCTGCCTTGGTGGGAAATGGCCAGTATGTTAATAAAAAATAAAATAAAAACATTTTTGCTCAAGGTCTGGCTAAATTATATTTATATTAAAAGAATTTTTTATTTCAGTGTCTTAATTTCCTCTTGTGCTGGTGTTTTTGCCACTTGGAAGATAAATTCCTTAATCCTTTGTGCCTTGTTCGGTGTCACATAAGTCTTCAATACCTGTAATATGAGGTGGCTACACATTTATTTTTGAAATAAATAAAATGAAAAACGACAAATACTTTTATTCTTAAACTGGACCAGCTCCATTGTGCTACATCGAGTGAGACCCCCATTCTTTCTGCCTATGTCCTCTCCTCAGCAGCACTACCTCTATCCTTGGCACCACCGCTCTCTTCAGCACCTCCCCTCTCCCTTTATTACCACCTCTCTCTTCAGCACCTCCCCTCTCCCTTTATTACCACCTCTCTCTTCAGCACCTCCCCTCTCCCTTTATTACCACCTCTCTCTTCAGCCTCCTCCCTTTATACCACTCTCTCTCTTCAGCACCAGACTCTCTCTCTTAGCACCACCTCTCTCTTCAGCACCTCTCTCTTCAGCACCTCTCTCTCTCTTCAGCACCACCTTTCTCTCTTCAGCACCACCTCTCTCTCTTCAGCACCACCTCTCTCTCTTCAGCACCACCTCTCCCTGCAGCACCACCTCTCTCTTCAACCATCTCTATTTATTGTTGACTTCCTGGATGACCAGGTTATTGCTGGCACTGATCTGCAGGCATACATAGCAGTCACAACCTGGCTCATTTAGCATTCGTTTCATGTAGAAGTCCAGTTTGATTGATCTCACAATTGAAACGACACTGTTATAACTGAATATTTAGCTGCTGTGGTTTGTGTTGGTGGTTATGGTATTTTTCTTTTTAATTATAAGACGTTATTAGAAAAAAACTCTAGTGAGTAATTTTATATATATTAAGTAGATCAGTACAGAGAACAATATTTTTTGTATAAAGTTAAAATTTAAACACATTGATGTTTGACCTTGATGCTTGTGAGGGGGCTCTTGATTAAAGGAATCAGATCTACTCATCCCTTGGATAAAACCTGATTACTTTCCATTGCTCAGGTGCTGTACAAGACACTGGTTTAGAGTTGCACAACATTATTATAATTATAATCTACACTGAAAGGGTTGCAGTAAAATATAAATCGTTCTCTTCTCTTTATTTAAGAACACAACTTGACACTTTTCTGGTCCAGCTCTCATACTCCAGAGAAACAAAATATATACATGCAAACAACTCAAATTTATCTGGTGCCTAATTAGTACATTAAACAATAAATACTTGAAGTAAATAATAATATAATAATAAGAGGGGTGTTAATGTTGCAGTTTAAACTGTAGTGTAAAGCACCCTTCTGGCAAGACAGTGATGGAGTGAATGATGGTGAAAGTTTTTCTTTTTCGGGCCACCCTGCCTTGGTGGGAATCGGCCAGTGTGATAATAAAAAAAATAATAAAAAAAAAATAATAATAATGAATTTAAGTATTGATGGGTGATATAACATGTATGTATAAGATTTACTGGTATACAGGATAGTTTTTCTTAACTAGTAGATAATTAAGATACCATAGTGATTGTATTCTGGATAAGCCCCTTCGAGGGGTGTCTTGAAGCTGGTAAAGGGCTCTTGGTTCAAGGAATTAAGAGCTATTATCCTCTTGTATCAAGCCTGCTCACCTCTCCTCCTCCACATCATGTGTGATTCCTATCCATATTCTGCTTCCTTATGAATATAATAATTCTTGATAAACATTATTGCAAGAAATATACAGAAAATTTTTAGTTTATTTTTGTATGAAATATGGTAAGAGTCACTTTAGATTCCTCAATAAGAGTTCAGTTTTATAGACTAGAATATTTTTATATTTTGAATATTTGCAACAAGTATATTAATAAAATTTTGTATGGAGAATTCAGTACTGTATATTAAATGTATGATGGGTTTCAATAAAATTATTGACTGTTGGTAATTAGAATAGTTTAGGTTTTAATTCCAACAGGAATGGTAATAGTAATGGAAAGAGAAGTGAATGATATACGACAGAGTTGAAAGAAAAAACTACAATACTGTATTAGTTAACTAAGGAGCCTCGAAACATGCTAGTTTATGCAGAAAAAATGAAAAGTATTTTTTTTTGCATTAACATCTGGATTTTATCGCATCTTGTGGCGAATTACCTAATTATTAGTTGATGTAACTTTTCATAATGATTTTAGGCAGCGGTTTGTCAGTACAGTTTTGTTTTGTTAGTAATGGCATTTATCAGATTTGTTGTGCTTTAGATAACATTCATCATTTGATAGTTGCATCTCATTGCAACGCATGGTCGAGACGCATGGCACTTTCACGTGTTTAAACATTGGCAAATTTTAATCAACCATGGTAACTATACGAAAAGTTGTATTATGTTTGTAGTTTTTTCTGACCATTTAAAAATCTGCTGTGAATTTCTCCACTGATACTAATGAAATATCTGAGAGTTTACAAGGTTGCAGCAGGTGTTAAAGCACAGCCTGATTGACAATAATTTTGTTGCTAAAGGAAATGATTTTATTTATAGAAACTTAAGCTGCTGATACCATTCCTCTTGTCCAGCCTGTCAAGAGGAAGTATATAGCTAACCTGTAATGCATAATATGAAGCAACCTACTCCTTCAGCTAGGTTTGTGCTTGAGCTGTTATGCTATCTTAATACACAAGTAACCTTGACATAGGAGAAAGGAGCTTATGAAAATATTTCAGTCCAAGTCAGACCTAAATGTCTTTGTAAGCTCCTCTCTCCTATGTGCAGGTTATTTGTGTATTGTTCCAGTCACAGTATTGTGCTTTTTTGTTCTTTCTGCTATCCTAATTATATCTTCTGTTGCATCAATTCCTGTGATGGGTGTTGATTCACAGAATACCCGCACTTACAATAAGAGAGTTTTGATGATGTTTTATTCTGTTCTGGGTTGAGTTATATTTTCACCACTGGAATAGATGCATCGAAACTTTTTAAAGTCTTATGTTTGGTTATTCACTGAAGTTTCATACAAACCACACATTCGTACAAACAATTGATAATGTTTCTAAATTGCTCTGTTTTTTCATCAAACCAGCCATATCCCACTGAGGCAGGGTGACTTAAAAACAAAAATGAAAGTTGCTTTATGTATAATAAATATTTTAGACAAATAAGAATGTACGTATATAGATATTATGCTATGAAGGGTGCCTTGATGCTTGTGAAGGGCTCTTGTTCCATGGAATCAAGTTTATTGCAATAATATGTGTACTTGATTGGCTCAAGTGAGAGTTCAACAAAACATTTGGCTATAATATAAATAAATAATATAAATATAATATAAATAAATATAAGTATATAATATAAATATAAGTACAATGCCTTCATTCTAAAGGAGGGGTTTCGGGATATTAGCAGTTCGGAGGGATATGTTGTGTATCTTTATACGTATATACTTCTAAACTGTTGGGTTCTGAGCACCTCTGCAAAAACTGTGATAATGTGTGAGTGAGGTGAAAGTGTTGAATGATGATGAAAGTATTTTCTTTTTGGGGATTTTCTTTCTTTTTTGGGTCACCCTGCCTCGGTGGGAGACGGCCGACTTGTTGAAAAAAAAAAAAATTGTATAACTAACTGATAAATTAGGATCTATAAAATAATAACAGATTGGTTAATGACTGTTCATGTTTCATTATGTTAGGTTTTTAATAATAATAATAATAATAATATGACTGAGAAATGGCTTAAGAATATAGATTCATAATTATTTTCTTTTGAATTATAATTAGGTCAGATTTTTTGTTAGTATTACTGTGCAAGAGTAGTGACTAGAAGAGGAACAAGAAGAAATAACAGTATAAAAAAGCTCTTTTGAATACCCATTATGAGTATTTGTTCCATTCGAAGAGTTGCTCCAGGCACGTAACTACCTGTTTTTATGCCTCAAGACTGTTCTGATGTTAACAATAACTGGCCTATTTTTGGCAACTTGGTTAATCTGTTGTATCAGATATTTTACAAGCCTTATAATCACAGACACACTCACACACACCTTGCTTTATTCCCAAAATTATATTATGGACATATCTGATTGTTAGAGAATGTTTAGGCAACTACAACTGCCAAAATAAGAGCAGCAGTTAAAAGACCAGTTTAGATGTCTGGTAGAAACAGGTCGGATGTTTGAGTCTCCCTTGGAAGAGAGTTTAGCCTGTTGTCTCCCATTGTAATGAAGGGAACATGTGTTTTAGCCCAATTATTTAAGGAGACCCGTTTGTGGGAGCAGTTTTGATTTTGATTATGGAGCTGCTGGAGGAGATAAGAGATTTGCTGCAAGGCCACTTTACTGACCTGATTGTAGCCATTCCTTTTTCCTGCCCAGGCACTGAAGGCTTGTTGTTTTTCATTATTATCGCTTCGTTTTCCGGCCCATGGGCTGAAAGCTTGTCGCTTTTCATTATTGTCACTTCGTTTTCCCCCACCCCAAAGGGCTGAAATTTGTCTTTTTCTCATTATTGTAAAATTTTTTTCCCCCGGCCCAGGGCTGAAAGCTTGCTTTTTCCCTTTTTGAACTTTTTTTCCCGGCCCCATGGGCTGAAAGTTGTCGTTTCTCATTATTGCCCGTTCGTTTTCCCCCCATGGGTTTAAATTTGTCTTTTTTTCATTTTTTGCCCATTTCGTTTTTCCAAGCCCATGAAACTGAAAGCCTGTTGCCCTTTTACATTGTTTTTTTTTACCTACCCTTTACTAAAGTTATCTTTTTTTCCATCTTTTTGATTTTTCGCTTGCCGCCCATGCATTTAAAGGGCCTGTCGTTTTCTTTAATCACGGCTTTCCCAGCCCAGGCCCCAAAAGGGAAAGCCCTTTTTTCTGGTCATAAGGGGGGAATCTAAACATTGATTGTCCTCACCCCAAGCATTGCCCCTGGTATGGTTTCCCCCAAATTTGGGTTTTCCTCCCCCCAAGGACTAAATTTTGTCCCCCCTCATTTGTTATTTGTCCACAAGATAAAACATTGCCCTTTTCCCTCCCCAAAAGCACTAAATGCTCTCTTGTCTCCATGGTTATTGAGTTGAGGGCAGTTTTTTCCCCAAATCCGGGCCATGATTGCTTTTTTTTAAAAACACCCCCTGGTGACGGGTTTCAGTTTGTTTCGCTTCCCACCCAAGCATAAAGGGCCCTTTTCCCTTTTTCTGCCACCGGGGTTCGGGACCTCCCAAACCCTCCTCACCCTTCGGGGGGAAGCCTGGAGGCCCGGGTCTTCAGCCCAGGAACGGAATCTTACCCTTTTTGGGTTTTCTGCTGGAAAAATGTCTTGAGGCTCAAATTTTTTGGGTTTGGGCCTTATCACCTTCCAGTTTCCATCTTCTTTGGAGTTTTCACGGTTTTTAAAAGATTTGGTATAAGATTCCACTTCCCTTTGTACCTTTGATTATCCCAGCTGGAATAAAACACATTTTCATCTAACAAAAGCAATTTGTGGCTTTTCTTTCCCCTTATTTCTTTTTCATTATCACAATCAAATGAATCTTCGCCCCCGGGTTTTCATCATGAGAGCAGCGTGTGGGGGGTGGTTTTCTTTTCAATTGGGGTTTCATCTTTGATGTATTTAAAGGGTTTTCTCCCCACTGGGAAGAAAGTGTTTGATTAGGAGAAATATTTTATGGTGTCCGAGGCGGGCTGGCAACCAAGAACCCCGGGTGTGATCGTTTCCCCCCCCCCAAAGGGTTTAAAGGGTGCTCGCTTCAGTTCTCCCCCCTAGCTTGGGGGTTTTGGGAAATTTAGGGTTTGGGAATTGAGACCTGGAACCAAAAAAATATGCTTGTTAAAAGTATTTGGGGAAAAAATTTCAAATACACAGATCTTAAAATTTTGGGAAAAAAGAAGAAAAAATTTTTGATTAAGTCTATTAAATTTTTAGGTTCCCTAACTCAAAGAAGTCAAAATTTGTTTGCTAATTTTAGTTAAGGTTGTTCGATCCCCTCCCTTTGGCTGGTGAGTCAAAAAATCCCACTAGCCTTTATTACTTCTGATGTTTTCCTAGTTTTTTTTACTCCCAAAAACATGGCCAGGGGCCAGGTTGTCTAGTGCTACCCTGGTTTGTCTGGTGTTTGCCTTGCTCGTTGGGTTCCCACTGTCTGGTTGGGGCTCGGGGGGCTTGCCTAGGCTCGTCTGGTGATCCCTGGGCTATATATTTATGGTAGGGAATGGGAAGCGGGGTAACAGAGATTGCTTGTTTCTTGCCCCATTTTATGATTAACCAAAATCCTATAGAGGGTAATCAAACATTCTGCCATTGATATAATAATAAAAATGATTAAATCGAACAGTTTCTTAACACTAGGAATAAATTTTTTAAAAAGGGTTGACTCTAGGGAGTGCAAGGGCTGCATGTTAATGTGTGTTCGGTGGTAATTGTTTTGGGTTGAGGTTTTGTTTTGATGATACAGGGGAATACTTCCTAGTTGTGTTTGCTGGGGTAAAGTCATATCTCCCGCCCCTACAACTTCCCCCTCCCAATGATTTTTTCTGATGCCTGTCCGCTGGTTGTCCCCCTCCCCCCATTTTTCCCTTTTTAGTTTGTTTTAATATATATAGCTAAAGGAGCGAGTTTTTTGTAGTGACCATTTCTGTGTTTTCAGGGATTATTTTGTTTTTTTATTGATGTGCTTGTCTTGTGTTCCCGTTGAAACCCCTTTTGGCGATTCACAATGTGAGGAAGTTTATAGTGTCCCCCTTTTGCACCATTTTTTAGTTTATGTTAATGTTTAAATTTTTTTTTTTTTTTCTTTGTGGTGGTGTTTTGCAAATAGTTATTAAAACGTACAGTTTGTGAAGATTTTCCCGGCTTTCGGAAAAGATGCGAGGGATAATTCTCTGAGGTTGAAGGGGGGGCCCTGGTCGCCGCTTTTAGGTTGGAACCCCTTTCCACCCATGGGGAAAAGGTGCCTCTTTTTCCCCCTCACACCCGCATTCCAAAGTGTTAGTAAGGGGGGATGGGGTAGTGTGAGAAAAGTGAGCCAGTGGGGGGCAAAAAATGGAAAAACGAGAGATGCAGGGAAATTTAAAGAATGAGAGGAAAAAAAATAGAGCAATAAAATTTTTGCAAGTTAAATACCAAAAAATGAAATTGAGATATTTTTACTTAGAAATGCAGGTTATGAGTACAAGTGTCTGAACCTTGTTTTACGGTATCCCACATGTAGACTTTTCTTCAGGGAAACTTAAATTTTTTTCCGGAGTGTTCTGGTATTTCCTTTACTTCCCAAAATATATCCCCCAGTTATTTTAAGAACTTTTTTGCTGATACAAAAGAACATTCGGTACCACCGATGAGTCGCTTTATATGGGTTTACATGTCGTATATGTCAAATTTCGAAAAATAAGGAAAAAAGAGTGTGGGGCTGCAGAGTCCCCAGATGCGTTCTAAACCCAAAATGCACCAATAAAAAATGATTAAAACAAACGGAAATATGTTTTTAAAATGTAAATTATTTTAAAAATAAAAGGGTTGAAATGTGGGTAGTATGTTCTGAAAGAGTTTTTTTTTTTTTAAAAACCAGAATAAATTCTAACGGGTTTACATACCCACATTTCATTACCTTTTATAATTCATGCTGTATATACTAAAGACAGTTATTTTGTCTTTTCTAATTATATAAACTAAATATTTGTTCATTTACTTATGTTCTTGATGAAGGTAATTAAATATATGTGAGAGACTTTCAGTTTATTTAAGATAAATTTATTTGAGTTCTACTATGTTAGTGGATAATAAATTACTGTCTTAGGTATGGTAGACAATAATGAAGGTTGTTGGTACCGTGTTAAGGGATGTGTAGAGAGTTGCGGGATACAGAGGGTGGGTGGTTGGCCAGGAGGGAGAGCGAGAGGTGGCACGTCTTGCCCCTGTGATGATGCTACCCGGGGAACTGACCATACCACCAACCATGCCCACAACACCGCCCATCTCCCGACCACCATCACACTGTAAAATTTATAAATACATTTATCCCATCCATATACATGAGACATTATACATAACTCGCATATAAGAACTAGAGAAGCTTATGATGACGATGCTGTCCAGCTTGAACCATTTACAAGTAACACTAATACACGAAGGTGGGGGAGCCAGGGGTATATTTATATATAATATATATATCTATATATATATATTATATATATATAATATATATATATAATATATATATATATATTATATATATATCTTTTTCTTCTTTCAACATACCAGCCGCATCCCACCGAGGCGGGGTGGCCCAAAAAAAAAACTAAAGTTTCTCTTTTTAAATTTAGTAATATATACAGGAGAAGGGGTTACTAGCCCTTTGCCCCCGGCTTTTAGTTGCCTCTTACAACACGCATGGCTTACGGAGGAAGAATTCTGTTCCACTTCCCCATGGAGGTAAGAGGAAATTAAACAGAACAAGAACTAGAAAGAAAATAGAAGAAAACCCAGAGGGGTGTGTTTTGTATATATGTGCTTGTACATGTATGTGTAGTGTGACCTAAATGAAGTAGAAGTTTATATATTATATATATATATATATATATATATAATATATATATATATAATATATAATATATATATATATATTTTATAAAATAATGTATACTTATATATATATAAAATATATATATATATATATATAAAATTATTATATTTATATATATATATATATATATTAAAATATAAATATATTATATATATACACATGTATATATATCTTCTTTAAACACACCGGCCGTATCCCACCAAGGTAGGGCAGCCCAAAAGGAAAAACGAAAGCTTCTCCTTTTACATTTAGTAATATATACAGGAGAAGGGGTTACTAGCCCCTTTTGCTCCCAGCATTTTAGTTGCCTCTTGCAACTTTGCATGGCTTACGGAGGAAGAATTCTGTTCCACTTCCCCATGGAGATAAGACGAAATAAACAAGAACAAGAAGTAGAAAGAAAATAGAAGAAAACCCAGAGGGGTGTGTGTATATATATGCTTGTACTTTGTATGTGTAGTGTAAACCTAAGTGTAAGTAGAAGTAGCAAGACGTACCAGTAATCTTGCATTATTTATGAGACAGACCAAAAGACACCAGCAATCCCACCATCATGTAAAAACAATTACAGGCTTTCGTTTTACACTCACTTGGCAGGATGGTAGTACCCCCTGGCGGTTGCTGTCTGCCAACCTACAATATAAAATATATATATATATATATATATATTATATATATATATATATATATAATATATATTATATATATATATATATTTTATATATATATATATGGTTTAGAAAGACACGTAAGCAAACACTATAACATATTTATTAGAAAACGTTTCGGTCCTGGGACCTTGATCGCTTTAAAAATACAGAGGTAGAAAGACATTATATATATAGGCGGAGAGTGAGATGTGACGCACGTGACCTGAGGAATGTCATAAAAACGTGCGTCACCTCTCACTCTCCGCCTATATATATAATGTCTTTCTACCTCTGTATGTTAGAAGTGATCAAGGTCCCAGGACCGAAACGTTTTCTAATAAATATGTCATAGTGTTTGCTTACGTGTCTTTCTAAACCAACTTGTCGGTATTTATTACCAAGGTTTATACCATATACATATGTATATATACACACACTTTCTTGAGCCTTTTTTTTTTGTCTTTATAAATATATTATTTACAATACATTACATATACTTCTAGTATATTTACTTACACGAGACAGTATTATATTTTCCCCCCGAAATAGACATGGCAGTGCGCTGTGTGTTTCCTAAATGTCAGAGTGATCAGACATTATGTTGTTCGTCTTCCTCCAGGGTGGACTTGTATGTTGCTCTTGTCTACGCTCCAAACCCGAGCGGGAGTCCCCTATATTAAATATCATTGGTATTATATACTGGCCAGTGTGTTAATAAGACACAAGATGTGAGTTATATTATTCTCAGTAAGATGACTTTAATCGTATATTGTGAATTGCCAAGATCACTAAATATTACGTCTGATATTCGGGTTCTTACAAATGTTCCTGTTACGTATTGGACAGTTTTAGCATCAATTATAAAACTATAATATACAAGTCTATGTTAATTTCAATCCCCCCCCTTTTTTTTTTCTTTTTTTTTTTGTCATTCCTTTGGTTACCGTGTTTTTTTTTTTTTTTTAGGTGGTAATGAAAGCAAGAGTTATGGATTATATTCCGGTTATTCCCCAGTACCTAACATTCCATGTACCTGACTGAGGGGGCGTGACCCCGGAACACCTAGGAATTACTTTAGGTATATCCCTTCAGGTTACCCCTCAACTCTGGCCCCAGTAGGTTTCCTAAGCAAAATTTCATCATCTGACACAGAACGAGCATTTGCTGAGGCGGGTCTTAGTAATGTAATGACGACCCTAATGGAGGTTGTGGTGGTGTGAGCGAGGTCTTAGTAATGTGATGACGACCCTAATGGAGGTTGTGGTGGTGTGAGCGAGGTCTTAGTAATGTGATGACGACCCTAATGGAGGTTGTGGTGGTGTGAGCGAGGTCTTAGTAAGTGAGACGGCTAGTGGAGGGTTGTGGTGGTTGGTGAAGCGAGATCTCTTAGTAATGGTGATGACGGCCTAATGGAGGGTGTGGTGGTGAGAGCGAGGTCGCTTTGGTAATGTGATGACGGACCCTAATGGAGGTTGTGGTGGTGTGAGGAGAGGTCTTTGTAACTGTAATGACGACCCTATGGAGGTTTGTTGGTGGTTGTGAGAGATGTCTTAGTAATGTAATGACGACCCTAATGGAGGTTGTTGGTGGTGTGGGAAGAGGTCTTAGTAATGTATTGACGACTAATGGAGGTTGTGGTGGTTTTGAGAGAGGGTCTTAGAAGAATGTCGACCCTAATGGAGGTTGTGGTGGTGTGAGCGAGGTCTTTAGTAGTTGTATGACGGACCCTAATGGAGGTTGTGGTGGTGTAGGTGTGGAGAGGTATTAGTAATTTGTAATGACAAGACCTCTATGGAGGTTGTGTTTGTGGTGGTGATTGTGTGAGAGGTTATTGTTATGTATAGATTTTTGTGATTTATCGGTATAGAGTTTAATTTTTTTTACTATTAATTACTTAATGACGACCCTAATGGTGGTTGAGGTGTTGTAATTGTGTGCGAGGTCTTAGCTTAAGTATGTAATGACGACCCAATAAGGTGGAGGTTGTGGTGGTGGGAGCGATGGTCTTAGAGTTAATGTGATGACGGCCCTAGTGGGATTGTAGGTGGTGTGTGCGATGGGCTTAGTATTGTAATGACGTCCCTAATGAGGTTGTGGTGGTGTGAGCGAGGTTTAAGTAATTGATGATGGACGGACCCTTAGATGGAGGTTTTGTCGTGGGTGTGAGCGAGGTCTTAGTAATGTGACAATCGACGGCCCTAGGTGGAGGTTGTTGGTGGTGTTGAGCGAGGTCTTAGTAATGTGAATGAGGCCTGTGGAGGTTAGTGGTGGTGTGAGTCGTTGGTCTTAGAAACGTAATAACGTCCCTCAGTGGAGGTTGTGGTGGTGTAAGCGAGATCTTTGTAACTTAAATAACGACCCTTAGTGGTGGTTGGTGTGGTGTTGAGCGAGATCTTAGTACGTATAACGACCTTGGAGGTTGTAGGTGGTGTGAGCGATGATCTAGTAACTTATAATAACGACCTAGGAGGTTGTGGTGGTGTGAGCGAGATCTTAGTAACGTAATAACGACCCTAGTGGAGGTTGTGGTGGTGTGAGCGAGATCTTACAAAGTAAAACGGAATAACTACCTAGTGGAGGGTTGTGGTGGTGTATGCGTGAAGCTCTTAGTTACTTAATAACGACCCTAGTGGAGTTTGTGGCGCGCGTAAGCGAGATCTCAGTAAGTAATAAGACCCTAGTGGAGGTTGTGGTGGTGTAAGCGAGATCCATTAGTATCGAAATATACGAACCCTTAGTGGAGGTTGTGGTGGTGTGTAGCGAGATCTTTGTAACGTTAATTAAGCGACCCTAGTGGAGGTTGTGGTGGTGTAAGCGAGATCTTTGTACGTAATACCGACTAGTGGAGGTTGTGGTGTAAGTGAGATGTTAGTAAGTAATAACGACCTAGTGGAGGTTGTGGTGGTTTGGAAGCGAGATCTTGAGTAAACCCGTTTTGATAATAAAAACGAACCTAGTGGAGGTTGTGTTGGTGTAAGCGAGAGATATCTTTAGTAACTTAATAACGACCTAGTGGAGGTGGTGGTGGTAGTGTTTGTAAGCGGATTTAGTTAAACGTAGAATAAGACCCTAGTGGAGGTAGGTGGTGGTGTTGTAAGCGAGAGTCTTAGTAAGTAATAAGACCTTGTGGAGGTGTGGTGGTGGTTTTGTTGGTAAGCGCGAGATCTTAGTAACGTAATAACGACCCTAGTGGAGGTTGTGGTGGTGTAAGCGAGATCTTAGTAACGTAATAACGACCCTAGTGGAGGTTGTGGTGGTGTAAGCGAGATCTTAGTAACGTAATAACGACCCTAGTGGAGGTTCTGTGTGTAAGGAGATCTGTAGTAACGTAATAACGGACCCTAGGGAGAGGTTGTTGTGGTTGGTGAGCGCGATCTTAGTATAGTATATAACGACCCTAGTGGAGGTTGTGGGTGGTGTAAGAGAGAGTCTTTAGTAACGTCAAATAACCGACCCTATGTGGGATGGCTGGTGATGGTTTGTGTAACGAGATCTTAGTAACGTAATAACGACCCTAGTGGAGTTTTTTGGTGGCTGGTGTAGCGAGTTTCTTTAGTAACGTAATAACGACCCTAGTGGAGGTTGTGGTGGTGTAAGCGAGATCTTAGTAACGTAATAACGACCCTAGTGGAGGTTGTGGTGGTGTAAGCGAGATCTTAGTAACGTAATAACGACCCCTAGTGCCGGGTGTGGTCGTGTAAGCGCAAAAAAAAGGGATTTAGTAAGAAGTAAATACGACCCTAGTGGAGGTTGTGGTGGTGTATAAGCGGGTCATCTTGTGACTTTCCTCTCCATACTGCCTTGAGGATGGACTCCATCTTTTGAAAACACCCTGTATACACTTCTGATATAGATAAGAAAATTTCTTAAGCTCCTTGCATATTGCGCTCATTTTTAAGCCAGAAATATAATTAGTTTTTGGTTTAGTGATCGCCGCAGCCGATAATCTCACCACCGCCGGACACTTTTTTTTCTGTTTGACTCCAAATTTCCCTTTCATATTTCACTAGTTTTTCTTTATTTAGTCAAAATATTTGTTTTTAAAGTTTTGTACCCATTATAACAATTTTTTATTTCATTTGAGAAAATATGTAAATTTAATGTCTCCATTTATATATTTAAAATTTAATCTCCATTTATTTTGTAACATTCTAATTCCTTTATATATGTAACATTACGCTCATTTATATATGTAACATTTAAATCTCCATTTAGTATGTAACATTTAATCTCCATTTATTATTGTAAACATTTAATCTCTATTTATACTATTTTTCCATTGTTTTTCTTAATGAACAAACGCTATAGTAATATTTTAAATGATCACAATACAAAACAGTTTGGCATCGAATCAGAAAAAAGAGAGCGTTGTATGGATTAGTGTTTAGGGAAGACAATGGTAGAGAAGAACTTTTATGGTGCAGGTAAAGGACGCTGTAATTATCTCTTCACCTATCCTGGGTGGAGAAGGAAGAAGGAAAAAGAAAATAGAGGCAAAACAATTGAATTTCTCCGCTCGTTGATGCGTGTTGCGAGGCTGTCCTGGGGGAGAGAGGTGATGCTGGGGGGAGGGTGGTGATGCAGGGGAGGGGAAAGAGTGCAAGGGGAGGGGTGAGTGATGCTGGGGAGGGAGTGAAGGATGTCAATGGGGGCGGTGTGAAGGATGCAGGGAGGAGGGTGGTGTGATGCAGGGGAGGGGTGAGGAAGCAGTGGGAGGGGTTATGATGCAGGGGGAGGTGGATTGAAGAAGATTACAGGGGGATGAAGCTAACAGGAGGAGGGGGGTGAAGTATAGGGGGAGGTGGGGTGAAGTCAGGGGGTATGAAGCTACAGGAGGAGGGGGTGAGATTACAGGGAGAGGGGGTGTGAAGGTGTAGATACAGGGGGATGAAGCTACAGGAGGAGGGGTGGTGGTGAAATACAGGAAGAGGCGGTGAAGATTACAGGGGGATGAAGATAACGGAAGGATTGGGGTGGAGAAGATACAGGGAGATTATAGGGGGTGAAGGAGATATCAGGGGGGATTAAAGCTACAAGAGGGAGGGGGTGAAAAGAGAAAGATATAGTGGGGGAAGGGGTGAAGTACAGGGAAAGAAGTAGAGATGGTGAAGTATTGGGTGGGAGGGGGTGTAAAGATCCAAGGAGAGGGGGTGTGAAAGTCACCAAGGGGATGAAGCAGTACCAGGAGGTGGGGGGTGCAAGATATAGGGGGAGGGGTGAAGAATACAGGGGGGACTAGAGGGGTGAAGAAACAGGGGGATGAAGCTACAGGAGGAAGGGGGTTGAAGATATAGGGGGTAGGGGTTGAAGTTACAGGGGGGGGAGTGGGTGAAGATTTACAGGGGGATGGAGCTACAGAGGGAGGGGGTGAAGATATAGGGGGAGGGGTGAAGATACAGGGGGATAGTGGGTGTGAGTTACAGGTGGGGGATGAATGCTACAGGAGGAGGGGTGAAGATATGGGGGAGGGGTGAAGGATACGGGGGGTAGGGAACGTGGTTTGAAGATACAGGGGGAAGGATGAAGTACAGGAGGAGGTGGTGAAGATATAGGGGGAGGGGGTGAAGATTCAGGGAGAGCGGGGTTGAAGATAAGGGGTGAATGAAGCTACAGGAGGAGGGGGTAAGGGGTATGATCATCAGGGGGAGAGGGCGTGGAAGAAAAGGGGTGGGGATTGGGTGAAGATACTGGGGGAGGGGTGAAGATCCGGGGGTTGGAACGGGGTGGAGATACTGTCTGTTTTCTTTAGGAGGGGTTGAGATTACGGGGGGAGTGGGTAAGATACTGGGTGGGTGAAGTACTGGGGGAGGGGTGAAGAAACAGGGGGAGGGGGTGGAGTGAAGATATCAGGGGGGGAGTGGGTGAAGTACTGGGGGAGGGGTGAATATATCAGGGGGGAGAGGGGTGAAGATACAAGGGGTGACCGTGGGGTTGAAGACAACTGGGGGAGGGGGAGTGAGATACTGGTGGGAGGTAGTGATGTTAAGATACTGGGGAGGGCGTAGTGAGACGGTTCGAGCTGTAAGAAACACAGTGAGCCAGACTGGGTCCTGTTGTTGCAAGGAAATACAATACCTGCATCTCTGCAACACACTAAGGTATGCAACCTTTTACCTCCTCAATGGGTTCATGATGGTACTTATTACTCATCCCACCCTTCCTTTCCTCACCCCGAATCCCCGCCAAAATGCAGTTAGGGAGCGGTGATGGGGTTGTGTTTTCGTCTTCGGGTCACCTGTCTGACCGTTCTTCTATATAAGGACAGGTGTGGTAGAGGGACAAGTGTGGCTGGGGGACAGGTGTAGTTCAGGGACAGGTGTAGTTCAGGGACAGGTGTGGTAGAGGGACAAGTGTGGCTGGGGGACAGGTGTAGTTCAGGGACAGGTGTAGTTCAGGGACAGGTGTGGTAGAGGGACAAGTGTGGCTGGGGGACAGGTGTAGTTCAGGGACAGGTGTGGTTCAGGGACAGGTGTGGTAGAGGGACAAGGGTGCTGGGGGAAGTGTAGTTCAGGGACGGTGTGGTAGAGGCGACAAGTTGTGGCTGGGGGGACAGAGTGTAGGTTCAGGGACATGGTGTTGTTCTTAGGGACAGGTGTTGGTGTTAGAGGGACACGTTGTGGTTGGGGGACAGGTTTTTGTAGTCAGGGGACAGGTGTGGTAGAGGGGACAAGTGTGGCTGGGGGACAGGGGGTGTAGTTAGGGACAGGTGTAAGTTTCAGGGACAGGTGTGGTAGAGGGACAAGTGTGGCTGGGGGACAGGTGTAGTTCAGGGACAAGTGTGGTTCAGGGACAGGTGTGGTAGAGGGACAAGTGTGGCTGGGAGACAGGTGTAGTTCAGGGGCAGGTGTAGTTCAGGGACTTGTGGTAGTTCAGGGACAGGTGTGTTCAGGCGGACAGGTGTGGTTCTGGGTAGGTGTAAGTTCTGGGAAGGTGTGGTTCAGGGACAGGTGTGGTAGGAGGACAAGTTGGTGGCTGGGAGACAGGTGTAGTTATGGGGAGGTGTAGTTCAGGGACAGGTTGTAGTTCAGGGACCGGTGTTAGATTCAGGGGACAGGTTGTAGTAGTTCGGGATGGTGTGGTTCGAGGGCCAGGTGTAGTTCAGGGGACAGGTGTTGGTTCAGGGACAGGTGTCAGTTCAGGGACAGGTGTGGTTCAGAGGACAGCGCGTGTGGTAGAGGGACAAGTGTGGTGGGGGCAGGGTGTAGTTCAGGTGGAGGTGTTGGTTCAGGGACAGGTTTGTAGTTCAGGGACAGGTTGTGGTTCAGGGAAAAGGTTGTAGTTCAGGGACAGGTGATGGTTTCAGGGACAGGTGTAGTTCAGGGACAGGTGATAGTTAGAGGACAGGTGTAGTTCAGTGCGACAGGTGTGGTTCAGGGACAGGTGTAGTTCAGGGACAGGTGTAGTTCAGGGACAGGTGTAGTTCAGGGACAGGTGTAGTTTAGGGACAGGTGTAGTTCAGGGACAGGTGTGGTTCAGGGACAGGTGTAGTTCAGGGACAGGTGTAGTTCAGGGACAGGTGTAGTTCAGGGACAGGTGTAGTTCAGAGACAGGTGGTGGTTCAGGGGACAGTGTAGTTCAGGACAGTGTAGTTCAGGGCAGGTTGTGGATCTCAGGGACAGTGTGTAGTTCAGGGGACAGTGTTTAGTTCAGGACAGGTGTAGTTCAGGGACAGGTGTGGTTCAGGGACAGGTGTAGTTCAGGGACAGGTGTGGTTCAGGGACAGGTGTCGTGCTTCTCAGTGTAATATCATTGGGCTGTTGTTGATGATGTTGTTGTTTTCCCTCTTGGTATGGTTGATGCTGTTGTCAAGTTTGTCTTACATAGCTTTTGTGTTTATTGTAATACAAAGGTGTATGTGTTGCTAATGTTGTTATACACTACTAGTGTTGTGTTGCATTACTGATGCTGTTGTTGAGTTGTGTTTCGCTGTGCTAATGTTGTGTTTTCTTTGCTATGTGTCTTTTCCCCGCGACTTTTTACCTTGTGTTGCCTTACTTTTGTGTTTTTGTGCCTCTGTTATGATTTAGCATGTTATTTAGGGGTGTTATTTAGTGTTATTTAGTGTTATTTAGTGGTGTTATTTGTGTTATTTAGTATGTTATTAGTGTTTTTTTTAGTAGTTATTTTAGTATGTTATTTAGTGTTATTTAGTGTTATTTAGGGGTGTTATTTAGTGTTATTTAGTATGTTATTTAGTGTTATTTAGTATGTATTTAGTATGTTATTTAGTGTGTTATTTAGTGTTTATTTAGTGTTATTTAGGTATGTTATTTAGTAATGTTTATTTAGTATGTTATTTAGTAGTTATTTAGTGTGTTATTAGTGTTATTTAGTGTTATTAGTGTGTTATTTAGTGTTATTTAGTGTTATTTAGTGTGTTATTTAGTGTTATTTAGTTATGTTATTTAGTATGTTATTTAGTATGTTATTTAGTATGTTATTTAGTGTGTTATTTAGTATGTTATTTAGTATGTTATTTAGTGTTATTTAGTGTTATTTAGTGTGTTATTTAGTGTTATTTAGTATGTTATTTAGTGTTATTTAGTATGTTATTTTAGTATGTTATTTAGTATGTTATTTTAGTGTGTTATTTAGTGTTATTTAGTGTTATTTAGTAGTTATTTAGTATGTTATTTTAGTATGTTATTTAGTATGTTAGTGTGTTATTTAGTGTTATTTAGTGTGTTATTTAGTGTTATTTAGTGTTATTTAGTATGTTATTTAGTATGTTATTTAGTATGTTATTTAGTGTGTTATTTAGTGTTATTTAGTGTTATTTAGTATGTTATTTAGTATGTTATTTAGTATGTTATTTAGTATTTATTTTAGTATGTTATTTTAGTGTTGTGTTATTTAGTTGTTATTTAGTATGTTAGTTGTGTGTTATTTAGTATTTTATTTAGTGTGTTATTTAGTATGTTATTATGTTATTTAGTTGTTATTTAGTGTGTGTTATTTAGTGTGTTATTTAGTATGTTATTTAGTATGTTATTTAGTATGTTATTTTAGTATGTTATTTAGTATGTTAATTTAGTATGTTATTTAGTTAAATGTTATTTAGTATGTTATTTAGTATGTATTTATGTGTGTTATTTAGTGTTATTTAGTGTGTTATTTAGTGTGTTATTTTGTGTGTTATTTAGTATGTTATTTAGTATGTTATTTAGTATGTTATTTAGTGTGTTATTTAGTGTTATTTAGTGTGTTATTTAGTATGTTATTTAGTATGTTATTTAGTATGTTATTTAGTATGTTATTTAGTATGTTATTTAGTATGTTATTTAGTGTGTTATTTAGTGTTATTTAGTGTTATTTAGTATGTTATTTAGTATGTTATTTAGTATGTTATTAGTGTGTATATTTAGTGTGATAATTTAGTATGTTATTTAGTGTGTTATTAGTGTTATTAATTATTTAGTATGTTATTTAGTATGTTATTTAGTATGTTATTTAGTATGTTATTTAGTGTGTTATTTAGTGTTATTTAGTGTGTTATTTAGTGTGTTATTTAGTATGTTATTTAGTATGTTATTTAGTATGTTATTTAGTATGTTATTTAGTATGTTATTTAGTAGTGTTATTAGTGTATTTAGTGTGTTATTTAGTATTTCTATTAGTATGTTATTTAGCTATGTTTTAGTTTTATTTAGTATGTATATTTAGTATGTATTTAGTATTTATTTAGTGTGTACTTTCAGTGTTATTTCAGTGTTATTATTGTATTTATTAATATAGTATTTATAGATTTATATAGTATGTTATTTAGTGTGTTATTTAGTAAGTTATTTAGTGTGTTATTTATATTTATTTAGTAGTTATTTAGTATGTTATTTAGTATGTTATTTAGTATGTTATTTAGTATTATTTAGTATGTTATTAGTGTTATTAGTATTATTTAGTAATTTATAGAAGTTATTAATTTATTTAGTATGTTAACTTAGTGTGTTATTTAGTAGATATTATAGTATGTTATTTAGTCATTATTTAGTAGTATTTAGTATGTTATTAGTGAAGTATTAAAATATTTAGTATTGTTATTTAGTCATGTTATTTAGTATGTTATTTAGTAGTTATTTAGCTATAGTTATTTAGTTGTATCATTTAGTGTTATTTAGTATGTATGTATGTATATAATTAAATAGTAATAAAAAAGTATAATTAGTGAATTATTTAGTATGTTATTTAGTGTATATATAATATTATAGTACTTATAGTATAGTTCGTTTATAGTCTGTAAATATTAGTGTTATATATTAATTTAATAGCTATGTTAATAGGTATTATTTAGTGTGTTATTTGATATATTTAAGTATGTTATTAGTGTGAATTTAGTATGTTAATTTAGTGTTATTTAGTATGTTATTTAGTATGTTATTTAGTATTTATTTAGTGTGTATTTAGTGTGTTATTTAGTATGTTATTTAGTGTTATTTAGTGTGTTATTTTGTATGTTATAGTGTGTTATTTAGTGTGTTATTAGTGTATAATTAGTCTGTTATTTAGTGTGTTATTTAGCTTTATTATATGTTATTTAGTGTTATTAGTATGTTATTTAGATACTCTCATTAAAATGTGTATAAGTATGTTATTTGTGTTTACTTTAGTATGTTATTTAGAAGTCATATACAGTGCTATACTTAGTACTAAACTATTAAATCATGATTATATTAATCAATAAAAAAATAATTAATTCTTATTTATATGAAATTATATAAATAATACTTATTAAATATATAACAAACTATAACAATTATATATTACTATAATGTATATACAATATGATAAAGCTTTATATATAGAAACATTATATAAATCTATACATATATATAACAATCTAGTTGACAAACTTAGATAACAATACTAGTATTATAAAACTATATAACTAACGTACAGTACAACTGTTAACAAACGATATATCATAAAATGTTATAAAACTATTATAACAAACGTATATAATATTCAAAAATTTTAACACTTATAACAATATACAACTGTTACCTAGTATGTACAATATATAAACTAATGAACATAACACATAAACGAAAACACCCTTCCCTTTAATAAGAAATATATATGTAATAAACTGATTGATTGATCCAATACCACCTACTTCGTGGAAAATAACTATTCCTAAATATTGTCCAATAACGAGCTAGGCCTCCATGCATGACGTAGCCTCCAGGCGGAACCACCCACCACATCCTAATGGGCCGCAGAAAACAATATGAAGTTCAATGATGAGAAATTTCAATTATGGAAAACGTGAGGAAATTAAAACTATATCGGAGTATAAAATAAATTCCAAGTACATAATAGAGCGAAAAACTAATGTAAAGACCTGGGAGTGATAATGTCAGAGGATCTCACTTTCAATCGCATCTGCTAGAAAAATGACAGGATAGATAATGAGAACCTTCAAAATTAGGGATGCCAAGACCATGATGTTGCTGGTACTGGTGGTGGTGTTGTTGGCACTGGTGGTGGTGGTGTTGCTACTGGTAGTGTTGTTTGCACTGGTGGTGGTGGTGTTGCTACTGGTGGTGGTGTTGCTACTGGTGGTGTTGTTGCTACTGGTAGTGTTGTTGGCACTGGTGGTGGTGGTGTTGCTACTGGTGGTGGTGTTGCTACTGGTGGTGTTGTTGCTACTGGTAGTGTTGTTGGCACTGGTGGTGGTGGTGTTGCTACTGGTGGTGGTGTTGGCACTGGTGGTGGTGTTGTTGCTACTGGTGGTGTTGTTGGCACTGGTGGTGGTGGTGTTGCTACTGGTAGTGTTGTTGGCACTGGTGGTGGTGGTGTTGCTACTGGTGGTGGTGTTGCTACTGGTGGTGTTGTTGCTACTGGTAGTGTTGTTGGCACTGGTGGTGGTGGTGTTGCTACTGGTGGTGGTGTTGGCACTGGTGGTGTTGTTGTTGCTACTGGTGGTGTTGGCACTGGTGGTGGTGTTGCTGCTAATGGTGGTGTTGTTGGCACTGGTGGTGGTGTTGTTGGTACTAGTGGTGGTGTTGTTGCTACTGGTGGTGTTGGCACTGGTGGTGGTGTTGTTGCTACTGGTGGTGTTGGCACTGGTGGTGGTGGTGTTGCTACTGGTGGTGGTGGTGGTGCTACTGGTGGTGGTGTTGTTGCTACTGGTGGTGGTGTTGCTGCTAATGGTGGTGTTGTTGGCACTGGTGGTAGTGTTGTTGCTACTGGTGGTGTTGTTGGCACTGGTGGTGGTGTTGCTGCTAATGGTGGTGTTGTTGGCACTGGTGATGGTGTTGTTGGCACTGGTGGTAGTGTTGTTGCTACTGGTGGTGTTGTTGGCACTGGTGGTAGTGTTGTTGCTACAGGTTGTGTTGGCACTGGTGGTGGTGTTGCTGCTAATGGTGGTGTTGTTGGCACTGGTGGTGGTGTTGTTGGTACTAGTGGTGTTGTTGGCACTGGTGGTGGTGGTGTTGGTACTAGTGGTGTTGTTGGCACTGGTGGTGGTGTTGTTGCTACTGGTGATGTTGGAACTGGTGGTGGTATTGTTGGCACTGGTGGTAGTGTTGTTGCTACTGGTGGTGTTGTTGGCACTGGTGGTGGTGTTGTTGCTACTGGTGGTGTTGTTGGCACTGATGGTGGTGGTATTGCTACTGGTGGTGTTGTTGGCACTGGTGGTGGTATTGCTGCTACTGGTGGTATTGTTGGCACTGGTGGTAGTGTTGTTGCTACTGGTGGTGTTGTTGGCACTGATGGTGGTGGTATTGCTACTGGTGGTGTTGTTGGCACTGGTGGTGGTATTGCTGCTACTGGTGGTGTTGTTGGCACTGGTGGTGGTGTTGTTGCTACTGGTGGTGTTAGCACTGGTGGTGGTATTGTTGGCACTGGTGGTAGTGTTGTTGCTACTGGTGGTGTTGTTGGCACTGGTGGTGGTGTTGCTGCTACTGGTGGTGTTGTTGGCACTGGTGGTAGTGTTGCTACTGGTGGTGTTGTTGGCACTGGTGGTGTTGTTGCTACTGGTGGTGTTGTTGGCACTGGTGGTGGTGTTGTTGCTACTGGTGGTGTTGTTGGCACTGGTGGTGGTGTTGTTGCTACTGGTGGTGTTGTTGGCACTGGTGGTAGTGTTGTTGCTACTGGTGGTGTTGTTGGCACTGGTGGTGGTGTTGTTGCTACTGTGGTGTTGTTGGCACTGGTGGTGGTGTTGTTGCTACTGGTGGTGTTGTTGGCACTGGTGGTGGTATTGCTGCTACTGGTGGTGTTGTTGGCACTGGTGGTGGTATTGTTGGCACTAGTGGTAGTGTTGTTGCTACTGGTGGTGTTGTTGGCACTGGTGGTGGTGTTGGTACTAGTGGTGTTGTTGGCACTGGTGGTGGTGTTGTTGCTACTGGTGTTGGCACTGGTGGTGGTATTTTTGGCACTGGTGGTGTTGTTGGCACTGGTGGTAGTGTTGTTGCTACTGGTGGTGTTGTTGGCACTGGTGGTAGTGTTGTTGCTACTGGTGGTGTTGTTGGCACTGGTGGTGGTGTTGTTGCTACTGGTGGTGTTGTTGGCACTGGTGGTGGTGTTGGTACTAGTGGTGTTGTTGGCACTGGTGGTGGTGTTGTTGCTACTGTGTTGGCACTGGTGGTGGTATTTTTGGCACTATTGGTGTTGTTGGCACTGGTGGTGGTATTGCTGCTACTGGTGGTGTTGGCACTGGTGGTGGTGTTGCTGCTACTGGTGGTGTTGTTACTGGTGGTGTTGCTGCTACTGGTGGTGGTGTTGCTACTGGTGGTGGTGTTGCTGCTACTGGTGGTGGTGTTGTTACTGGTGGTGAGTTGTTACTGGTGGTGTTGCTGCTACTGGTGGTGGTGTTGTTACTGGTGGTGTTGTTACTGGTGGTGTTGCTGCTACTGGTGGTGGTGTTGCTACTGGTGGTGTTGCTACAGGTGGTGTTGCTGCTACTGGTGGTGGTGTTGTTACTGGTGGTGGTGTTACTGGTGGTGGTGTTGTTACTGGTGGTGTTGTTACTGTGTGGTGGTGTTGCTACTGGTGGTGTTGCTACAGGTGGTGTTGCGCTACTGGTGTGGTGTTGTTACTGGTGGTGGTGTTACTGGTGGTGGTGTTACTTGTGGTGTTGTTGCTACTGGTGGTGTTGTTGCTACTGGTGGTGTTGCTGCTACTGGTGGTGTTGCTGCTACTGGTGGTGGTGTTGTTACTGGTGGTGTTGTTGCTACTGGTGGTGTTGTTGCTACTGGTGGTGGTGTTGTTGCTACTGGTGGTGTTGCTGCTACTGGTGGTGTTGTGCTACTGGTGGTGTTACTAGTGGTGTTGTTTACTGGTGGTGTTGTTGTTACTGGTGGTGGTGTTGTTGGCACTGGTGGTGTTGTTGCTACTGGTGGTGTTTGTTACTGGTGGTGGTGTTGTTACTGGTGGTGTTGTTGCTACTGGTGGTGGTGTTGCTACTGGTGGTGTTGCTGCTACTGGTGGTGTTGCTGCTACTGGTGGTGTTACTGGTGGTGTTGTTACTGGTGGTGTTGTTGTTACTGGTGGTGGTGGTGTTGGCACTGGTGGTGTTGTTGCTACTGGTGGTGTTGTTGTTACGGTGGTGGTGTTGTTGCTACTGGTGGTGGTGTTGTTACTGGTGGTGGTGGTGTTGCTACTGGTGGTGGTGTTGTTACTGGTGGTGGTGTTGTTGCTACTGGTGGTGGTGTTGTTACTGGTGGTGGTGTTGTTGCTACTGGTGGTGGTGTTACTGGTGGTGGTGTTGTTGCTACTGTGTGGTGTTGTTACTGGTGGTGGTGGTGTTGCTACTGGTGGTGTTGCTGCTATTGGTGGTGGTGTTGTTGCTACTGGTGGTGGTGTTGTTACTGGTGGTGGTGTTGTTGCTACTGGTGGTGGTGTTGTTACTGGTGGTTGTTGTTGTTGCTACTGGTGGTGTTGTTACTGGTGGTGGTGTTGCTACTGGTGGTGTTGCTGCTACTGGTGGTGTTGCTGCTATTGGTGGTGGTGTTGTTGCTACTGGTGGTGGTGTTGTTACTGGTGGTGGTGTTGTTGCTACTGGTGGTGGTGTTGTTACTGGTGGTGGTGTGTTGCTACTGGTGGTGTTCTTACTGGTGGTGGTGTTGCTACTGGTGGTGTTGCTGCTACTGGTGGTGGTGGTGTTGTTACTGGTGGTGTTGCTGCTGCTATCTCGCGGCCACAGCTGTTGTTCTTACTGCTGTCTGGCTGCTACAGCTTGTGGTAGCAGCAGCTACAGCTTGTGGTAGCAGCAGCTACAGCTTGTGGTAGCAGCAGCTTCAGCTTGTGGTAGCAGCAGCTACAGCTTGTGGTAGCAGCAGCTTCAGCTTGTGGTAGCAGCAGCTACAGCTTGTGGTAGCAGCAGCTACAGCTTGTGGTAGCAGCTGCTACAGCTGTGGGTAGCAGCAGCTACAGCTTGTGGTAGCAGCAGCTACAGCTTGTGGTAGCAGCAGCTACAGCTTGTGGTAGCAGCAGCTACAGCTTGTGGTAGCAGCAGCTACAGCTTGTGGTAGCAGCAGCTTCAGCTTGTGGTAGCAGCAGCTACAGCTTGTGGTAGCAGCTACAGCTTGTGGTAGCAGCTGCTACAGCTTGTGGTAGCAGCAGCTACAGCTTGTGGTAGCAGCAGCTACAGCTTGTGGTAGCAGCAGCTACAGCTTGTGGTAGCAGCGCTACAGCTTGTGGTAGCAGCAGCTACAGCTTGTGGTAGCAGCAGCTACAGCTTGTGGTAGCAGCTGCTACAGCTTGTGGTAGCAGCAGCTACAGCTTGTGGTAGCAGCTGCTACAGCTTGTGGTAGCAGCAGCTACAGCTTGTGGTAGCAGCAGCTACAGCTTGTGGTAGCAGCAGCTACAGCTTGTGGTAGCAGCAGCTACAGCTTGTGGTTAGCAGCAGCTACAGCTTGTGGTAGCAGCAGCTACAGCTTGTGGTAGCAGCAGCTACAGCTTGTGGTAGCAGCTGCTCAGCTTGTGGTTAGCAGCAGCTACAGCTTGTGGTAGCAGCAGCTTCAGCTTGTGGTAGCAGCAGCTACAGCTTGTGGTAGCAGCAGCTACAGCTTGTGGTAGCAGCAGCTACAGCTTGTGGTAGCAGCAGCTTCAGCTTGTGGTAGCAGAAGCTACAGCTTGTGGTAGCAGCAGCTACAGCTTGTGGTAGCAGCAGCTACAGCTTGTGGTAGCAGCAGCTTCAGCTTGTGGTAGCAGCAGCTACAGCTTGTGGTAGCAACAGCTTCAGCTTGTGGTAGCAGCAGCTTCAGCTTGTGGTAGCAGCAGCTACAGCTTGTGGTAGCAGCAGCTACAGCTTGTGGTAGCAGCAGCTTCAGCTTGTGGTAGCAGCAGCTTCAGCTTGTGGTAGCAGCAACTTCAGCTTGTGGTAGCAGCAGCTTCAGCTTGTGGTAGCACAGCGTACAGCTTGTGGTAGCAGCAGCTACAGCTTGTGGTAGCAGCAGCTACAGCTTGTGGTAGCAGCAGCTACAGCTTGTGGTAGCAGCAGCTTCAGCTTGTGGTAGCAGCAGCTACAGCTTGTGGTAGCAGCAGCTTCAGCTTGTGGTAGCAGCAACTTCAGCTTGTGGTAGCAGCAGCTTCAGCTTGTGGTAGCAGCAGCTACAGCTTGTGGTAGCAGCAGCTACAGCTTGTGGTAGCAGCAGCTACAGCTTGTGGTAGAAGCAACTTCAGCTTGTGGTAGCAGCAGCTACAGCTTGTGGTAGCAGCAGCTTCAGCTTGTGGTAGCAGCAGCTTCAGCTTGTGGTTAGCAGCAGCTTCAGCTTGTGTAGCAGCTGCTACAGCTTGTGGTAGCAGCAGCTTCAGCTTGTGGTAGCAGCAGCTACAGCTTGTGGTAGCAGCTGCTACAGCTTGTGGTAGCAGCAGCTACAGCTTGTGGTAGCAGCAGCTACAGCTTGTGGTAGCAGCAGCTACAGCTTGTGGTAGCAGCAGCTTCAGCTTGTGGTAGCAGCAGCTACAGCTTGTGGTAGCAGCAGCTTCAGCTTGTGGTAGCAGCAGCTACAGCTTGTGGTAGCAGCAGCTTCAGCTTGTGGTAGCAGCAGCTTCAGCTTGTGGTAGCAGCAGCTACAGCTTGTGGTAGCAGCAGCTACAGCTTGTGGTAGCAGCAGCTACAGCTTGTTATAGCAGCAGCTACAGCTTGTGGTAGCAGCAGCTTCAGCTTGTGGTAGCAGCAGCTACAGCTTGTGGTAGCAGCAGCTTCAGCTTGTGGTAGCAGCTGCTACAGCTTGTGGTAGCAGCAGCTACAGCTTGTGGTAGCAGCAGCTACAGCTTGTGGTAGCAGCAGCTACAGCTTGTGGTAGCAGCAGCTACAGCTTGTGGTAGCAGCAGCTACAGCTTGTGGTAGCAGCAGCTACAGCTTGTGGTAGCAGCAACTTCAGCTTGTGGTAGCAGCAGCTTCAGCTTGTGGTAGCAGCTGCTACAGCTTGTGGTAGCAGCAGCTTCAGCTTGTGGTAGCAGCAGCTTCAGCTTGTGGTAGCAGCAGCTACAGCTTGTGGTAGCAGCTGCTACAGCTTGTGGTAGCAGCAGCTACAGCTTGTGGTAGCAGCAGCTTCAGCTTGTGGTAGCAGCAGCTACAGCTTGTGGTAGCAGCTGCTACAGCTTGTGGTAGCAGCAGCTACAGCATTGTGGTAGCAGCAGCTTCAGCTTGTGGTAGCAGCTGCTACAGCTTGTGGTAGCAGCAGCTTCAGCTTGTGGTAGCAGCTGCTACAGCTTGTGGTAGCAGCAGCTACAGCTTGTGGTAGCAGCAGCTACAGCTTGTTGGTAGCAGCAGCTACAGCTTGTGGTAGCAGCAGCTACAGCTTGTGGTAGCAGCAACTTCAGCTTGTGGTAGCAGCAGCTTCAGCTTGTGGTAGCAGCTGCTACAGCTTGTGGTAGCAGCAGCTTCAGCTTGTGGTTAGCAGCATGCTTCAGCTTGTGGTAGCACAGCTACAGCTTGTGGTAGCAGCTGCTACAGCTTGTGGTAGCAGCAGCTACAGCTTTGTGTAGCAGCAGCTTCAGCTTGTGGTAGCAGCAGCTACAGCTTGTGGTAGCAGCTGCTACAGCTTGTGGTAGCAGCAGCTACAGCTTGTGGTAGCAGCAGCTTCAGCTTGTGGTAGCAGCTGCTACAGCTTGTGGTAGCAGCAGCTTCAGCTTGTGGTAGCAGCTGCTACAGCTTGTGGTAGCAGCAGCTTCAGCTTGTGGTAGCAGCAGCTTCAGCTTGTGGTAGCAGCAGCTTCAGCTTGTGGTAGCAGCAGCTTCAGCTTGTGGTAGCAGCAGCTTCAGCTTGTGGTAGCAGCAGCTTCAGCTTGTGGCAGCAGCAGCTACAGCTTGTGGTAGCAGCAGCTACAGCTTGTGGTAAGCAGCAGCTTCAGCTTGTGGCAGCAGCAGCTACAGCTTGTGTGTAGCAGCAGCTTCAGCTTGTGGTAGCAGCAGCTTCAGCTTGTGGCAGCAGCAGCTACAGCTTGTGGTAGCAGCAGCTACAGCTTGTGGAGCAGCAGCTTCAGCTTGTGGTAGCAGCAGCTACAGCTTGTGGTAGCAGCAGCTTCAGCTTGTGGTAGCAGCAGCTTCAGCTTGTGGTAGCAGCTACAGAAGTGGTGGTGTTGGAGCCATGTTTACAACTGCTGGGCCCCCTCTCCCTACCCTGGGTCACCCTCTCCCTACCCTGGGTCACCCTCTCCCTACCCTGGGTCACCCTCTCCCTCCCCTGGGTCACCCTCTCCCTTCCCTGGGTCACCCTCTCCCTACCCTGGGTCACCCTCTCCCTTCCCTGGGTCACCATCTCCCTCCCCTGGGTCACCCTCTCCCTTCCCTGGGTCACCCTCTCCCTACCCTGGGTCACCCTCTCCCTTCCCTGGGTCACCCTCTCCCTACCCTGGGTCACCCTCTCCCTTCCCTGGGTCACCCTCTCCCTACCCTGGGTCACCCTCTCCCTCCCCTGGGTCACCCTCTCCTCCCCTGGGTCCACCCTCTCCCTCCCCTGGGTCACCCTCTCCCTCCCCTGGGTCACCCTCTCCCTCCCCTGGGTCACCCTCTCCCTCCCCTGGGTCACCCTCTCCCTCCCCTGGGTCACCCTCTCCCTCCCCTGGGTCACCCTCTCCCTCCCTGGGTCACCTCTCCCTCCCCTGGGTCACCCTCTCCCTACCCTGGGTCACCCTCTCCCTCCCCTGGGTCACCCTCTCCCTCCCCTGGGTCACCCTCTCCCTCCTCTGGGTCACCCCTCCCTACCTGGGTCACCCTCTCCCTCCCCTGGGTCACCCTCTCCCTCCCCTGGGTCACCCTCTCCCTCCCCTGGGTCACCCTCTCCTCCCTGGGTCACCCTCTCCCTCCCTGGGTCACCTCTCCCTACCCTGGGTCACCCTCTCCCTACTCAACACAAACACACACACAAACATATATGTCACACCCGGAGTCCCTCCCCTGGGTCACCCTCTCCCTCCCCTGGGTGGGTCACCCTCTCCCTCCCCAACACAAAACACACACACAAACATATTATGTCACACCCGGAGTCCCTCCCCTGGGTCACCCTCTCCCTCCCCTGGGTCACCCTCTCCCTCCCCAACACAAACACACACACAAACATATATGTCACACCCGGAGTCCCTCCCCTGGGTCACCCTCTCCCTACCCAACACAAACACACACACAAACATATATGTCACACCCGGAGTCCCTACCCTGGGTCACCCTCTCCCTCCCCAACACAAACACACAAACATATATGTCACACCCGGAGTCCCTTCCTCTCTCAGAAAGATAAACAAAACACTTCCAACAATAATATTAATCAATATTCGGGATAAAGCAATATAAAGAAAATATGCTGGTACGAACTGCAGTGCTCGTGATCCAGGCAACTGGATCAGCCTCATGTTTAGGATCGATTTATATCATATTCCCAGGTGCTTCATGACCCTTACGGGCTTAAATGTGGATCAACGGAGAATAATCATTATTTTTTTACGTGTAAATTTGCAGGTGAACGTTCAGATTCACCTGATACAGTAATGTTGTGATGGTCAAACATTGTAATCCACCGCCTGGGTAATTCAAGACTGACTCTCTGTATAGTACAATGCACACTGCTGCAACACGGACACAATGAGAGGTGTATATAACCGGCCACTTGAAGCAGCCAGCTGGCAGCGGACCCAAAATATAACATTAGCTTCAATATTATGACTGTAATACAACCAACCCGCACTTTGTGACTTGATAATGGTCCACCTCAGACCGAAACCTCTAATACACTTTATTCTCGTCACTGTCAATTAATCGTGAACTACTGGGTCCCCCATAAATATTATATATATATATATATTATATATATTATATTATATATATATATATATATATATATATATATATATATATATATATATAATCGTTCAAAGATACGCTAAGAATCTTCGCGGATAACTAAAATGAATTAAAGATTTTTCGACTGGCCCTTTCAAAATTTATATCATGTATGTGGATTACCGATGGGCAGTATATCTCTTCATTAAGAAAATATATATACCATTACACTGTATAACGACTAGAAATGTTTGGTCAAGACATAAGTTGATATTACTGAAAAGAGAAGACTTCAGGAGAGTGGACGGAGGATCGGACCTTCACAGCTACTTGAGGTGAATCACCTGCAGGGATTTAGTGCATCCTCTAAGTATGCAAATATTACACAGTCTGTGTATATCATCAAGTATACCACAGTCTGTGTATATCATCAAGTATACCACAGTTTGTGTATATCATCAAGTATACCACAGTTTGTGTATAATATGGAAATTATTAACAATGTTCAAACTCGCCACACCTTCCTATACTGTCGTTGTCAGTTCTCCATTTTCCCAATACACTCTTTTAGGAACGCCAGAGAAGGGTGCAAGAAGGTTTAGTGATCGTAAGTGAACCTAATTATGAAAAATTGGAAGGTTTAATTAGTGGTCCTTACAAGGCTTGTCCGTGATAAACAACCATTGTCTTTATCTATCGTTCTTTATCGACGTAAGGCTTGTGGAAACTAATATGTATATGAAAGATTCTTGCTTATATATATATATATATATATATATAATAATATATATTATATATATATATATATATATATATATATTAATATATATATATATATGCAGAACTGAACACGTCGACTTCAGGCTGAGAGAATGTTTGGCCGGTTATTTGTGTATTGTACCAGTTATGGTATTGTGCCTAAAATACCTTTAGGGAGAATAGTGATCGGGAACTCCAGAGACAGGGTGGCTGGTCAGGATGGAAGACATCTCCAGAGAGTGGAGTGATGCGAGGTACTGCTAGTAGTAGTAGTAGTAGTAGTCGAAGTAGTAGTAGTAATAGTCGAAGTAGTATTAGTGACGTCTCACGCCCACATAGTAACGCCTCATGCCCACATGGTAACACCACACGCCCACGTGGATAAGCCTGACACAGCTGGTGGCTTCCTTGTCTGGATGTTCCCTGGAGAGTCAGTCTTCAGGGACGCCCCTAGAAGTCAGCCATCCCTCAGTCAGGCTGCAAAATAACACTTGTGCAATATATGTGATCCAGGCGCACACACAACTCTGAAGGTATCGTGGCCAGCTACTCCATCTCTGGAGACCTCCTCCATCCTGGCCAGCCACTCCATCTCTGGAAACCTCCTCCATCCTGGCCAGCCACTCCATCTCTGGAGACCTCCATCCTGGCCAGCCACTCCATCTCTGGAGTTCTCTTCTATTACTCTTCTCCCTAAATGTATTTTATTCCTTCTCCCACTGTAGCAAATATATTTTTAGCCTTTCCTGGTCATCTTTCTCATTTTTTCCATCCCGAATCACTTGATTTTCCCGCCATATTCCGAATCACTTGGTTTTCCCGCCATATTCTGAAGTCATTTTTTTCCCGCCATATTTTCTCTTTTTTTCTTTTAATTATTGTAAGTTTCCCCGAGTGAAATTACCCCCCTTCCCAAGAGGGCTCTTTATCAATATTTTTTTTTGATATTCGTACGAGTTTAGCGCATCCCCAAGAATACGATAATCTTTGCGATCGTCCTTTGTCTTTTGCGACCGTCTTTTGTTTTGTGTTTAGAATAAAAGGGGCGACTAGTATAAAGTTGCAAGTAATTGACTTGGTGAGCCCGGGTGGTAAGTGGCCGCCTCTGATGGAGATTGATCGTCCACACCTTTCATGCTCCTCTTTACCTTATGTGATTTATTTACAATAACGTTTTAAGTAGGGTACTAGGCATTATAATATATATATATATATATATATATATATATATATATATATATATATATATATATATATATATATTATGCAGATATCGTGAACAAGAAAAATGCAAAACAACCACGGGGAAGTTCAATGATAGCTCTAGGCCTTTCGTGTTCTAATCAACACATCATCAGGAGCTTGCAATGTTGCCGAAAAGAGGAGCAGGTCCCAGCAGATATGATCATAGGAAGCACCTTGGGTGGTGTGGTTTGATGGTGGTGGTAGTTGGTAGTATTAGTGGTGGTCGTAGTGGTGATTGGAAGTGGTAGAAGTTGTGCCGGTGGTTGATGGTAGTGGGAATAGTGGTGGTGGTGGTAGTAGTAGTGGTGGTAGTGCTAGTAGTGGTGGTGTAGTAGTAGTAGTGGTGGTGGTGGTAGTAGTACAATCAACCAGTACGTGTTGTCGTCCACACTCTAATATAAGTAATTACCTGCCCAGTAATTGTTTAGATTAGTTTAAATTCACTCGGTTTAGTGTCGCTCCAATATCTAATATTCCTTTATTGCATTAATTATAATATATATATATATATATATATATATATATATATATTATATATATATATATATATATATATATATATATATATATATATGCAAAACAACCACTCTGAAAGAATAGAGAAATTCCAAGCGATTTCGTGACTACTCACATTATCAAGGAACCTTGATAATGTGAGTAGTCACGAAAGCGCTTGGAATTTCTCTATTCTTTCAGAGTGGTTGTTTTGCATATTTTGAAATCACCTGTTCACTGTGTTATGATCTTATTAATATATATATATATATATATATATATATATATATATATATATATATATATATATATATATATAACAGTAATCGCGAACAAGCGATACAAGATGCAGGACAATCACAAGGGAAGCTAAATGATAACTCTAGGCCTTTCGTGTTGTAATCAAGACATCAGGAGCTTGCAGTGTTGAGTGTGTGTGTGTGTGTGTGTGTGTGTGTGTGTGTGTGTGTGTGTGTGTGTTGATGCAGCAGTAGTAAAAGGGACGAGTTAAGGTAGGAACAACATGAGGATGGTAGGCTACCGTAACTACCCAGGGGATCACACGTCTCTCTCAATTCTCAACCACAAAAATACTTCTCCACTCCCACCTCTCCCACTCGGCGAATACTAAGGTGGTGGTGGGGACGGTAGTGGTGGTGGTGGTGGTAGTAGTGGTATTGTAGTGGTGTGGTGGTGGTGGTGGTGGTAGTAGTGATGTGGTAGTGGTGTGGTAATGGTGGTGTGGTAGTGGTGGTGTGGTAGTGGTGGGGATGGTAGTGGTGGTGGTGGTAGTAGTAGTGGTGGTGGTATAGTGGTGGTGGTAGTAGTGGTGGTGGTAGTGGTGGTGTGGTAGTGGTGTGGTAGTGGTGGTGTGGTAGTGGTGTGGTAGTGGTGGTATGAGAGTGTCTTAGGGTGCAGGCAGCTTCACCCTCCCTCCACCCAAACACACACACCCAACACACACACAAAACGCCCAGGACAAATCAACACACACACACAAAACGCCCAGGACACATCAACACACACACACACACACACACACACACACACACACACACACACACACACACACACCCAACACACACCCAACACACACCCAACACACACCCAACACACACCAACACACACCCAACACACACACACACACACACACCACACACACACACACACACACCACACACACACACACACACACACACACACACACACTCACACACACCACACACTCTCACACACACACACACACACACACACACACACACACACACACACACACACACACACACACCCAACACACACCCAACACACACCCAACACACACACACACACACACACACCACACACACACACACACACACACACACACACACACACACACACACACACACACACACCACACACACACCCCAACACACACCCAACACACACACACACACACACACACACACAACACACACACACACACACACACACACCACACACACACACACACCACACACACCCACACAACCCAACACACACACCACACACACACACACACACCACACCACACCACACAACACCCCACACACACACACACACACACTGTTGATTCAACAAAAAGCCTTCCTCAACACCAGTATTGCCCGCTTTTCCCCCACCTCATTTTCTT